>CM074297.1:17863837-18206043 GCA_037194245.1 Opsariichthys bidens
TGTTTATAACAAAGATCAGTCTTCACATTATGTCCATATAATGATACTGGGATGAGTAAAAACACAAGCAGTTTAGCGAAGTTAAAGTACACTTTCATCACAGAGATAGATTGGATTTCTACAGACTAAGCACTCTTCTGAAACTCAAGCCCTGAAACACGAACGACGGCAAACAAATCACGGCCAGAGGATCACACACTAAGACAAATAAATGCTGTTTACAAAATAGCAATGTGATCCAAAGATATTTGGAGGATCCAAAAATGACAAAATCATGTCAGCTACTCTTTAAGTGAATTTATAGCGATGGCTTTCATTGCAAGTCATGCTATATCATTATGTGGTTAGTGGTTACATTTATGCCTCTAAGCAACTGCGCCAACCCCATTCTGTTTAAACAAAAGCCTAATTTTCTCAGAATCTGCAGCTCTAGACCTGCTGCTTCCCTGAGATGAGCGAGAGAAGAGGCCGCGGTTCAGGGGAGCAAAGTCTGAACAATGAAATTGTGTCCTACCGAGGGCCCTTAACATAAGCCACATTTCTTTGTCCATTCATCTCCGCAATGGCCAGTTCATCACCTCCTGATTTTGGGATGAGGATCTTGGCACAGCTGTACAAAACAACAGCCTTAGGGTAAACCTGAATGACATGTTTTTCATATAAACTATTGAAACCTTTTTGGTCTCTCTCCGCCTATTTTTTTCTACTTCGTTTTTTTTTTTTTGTCCAACACCAATCTCTCATCTTTGACAAGGTCCAGATGTTGCCTTTGGAGGTGCTGGAATGAGATTCACTTTCTCTCTGCCTAATAAAATGTATGATATCTTTTGACCAGGTCAGTATGTCTCCATTGATCATTTATTGCTAAAGGTTTCCACACCACGTTGAAAGAAAACCAGTCATGGGGGAGTGCTGTGTGTTATATATTATCACATATATATATAGTTATATGTATGATCAGTGCATGCTCACTGCTTAAATGAAGGTGTACAGTAGCTGAAATGACATGCAGGATCATATTGTACAACTGGCTGAATGGAGAGAAATTGGTCCCTTCTTTCCATTTGCACTGCTGACCTGTATTTCTTCCCTCCACAGTCAGTTGTGTTTTTGTCATGTGATCCATCACTCAGTTATGTTATCTGGCCTGTTATTTTAAAGAGACAACAGCTGTCTCAGTCTGCACCGGAATGGGATAATTCTCAAACCTTTCAACCAATCCTGAGAGGAAATGCCAAACCAAACACAACCCTCAATGATGTCTTCCTTAAATTTGTAATAATAACCACGTTCTCCATTCACAAATAAAAACAAAATAATAATTAGCAATACTATAAAGAGCTTATTTTACATTAAATACAATTAAGACACGAATTAACGACATTAATATATTAATTTTGACGTGTTTCAATCACCATCTCGCCTGTGGGATGTCGTTTGCAATCAGGCCTGTTTCTAGTAAAAATAGCGGTCTAAACTTTACAATCTATATACCATTTGAAAGCTTTCAGACTCTAGTTTTCATATTTGGTGATTTTCATGGAGCAACTGTAATTTGTGTCAAGAGTATACATCAAAATCCTACGGCGAGTTCGGCGAGGTGAAATAGTGTTGCGCATAAAAAAAAAAACATGAAAGACCGGTAGAAACCTTGGTTAGTTTTTGTGTCAAGCGTTCAAAAGAAATTCAAATCAA
Organism: Opsariichthys bidens; assembly: GCA_037194245.1. Classification (NCBI taxonomy): domain Eukaryota; kingdom Metazoa; phylum Chordata; class Actinopteri; order Cypriniformes; family Xenocyprididae; genus Opsariichthys; species Opsariichthys bidens. The sequence goes on from CM074297.1 coordinate 17,865,533, forward strand.
ATACTGCTGTACTACTTCTGAGTATGATGTCTACTTCATAAACAGTGTGAAAATTATGGAAATGTGTGTCTTAAATGGAAACATCATGGCTGTCATCTAGTGGAAAAGATCAGCGCAATCAGATGACGACTTTGAAACTCCTGAAATGTCTCCCATTTTGTGTGTCTTATGTGTAATGGAGGCCAGCTAGTAGTTGACCAGGGTTCGAGGCCCGCTCAGAGCGGGTCGAGTAGGACTTGGGGTTACATTGGTGCCATGACCCGGATGGGAGTGAGCTTTAGGAGGGTGAGTGTAACGGAGGCCAGCTAGTAGTTGACCCGGGTTCAAGGCCCGCTCAGAACGGGTCGAGTAGGACTCGGATAGAGGGGTTACATTGGTGCCATGACCCGGATGGGAGTGAGCTTTAGGAGGATGAGTGTAACGGAGGCCAGCTAGTAGTTGCTGTGCGAGTAAACCTCACTCCTCTGACCTCAGGTTGCAACCTTTACCCTTCTTGTTAGAGTGTCCGACTCCCATGCCGGAAGACCTGGGTTCGAGGCCCGCTCAGAGCAGATCGAATAGGACCCGGCTAGAGGGTTTACATATGCATCAGACTTTCAGCCAACATTTCTGGGACTAGTTATCCGTTGACTTATCCGTAAACTTACCTGGGTGTGACTATGGTACTTTCTGGAATATCTCCCAGACAGAACTGTTGTGTGCACGGTACAATAAAAATGACCCACTGGCTTGGTGTCATTGTGAGAGAGTTTTGGGCCAGTGGAAGGATTAGTTAACTTCAGAATTAAAATTTCCTCACACCTATGTCATGTTCCTTTCTTCAGTTGAAAAGAAATTAAGGTTGTTGCAGAAAACAATCCAGGATTTTTCTCCATTTAGTAGATTTCAGCAGTGTTGAAGGTCCAAATGCTTCAAAGGGCTTTACATGATCCCAGACAAGGACTAAGGGTCTTATCTAGCAAAAATTATATCCATTTTCAACCACAAATGCTCATCTTACACTAGCTCTGCGATCTGCCATGCACTAAGTAAGTCAAATGGCTTTTACAAAAGAAAAGTAAAACAAGGATGTTGGATGATTTTAAAGAAATTTTTTTTTCAGATAGTTTTTCATCCTACAAAGCTTGGCGAGCAAGACGAGAATTTTCGGTTAAAAAGTATATACAATTTTTTTTTAAAATTCTTTTTAGAAAATGACAACGTTTCACTAGATAAGACCCTCATTCCTCAGCTGGGATCGTGTAGAGCCCTTTGAAGCTCCATTTAAACTGCAATTTGGACCTTCAACCCATTGGTAGCTATTAAAGTCCACTATATGGAGAAAAATCCTGGAATGTTTTCCTCAAAATCCATAATTTCATTTCGACTGAAGAAAGAAAGAAAAAAACATCTTGGATGACTTGGGCGTGAGTAAATTACCAGGAAATTTTAATTCTGAAGTGATCTACTAAGCCTTTAACAGAACGGTCCTTCTGGGCCAGTCCTGCCTTTCCTCTCAATATTTTGCATTCAGTCATCTTGTATATCCAGACTGAGAGTGTGAGGTTTTCTGTGATGCATTCTAAGATTTTTGTTGCCAATTCTAGAGATTTTTTTCCATGGAAACATTATGTACCTGGTTAACTTGGATGAGGTTTTGCAGGGATGTCTTGTGATCATTTTGTAAGGAAATGTTAAACTACAGAGCAGTTTGTTTTGCTTTGCATGTCATCGCTTTCCAGATAAATTGTGTTTATGCATATGGAAATGCATGATATCTGTTTAATTTCCAGATTGTCTCAAGGATTGCTTTTTGGTAAAAAAAAAGCAAAGAAAAAAAAATGAAGCAAAATGTACTGAGGAAAAATAGAAATTTTGTAAACCTAATGACAAATCTAAAAAAAAAAAAATCATTGAAAAATACGATGTGAAATTTGGCCTAAAGCATGCAACCAATACAAAGAACTCTTAAGTTGGTGCAATCATTTAATATCAAAACTAGCAGAAGGCTGGAGAAGAGAACTGTTGCTCTTTGCTGTTTCCTTCCAGGCCGTAAGCATTGTGGCATCCACCCCTGTTCAATCGCGTGAGGAAGCGTTTGTTTTTCACGCTGCTACTTCCTAACTCCAACCAGTCCAAATTTCAAGCCAAAAAGCCTTTTTGTGGGGTTTGTTATTGCCCTTTGGACTCAAAGAGCTGGCACTTGTGGATACTAGAGGAAGGGAAGTCTAAAATGGTCCTCAGGAGCATCTTAAAAAAAATTTATTGTCATCTTAGAGTGTGTGTTTTGCACTGCCAAATGTGTTTTGGCAAACTTGTTTGCCTGCAACACTATTTGGCAGTAAAATGTGTAAAGGAATCATTTTGGGGCTGTTGTGGGTGCAAGGCGGGAGTTGTAGAGGAGAGCATGTCGAACTGCTTTAATTTCATGTGAAACAACAGTAAACAAATAAACCTGTACCTGAAGCAACTTCTATTCTGAGCTCTTTTTATTTGTAAAGAATTTCTTCAAAGTGCGCTGCAGATTAAAAGCCTGTTACTTAATGTATGCTTGTTAAATAATCGTTTAAAAATGCATCCAGTAGGAATGCTTGGATTTATCAGAAGCTGAAATTGCTTCCAGTCCCACTTGAAAACTGACTATTAGATGGATTTAATGCCGGCCCCATGCAGAGGGGCTTTGGGAAAGCACAGCAGGTGTGTTGCTGATTATTATCTGACACCCCAGTTTTGGATAACAAGAATCATACCATACACCACTATAGCCGTTTCAGTTAATACACTGCTAATACTCCTTCACTTTCCAGATCTTACGTTGACTTTCTGCAGTTGTCCTCCACGAGTGGTGCTCTATGAAGCAATTTAACTTTGTTTTAGTCACAGATGTCGTTTGACATGTATCTGTTATATCACTTATGTTAATGTAGGTGTAAAAATGTTTATCAAAAGGGAGGAAAAAAGATTAGTCACAAAAAATGTACTTAAAGTGTACTTAATATACTTAAAGACAATCCAAGTGTACTCAACTGCTATTATGAGACACTGTAAATATGAACTAAATGTGCTTTTAACACATTCTCTGTATTATAACACAATCTGTGTATTAAAAATGTATTCAGTTAGCACTTGTAGTACAGTTGTGTGTGAAAGATGGCTTCAAATACATTTTTTTAATACAGAGAGAGTATGTTAAAAGCATGATGTCTCAAAAAAGCAAAGTTGAGTACACTTAGATGTTCTTAAGAAGTACTTTTAGTACATTACGTACAAAATAAGTGCATGAAAATAGAGCACATTATGGTGTTATAAGTATACTACTGAGAGTCACCTCCATCATATTTCTCTGTTGTCAATCTTTGCATAGGTTTTGCGGTAGCACCCAACATGGTAACAGCCTTTCATCCACAATGTAGTTTTCTCACTTTGATATCTGGAAAAGGTTAGCGCAAGATGGATATCTCATCATGCCTCTATGTGGAGGCGGCATGATGAGATTCTTTCAGTTTTCTGTAGTTTGATGTCAGTGGGTTTTAGATTCCCACATCAGTTGCATTGCCACTGAAAGACTGTTTACAAATATCAGCAAACAAGATGTTATCCTGCTCCTCGCCCCTAGTGGATCCATCAGTAACAAAGTGGCTAGAATGGCCCTAAAATTGACTTTATCTGTAACGCAGACCAGATGAATGAGGCGAAGCACTGCGAGGGGTTTAGTCTGATGGCTTTGGGACTCGTGATAAAGCCTGCCGTTTGAAGAAAAGCTGAAATCAAATCCGTACGTCTTATCTGCAGTTCTCATTGCCCCTTTGATCAGGCTGAAGGAACAGTGGGACATGGGGATGAATGCAAAGGTCTTCTCCCCAGGACCAGTGCGTTCACATTCTCTAGCCCTTGGCATGGCTCTTGAACCCAGGTGCTCTGAAGAGCACTCGCCCGGTCCTAAACCACACAAGACACACTGGCATCCCCCTCTCTCGAACCCGATATTCACATCTGAAAGCAATTCTGGGTCTGTGTGTGGGGGCTGCCAGATTCCAGCAGGACCCCCTCACCGGCAGAAAGGAGGGAGGTAAAGCATTGGGAAAAACAGGGATGGCAATTAAACAATCGCTGGCCTTTTGATGGAATTCCCGGCGGAGTTAGTCAAAGCAGGATTAATCACGGGACTGATCCTGGTTATCCCACCGCATATCTTTTTTACAAGCTTGTTCCATTTCCTTATTATTATTATTATCCTGGGAAAGGAAATCTATGACAGGTCATGAAAGCTGAAACATTATGAAGGCAAAAATGGGTTTTTAACATCCCTGTGTGTTACTTACCACTCGGCTTATGATTCGATAAACTGGCCTGAAATTGCTGTGCGAAGCATCCTAATTAAAATCTTAAAATTAAGTTAAGTATAAATCTAGTATTAAGAGCCACCGCAGAAAAACTCGCTTCTTATCCTCCCCAGTTATCAGCTCAAGTCAAGCATTGTATTACAACCAGCAATTTAGTTTACATTCTACTCGAGCGACCGGATAATTACATAGATTTATATTCAAAATGACTACTTTGCCTTTGTAAAATCAAGATAAATGCATTTTTCTCTCCAGGTCACGCAAATTCTGCTAACTGCACATTCGAACATGTAATTTTATAATCTTATAAATTTGCTCAAAGTTTCCTGTTCTTCAAGTGCAGCGTCATTTATCACCTTTTAAGATGGCGTGTGTATAATTGTCGGATGTGTTTTCGGCAACGCACGGACACATATGGCTGCGATCACGTGTGCGTGTGTGCTTCCTCCATGGCCTTATGCGGCTATGAGTCAGACAACAGCATTGATGTTTTATGGTACAGCTCACCCAGCCTTGGCAGGAGTAGAGACAGAGCGATACGCAGGATGAATGTTTTACATCATGTGTTTTACGGCCTCATTTGGAGACAACAGCTTGTACTGTGACCTCAAGACAAACACCACTCCTGAGGCACCACATCTTTAGAGAGAGAGGGAAGGAGAGAACATTTGAGAGAGAAGAAAGGAGGAGGCCCCAATAAAAGAGCATCACACCTGGAGCGGAGACACCCGAAACTAGCTTCGGTTTCCCCTGCCGGCAAGTCAGAAGTTCTCTCGGTGGCCAGACGTCTGCTGTAACTTGATGCAGGCGGTGAGACGCAGTAGCCCAGTGCCGGGACTCTTCGCTGTCACGGAAAGGGACCGTTTCATTTGATAAAGGGGGCTGGAGATCAAAGGGACCTGAATGGAGATCACCCAATGGCAGGCCTTGATTTATGAGGCAGAGGTGGCAATATGACCTGCAGAGTAATTGGAATATCCTTTCTCTTTTTGAGTCTGGATACATTCGTAATAAGACGATAAACTCTCAGATGTAGGGCTGCAGGGATGACACCGTCGCTGCAAAGTTCACCTGTTCAACTTGTAGTTTGTGCTTCATCAGCAAGGAAGACCAGGAGTGCCACATAAAAATTATACGAAGAATCAATTAATTCATTTAATAATTCACACATAAAAATGTATATAAATAAATCACTTCTCTATAGGCAAATAAATAAATTGAAAAAGCGATTTAAAATGGTTTACAAATGTGTTTTTTTTATTGTTCTATTAATCTACGGAATTAAATAAACAACTTTAAATATGTCTATTTATTTGCCTATATAAAAGTGATTTATTTATATACATTTTTATGTGTGAATTATTCAATGAATTCTTCGTTTTATTTTTATGTGGCACTCCTGCTCCTCCATAGACCTGTGCACGCATGTGTGAATGTGCGAGGCTGTTAAACGACTAAACTAAAGCATGATAGTGACCCGGCAACTCTTTACCCTCGCTCTCATGAATACAGCGGTGTTGGGGCCAAGGCTTTTGCAGGTGCACCGTACTCAATCCCAGCCAACATCACATGTTCAGGATCAGTCCTGTCAGTTAAGTGTTTATCTTAAAGCTCACTTGACATGGTGCATTAGAGTCAGTCCAACAGTCTTGAATTTGGTCCCATTTGACGTTTTGATTTACTTGAGTCTCACTCAAAAGGTTTGTCTCCAATGTTTGTATCAGCTCCTTGAGCATGTGTATTAGAGCCCCTAAGTCTCGTGGACTACAGCAAGACATCTGGCGGGTTGTGCCAGTTACATTCTTTCCAATCAGATAGAGGCTGTTATCGGTCTGAGATGGAGGTGCTGAGTAGGAGATGCGTGTTGGGCTTTACAGTAACATCAACACATTCCTGCTCACATTCCTCACAGCCAGTGAAAACACTGCCGGTCCGATAACAGAAAGGGCAATCAAAACAGCGATAAATCGTGCCGGATATAAAGAGCAGCAAACCAAAACGTAGAGGCTTCAAACAAATACTTTCCCTGGCTGCGCTAAATGCCTGTAATACCCTCGACTGGGACCATTTCAGCTTCATTGACTGTGTTTTTTTGCGTCTTTGTCTCTGCTGCCTAGATTGACCGTGTGCTGTTTCCAAACCCCCAGATGTAAATAAGTGACATGCAACGTCCAAGTATAGTAACCCATTTGTCCTCTGCATTCAACCCGTCCAGTTAGTGCACACATACCGAAAACACACCTGGAGCAGTAGGCAAAAATTTTATGCCTAGGTGCCTTGCTCAAGGGTACCTCAGTCATTTTTCCTGCCTTTATTGAGAATCGAACCCGCCACCTTCGGGTCACCAGTCTGACTCTGTTATGACTAAATTTACTGATCAAGGAACCATCAGTGTGAATGGCATTTCCAGAACCATGTTTCCCTATAATCTAGAGCAGGAATGAACGCTTCCTAAAACACAAACTCTTGAACTTTTTAGAGATCTTCAGCATGGTCATCATGCCTCCTGCTGTATTCATAATTGATAAGGTACCCATTTGTCATTGTTCAGCAGATGCATTTTCACACTGTGTAGACTTTCTATCCATCAGCATTGGCTTGTGCCAAACCCACCCCCTTCACCCCGCCCCAGTCTGGGCCACACCAGTAATGGGGATCATTGGGAATAGGTCCATGGCAGAAGAACGGAGGATTATCATCGACCCTACTCTCCCGCTCCACTCCCATTTCAAAGCCACATAATGAGAATCACCTGAGCTAGCCGGCCGCGGAAGTCTTTCGTAAGAACTGTAGATTGAGATAACGGAGAGGAAGTACAGAGAAGCTTTAAATGAGCTCTGTGAGATTCACAGTGAAAGCAGGAAGACTCATTGGTTCAGCGGAGGTCTGGAAGAGACCTTGTAGAAAACCCTCCTCACATTAGATTAGCCTAGTTCAGACACCCACTGAGCCCCTCTCGTTGGCCCCTGCTCAGCCCCCAGTGGGGGGTGTTTGCTATTACCCACTGACCTCTATCCAGTCACTCTTGCCGAGTCTCTGCTCCCGTCTTTAGATCTGCCACACTAATCAAAAGGAACTTGGCTTCTTAATCCCAGCGTTTTCTTTGCTTCAGACAGGTATTATGAGGTGAACCCTATAATGTGGGGGCTTTAGGATATTTATAATAATAATATAATAATAATATGAGATGCATTCAATAGGATAGTCACAGACATTCATAACCTCACTTCAAAATGTCAACACACACCTAAGCTGATGGGAAATAGGGATTTAGTTATGGACATTTTTACTAGAGGGAAAGAATGTGTACATGTGGAAATTAAAAAGAGTTTTAGTGTTGGGGCAAACTTTACAAGCAGAGGTTGCTTTGCAGATAATCATCATTCGTCACTCTGAGTTGTAAAGTTTCGATTATCGTTTTTTTTTTTTTCCTATGATTTTGATTTTATTTATTTTTATTGATAATGCCGAATGCCGATAATAATATTTTCAATCATTAAAAATTATTATTCATACTTGTTGTACCTGGGAGTTGCTTTAAGTAACGCTGCTAACAAATGTGGTGTTAGTTGTCTTTTAATGGCCATAATTTAGGCAACTTTTCTGCCATCCTTTAATATGTATTCATTCAAAATAAATGTGTTATATTACTGATAACCTTAATACGTTGCTATGTACACACATAAAAGAACAATTTCATAAAAAATAATTGTGTACGCTCATGTGAATGTTGCGTTATCTATGCAGAGTTGTACATTCATTACAAACAAAATTGTTGCTTTTTGAACAAAATTCAAGCAAAGCATGCAACCTTTCTGGAAGATCATGAGGAATTGTTTTAAATTAATTCAAGTAATTTACCTTTTTATAAAAAACTATGAATGTAAAATATTTAGTTATTATGAATCAATGCAATATTTGTACTTTTTCTTTCAGTAGCACTTTATTTTACAGTCCTGTTCCCCATGTACACACTATGTACTTATTACAGAAATTATAATAACTGGATAATAACTAGGTACTAACCCCTGAACCTACACCTAAACCTAACCTTAAACCCCTGTAGTTACCTTATATTACTCGGTATTTTAATAGGCAAGTACATTGTGAGAACACGTACTGTAAAATAAAGTGCAACCATTCCTTTTTTTATTAATGTTTCCCAAAGCTTGTCCGGAATCTTGACAAAGTCATATAAACCATGTGTATCTAATCAAACTCTGGCAATCTGACACCTTTCCACATTTTCTCTGTTTACAGCACCTCACAAAACTACATCTACTAAACGTTCACTTAAACTGAGGAGCGTCGACTTTGCGTAGTTGAAAAACTATATAGCTGGTTCACAATTAAAACTCCATCATGGCATTCTGCAGCAAGACTTTCAGAATTTGTATTCAAACTTTGTACAGTAAGCATGCTGTCTTGCTGTGCCGCTGTCTCTGGATTGGTCACTGATTTATCATTTACAGGATTTGGAGTGATGGTGGACCCCAGAAACAGTCATTGCCTCTGACTCTATTTTATGATTTTATGGGCAGTATCCCATTTACAGACCACACTCACAGTGGTTGGGCCAAGTGCAATTAACATGACTGTAACCTTGACCAGGCTGCAACACTAAATCACTGATGTCATCATGAGGGGGATCCAGTGTGTAATAGAAGATTGAGCCGTGATGGCCAAGAGCTCCTGAGCAGTTAAAGAGTCATATAATGTAGTGCAGTATATGTTTGTAATTTTTACAGAAACTGTAAAAATTATACAGTAAAAACCTGTTAACTGTAAGTTACCTTACCATATATGTTGGAAAAACTGAATGGTTTAATATCAGTTAGTTAATGTTCATTGCATTATTTTAGTGTCATGTTTGTATTTTCTGTTTGTATGACCCTGTGCACCATCTACCTATGAATACTGGTCATGTTTTATGGATAGGCGACTTACGATGAGCTCTGGTATGTCGTGTGTGAGCTGGAAAGGATTTGCATTGACGTATTGTTATGGTTTGTGGTATTGAAACATCCAAGATCAAGTACAGAAATGCAGACTTTAATTCAAATTCCAGGGAAACAGCAAACATTCACCACAAACGAGAACCGACAAGGACTAGAGAGAAAGGACTAGAGAGGCTTATATGCAAGGAACACTAGGAGATAATGGGACTAATGATACACAGTTGACAATAATTAACTAATAATGAGGGTTACCAGGGAGACCAAACAAAGAGCATGTGCATGAAAATCAAAGTCCAAACACAGAGACATGTTACAGGTATATGTTCGTTCTGTTGATCAGGATCAGTGTCCATATGTTTTATTATCCATTCAGGTAAGTACTGTGTATTTATACATTACTCTTCATATTCATCAGTGTTAGTGATATTCGTATTTAATTTATGTGTATATTAGGTAAACGGGGCGGTACTTGTGTTTGTTCTTACACCGTACATTTAGTTCCACATTGGAATGATGAATTCTGGGAATTATTCAGTGGATTACAAAGGGTAAATTCCACTTAAATATGTAGTACGGTTCCCTGAGGCGTTTTAAGTTTGACTATACATGATACTGATGGCTGTTACATTATTTCACCCTTACAAAAAATTACTGCAGTTTTTTAGAAGTATTACTGCAGATTTTGTTACATATAGAAAAATGCAGTTTTTTGGACACGAAAAAACTGCAGTATTGCAGTATAACCTCAAATTTCTGTAGTTTTACTGAAGTACAACTACTGCAATACATCTAAAGTACTAGTAAAATAAAACTGCAATACAACTGCAGTTATACTGTGTTTATACTTCATACAACTTTCAATTGTACTCCATTTTACTGCAGCTGTACTTATACTACAGTTTTACTGCAGTTGTACTGTGACTATACTTCATTATACTGCAAATCTATGGTTGTGCTTCATTAAACTGCAGTGAAACTACATGGTACTGCAGTTTTAATGCAGTTCAACTTCAATATACTGCAGTTCTTTTTGTAAGGGAATTTAATTTGATTTGTTTAATTAACCCTATAATTAATGCTTCTTGTTTGGTTCTGTATAACTTTTGTGATGCTCTTTGTTCATGGTCCAGAAGTCATACTGGTTTCATCCAGAACACTAGCACTGGGATCACTCAATTATTAGTGTGATTAGAATTGCAGCTGGCATGCCCTCAACCTAAGCACAAGCTCAACACTTCACCACAATGGTAACCCCAAAACTATTAACATAACAGAAACTTTTAAATATCAACATAATAGAACAGTAAACATTAAAAACATCTCTCAATTTTCTCATCTTGCTAAAAACGGTTTAAAATAACACTTTATTTCAACATTTACTCTCCCAGTTCAGCCGCTTTGCAAAGCATGATGGGAAGTGAAAGTCCTGTTTGATTGAGTCCTGGTTGAGTTTACTTGAGTGAAACATGTTATTTTAAAATGAAAACATTACGTTAAGTCAAAAAGTAATCATTTCAAGTCAATTTAACATGAAGCAATCACGTTTGAACCTAAAACCAATATAATGGTGTTGAATCAAAATAAGTTGTTTAAATAAAGTGAACAGCATCGAAAAATCTTTTTTTTTTGAGTGTGCAATACAACTGCAGTTATACTGCTTTTATACTTCATGCAACTTTCAGTTGTACTTCATTTTACCGCAGCTGTACTTATACTACAGTTTTACCGCTGTTGAACTTCAATGTACTGCAGTTGAACTGTGACTATACTTCATTATACTGCAAATTTGAATTAAACTGCAGTTAAACTACTTGGTACTGCAGTTTTACTGCTGTTGAACTTCAATGTACTGCAGTTGTACTGTGACTATACTTCATTATACTGCAAATCTGAATTAAACTGCAGTTAAACTACTTGGTACTGCAGTTTTACTGCTGTTGAACTTCAATGTACTGCAGTTGAACTGTGACTATACTTCATTATACTGCAAATCTGAATTAAACTGCAGTTAAACTACTTGGTACTGCAGTTTTATTGCAGTTCTACTTCAATATACTGCAGTTCTTTTTTGTAAGGGCAGTCAGACCACTTTCTTCAAATGAATAGGTTGAATTATGGTGGCGTTCGTGGTATATGCTCAGAGTGCAGCGAATCAAATCTCTGTCGGTAACAGAACAGTTCCATTATACTTAAAGAAACTTACAACTATATAAATACAATAATCAATGTTTTTTTTTTTTTTTTTTAAAGGTGCAAAAACAAGAAGAAGATAAATTGAACAGATGTCCAGACTGCAGTCCCTGTGAGTGCAAGTTAACCACAGGAAAGAAAACTAGAGGCCAAGACTTGTCACACAATACGTGGACCTGAGGATGGTGGAGAGTGATAAAATGTCTTGTAGTCATGCAAAGAAAGGCAGTTAGGAGAATGAGGACATAAAAACAGCTTTTATATGTTTGTATTGTGCTGATAGATGTAATGAATCGCTGTGTCTCTTGATTATATTGCTAGAAAATTGGCCACTAGACATCTAATATCTCAGATTAACTTCATATAAGACATTGTGTCATCGAATTCTAATGTCAGTATCTGGGGTTTACCTGGTAAAAAGACAAGCTTAGGCCTGCATAAAATTTCCATGGATGATTTAAGACTGTTATGCTGGCTTTGTGCTGGTCACATTGCAGTACCAGTACAGCTGTGTAGTTCACCAAATGTGCTGGTTAAGCTTCTTAAGAAGCCTTTTGGGGTCACTAGCTGTCACGATCGTCAGTTGTAGTGCCGGCTAGAAACTCTACCCTCAACCCTCCACCATGGACTCACTCACTCACTCTCTCATCCCCTCACTCCCTCACTCACTCACTCATCCACCAAGGCAGACTACATTTCCCAGAAGCCCCGCACCCATCTCTGATCATCTCCACCAGTTACTGCGTCACTGATTACATCACCCAGACCATTCTTATCAGTCACACTATTTAAGCTCAGCACATACACATCCATGCGAGGTCTTGATCTTCTGTATAGTTATCATTTCTGAGCATTATTCCCTGTCTTGTTTTCCTGGTTTTGATTCTGCCTGTTTTCCTATTTTCTGGTCGTTCCCTGCCTGCCGTTTTGGACTTATTGCCTTGGATTATTGGACTGTTGATTGTTTGCTGCCTACCTCGTTCTGCTTTGCCTGTCAAACGTTTACGACTCTGCCTACCCTCTTAAATTCCTGTTTGACCACGTTGCTTATTAAAGCCTGCATTTGGATCTCATGCACATACTCCTCAATAGTTAGTCCTCCTTGTCGAAGTTGCTCGAAATAATCCATACTGTGACTGACAATGCCGGTAAAGCCGCTGGATCTTGGGTGTGGGGCTTCTGGGAAATGTAGTCTGCCTTGGTGGATGAGTGAGTGAGTAGATGAGAGAGAGAGTGAGTGAGTGAGTGAGTCCATGGTGGAGTGCCCTCTAGAGTTTCTAGCTGGCACTACAACTGACGATCGTGACTCTAGCATTCAAACTACAAACTATGCTTGTTAAAGGTCCAGTCATTTAGGAGGATTTATTTACAGAAATGCAATATACATAACTATGTTTTCAGTGGTGTACAAAGACCATACATAATGAACAGTTATGCGTTTATAACCTTAGAAGGAGCCGTTTCTATCTACATACACCTTGGGTCCACTTACATCGAAGTCGCCATGTTTCTACAGTAGCCCTAAATGGACAAACTTCTCTACAGAGCAGTTTTCTTGACTGGCTGCTCTCTGCTGTCTCAGATGACGACATCTTTGTACACTCAAAAAAATATTTCTGTCTAAACATAAGTTTTATGTAATTTAATTACATAGCAATTTTCCATCGATTTGGATTACATAGTTTTAACATAAACTTATAAACTTAATGTGATTCATATTTCTCAGTCATATGTAAATAAAATAGATAAGATTTATGTAATAGGTCACAGAAAAATGCCCAGGTTAAAGTACTGTTGAAGCAGTGTCAGATTTATTGAGATCATTAAGTGATGATTGAACATTAATGATGAACACCTGCTGTTAACAAGCAGAATCACTGAAGGAACTACAACTGACTTCAGTCACAACCTTCGATGAAATCAACTGAAGACATTTAATCTCTCACTATTCATATACTCAACTATTACATAAATCTTACCTATTTCATTTATGAATGACCGACAAATATGAATCACATTAAGTTTATTAGTTTATGTTAAAACTATGTAATCCAAATGGATGGAAAATTGCTACGTAATTAAATTACATAAAACTCATGTTTAGACTGAAATATTTTTTTGAGTGTAGCTTTTCTATCTGCTCCAAAAAAAGAAGGGTGAGCGGTGGACTGAGCTGTTGGTTGCACTCACTGCTAGATGCCGTTAAAATTTACACACGGAACCTTTAACAGCTATGCTCGATTTTTGAACAGTTTTATCAGCAATAACTGATGGACAAATGATCCTAGCTTGTCCTAGACAAGGAGATGAGCTGTCATTCATCACCACCTCTAACTTGATCTTCCAAACAGACCTGTTTGTGGTGCCACCATTGTGGCCTGTGTTTCTGTGACCTCCCTGATAAGTTTTGTTGTCAAATTGCTGTGGTTTGTCAGCATTTGAGAGTAAGTGGGCTAGTTCCACTCTTTAGTATGTGTTATAGCTGTAGTCCTACACTGCTCCATCACTGACCCAATACACAAGCTAGCATAGCAGGTTTATAGAAGAGCGCTTGGTAACTTAGAGCCTCGCAACAGCAACTCCTGGAATCTTTTTCCATCCTGCATTTGAGGTCAATATGCAGCTGTGACTCTTTGGTTTTAAATGACCATGGACTTGATACACTGTGCTCATCTAGTCAACACTTTGACTCGGGACTGTGAAGAACATCACCTCGATCTGTCATAGATTTCACTCATGCTTTTGTTGGAGCTTTTATATAAGTTCTGAGAAATGCATGCAAACATTTTTTTTGTAGATGGCCGTAATCTAGACTAATACTTTTTCCTCTCTTTGGATTTTGAACATCCAAAGTCCAGTCACATTCATCCCTCAAAGCAATGCTTTTGGGGATAGCAAAGTTATTAGAGCCACTCTGCCGAGAAGGTAGGACACTGTTATTTCATTACCTAGTAAATGACAGGTGAGATTTACACAAGGGTCTCTGGAAGCTCCATATCCCTCAGTGGTTCTCTCATCAGTCTACGGAGAACCTGACTAGAGCTGGCAGTTCAAAACAAGGAAAGAACAATTTTGTGCTGGCCCCTCTTTCAACTTGGACAAAGTGACATGTGGAAATGTGTTTGTAAGGCTGTGACTATTTCCCTCTCTACTTTGAAAAAGGGATCAAAGACAGCTTGGAGTTAGAAGTTAGTGCCCATGCTCCGACATATTGAAGTGTGGTGCTTATGCAGGTGGTATATGTTCAGATCTGGCCTGCAACATTTCCTGATCCCGTTTCTCCTTTTCCCCTGTCATTCCCTGTCTTCACGTTATACTAAATAGAAGTGGCAGAAAGCTAGATAGACAGATGATAGGACATGCAGTTCATGGTTGTCATGTTTAAATTCTGGCCTTTCAAACCTGATCCTGTTCCTATTATCACTTGCCAATCCAAGTTAAACAAAACCAGTCCAAGAATTTTGAGATTATTTATTTATATTATGAACCGTCCCATCAGTTACAAGTGGTTATTTATAGTCTCTTCGGATTAGCCACAGCCTGGGATGGGCATGGCAAGGCGGGGAGGGCGTCCCCTCTCAAAGTGATGATACAAAGTGGTGATATAGTTTAAATCCAGCTATAACACATCCTGACAAGCTGAGGCTGCCGTTGATAATCACTTCCTTCACCTCACCGCTATATCCGGAATCCACAAGAGCCCTCACTTGAGAGTAAGAGAGAAAGGCAAAACCATTGCATTGGACCAAAGCAGTAGCAGCACACAGCTTACTGCACATATTTAGGCAGGTGGCATACATTAATGAAATCAGTCCTGTAGATCACACCAACAATAATCAAAAGCATACAGCCCATTCAGACCAATGGGGCTCCTTTTATAAGCCATACTTAAAGCACCAACAGCGAATTGGCACATTTAACATCCTATGGAATCCTGTCAAATTCCTGTTTCTACATTTGCCTTGCAACACTAGTGCCATTGTTAAAGAGCTGCATTTGGTCGAAGTTTCCAAAGAAAGTTGCAAAAGCACTGTTATCCCCACACAGTGTCATGCAGTAGGCCAACTGATCTGGTTCAATCAGCCTCAAGACTCTTGCTTCAGTGGCGCACAATTGCGGTTTCATGGACTGGAGTCCTTCCCTAGTCATTTTAGTCACCACACAATGTTGCGTTTGCTCAGCTCAGCCTTTTTCTCTCATCTTTTTTCTCTTCCTTTGTACAGTGGAGCCGCTGTAAACATAATATCAGGCTGATATAGCCAGAGCCTCGGTGCCCATGTCAGACTGCGGCCCGCATGCTTGCTGAGGGTTTGAGTTCCCACTGCCAGTTCAGCTCTGAACATTGTTTTCTTTGGGCCCGGTCCACTCAAGGCATTTCCAGCCCATTCAAAGTAAACAGCAACACAGCTGCTAAACTCTCCTGTCAATGAAAAAGCGGTTGGCATTCGACCTCTTCCTTCCAGGGTTCTCCTAATAATGCGCGGCATTTCTAATTTTCTCATGTTGACAAAAGTCTGAGTGAGAAAAGGAGGTCATTGTTCAGCCTTGTTGAGTCTTTGTGTGACTTCATCCTCTCTGAACTCTGAGGCTTTCTCAACCAACCTCTCGCTGCTACCAACAGAGACCCCTCAGCCCTCAGTGCTGTTACCATTCTCTCACGAAACAAAAATCACTTTTTCAAGTCGGGTTAATTAAAATGCCTCGCTTGGAATTTCAAATCTTGCTTTTTTTTTCAATGGCTTGTCCTACAACCCCTGTTCTGTTCGCCCCCCCCCAAAACTTTGTCTCTTTGATTTAAATCCGTGAAACCCTCAAAACCCCTTTGTGTTGCATTTGGCATCATTTCGGTTCCCTGAAAAACAAAACAAAAAAAGCCAGTGGGGGAAAAATCATGTGGCCTGCCAAGCAGGAAAGTGATAGTCTTTGCAAAGATTTGATAATTAATAACAATTTCTGGTCAGACAGAATTTCGAGAGAGAATAAAAAACAGACCGGCAGGCAGAGAGATGGATGCTGGCCAGCGGAAGGTCAGCTCTGTCGACCGCAGTCACATAAAGATGAAGGCTGCAGTGTCTACAGTCCTGGCTGTGATGTCTACAAATAGCTCTCCGATGGTCAATCACTAACGGTTGCTCCTAGCTAAAAAGTCCAAGTTCAGTCCAAAATTTCCTAAAGCCTCCCTACAGAGAGTCTGATGAATGCTGGTAGGACGTCACTATGTAAACAGCTCTTGAGTAGCAGGCTGGAGGAGGTGGAGGTCAGTGCATGTGGCCCGCATCTGCTGGACTCAATCAGGACGCCGATCTCAGAGGTTGGTGTTAATTACAGATTATTACTGAACCACGAATGCAGTCCGGGCAGGACCATTTGGCCGAGGAGAATCTTAATAATGAGTGACAACTTTGCAGTATGTTTGAGACTGTCTATGAAGTCACTCTTGGAGATGTCAAGGTGAAAATTTGATTTTTGTTTTGATGGGTGTTGTTTTTGGTTTCTTGTTTGATTAGATTAAAGGATGCTGAGATGAGTGGGAACATTAGACTCTTGCTAAGACCTCTACGCAAGTAACCTATAATCATCCGATCAGGAAAAAAACCTTATTCCCTTGGATGGAGATCGGTCTAGCCCCTGAGTGAGTCTCTGGGAACAGTCACGGGAGGAGTGTAAAGTTTATCAACTGCACTGAGAGACTTGCATCTGACCACATGAACATTACTTCTCCATCTCCCTGTATGCAGATGAAATTCCGGCCGAAGGAAAAATCGAGGCAGAAGAGCCAACAGCTGGCCGCTCCTCTTAGCTCTTTTGAGTATTCTGGTCCATGATAACTCCCCAGTAAATTGGACCATCAATCTTCCAGTCATACCGATGGAAAAAGTCTTACATTGTAGCGTCAGGGTTAGCCTCACATATGGAACTGTTTATAGGCTAATCCTGATAGAGGCACGAGGAGCGGAAGGGCACCAGATAGATCCCACCTCCCACCCATCCAGTCCTCATCCCATTCTCTGAAAAAGATCAACCGTATTAACCACTTCCACAATGATTACCCCTTGAAATGAAAAGATTGCATGTTGTTGTTGTTGGAGTTTCGCCTTTCACTTTCCCTCCCATTGTTCAGTAGCGTTACGTAGGCTACACGTAGCTTTAAACAGCGTTTTGCCTGCCAGCCGTGAGTAATTGAAAAGGAGCGAGTGAGAAATTCTGTAGGAATGCTCGTGTCCCAGGGCTCGACATCAAATGTTGCAAATTCTGACATCAGAGCCAGGTCAAAGATCAACTCGGTTTAAAAAAACACCTCAGGTTTGGCATAACCAATGATGTCTGCGGGGCTTTAGCAGTTCCCATGGAATGTGAGCTTGTAGAATTACAAACTAATCATTCTACAAGGACCGTGGCAACATCTGGCCCAGTTTTCCCGAGTGTTTGTTTGCTAAAACTGAAGGACAACAATCAAAAAGAGTGTATACACCGCTAAAGCTCTTTTACCGTTCTGTGGACAACTTGAGCCGAGCATTTCTGGCCGTCTGCAACTCACGGGGGCCCAGCTCCTGACAGCGTGTGTGTCCGGGGGACCCCAGGCTGTTGTTCCTGGCAGGCCCCTGTCACAACTCTCCACCTCCCGCTACTCTCCCCTCTCCGCCTCCCGCGGCCCCGCCCGCCCCTGTTCATGCGAGCTGGGACAATGTGCATGTAATTAGCAGTTCTACATGGCAGAAGCTGACGTCTTGCTGCCTCATGGGCACACGTAGAGTTGGCTCTGGAGACTCGCACACAGGAACCTCGGGCCACTGGTTGAAATGTCCACCGTCCAGACAGCAGGATGCTACAGAGGGAGGCTGTCTTTCCAATTATCACCCAGCAGCAGTTCACAGAGGTGCCAGACAACAATGCAAACCGATGCCTGAGAGAAATAAGCAACTTCCCATTCAAGTTCCAATTGCCAGTCACTTGTGGGAAGGAATTAAGATCCATAATATGGGTTAACAGTTGTTGGCTGGGATACAAACGGGACAAAGGCGGAAATCTATGAGCCATAAAGTACATTTTGCTGTGGAATTAAATGTTTGACTGCTCTCTGTGAGCTAAAGGAAGGAAATTTCCACCCAGGAAGATGAGAAATCCTTCTCTGCTCTTCTCGGTTACAAAGCTACAGAACAGGGTGACAATGTAAAATGCACACAAAACTGACAAAGAAAGGGAATGTATGAAGTGAAAGAAAATCTATATGGGATTTTCCCTCACCCTAGGCAAACGGATAGGCTGAGAGATTTACGTAATTGCTGAAAAGTTTGGATTTCTTTTTATGTTCAAGTGTTCCATTTAAAAGCAGTCTCATGTCTCATGGTATGCTAATGGCTTTTTTCCTCAGACAGGTCTTTGGCTGGCCCTTTTCCTTCCCTGCCAGAAGTGCTGGTCTACACCATCCATGCCAAGATTTTCCATAATCTGGCCACTCACTTTCCATTGGGTGCAATACATAAAGTGGAAAGGTCAGTTTAATGTCAACTGTCCGGCCTCAACTCACAAAACTAGTATCACTTTACAAATAAGATCCTTTGTTTTGACATTTATGGAGCATTTTTCATTGCAATGTGTAGTTCAATGAAAACGCAGGTCAATTCAATTTGATGACTAACCTTTTAACTTATTTCAGCACAGCCAAGGTATGATTAAAATATCAGTCACAATCTATTTTCTTTTTCGCTTCGTCTTCTTTGTAATGCCATGCGCTCAGTTTTTAAACGCATTACGACTGTGTGTGTTTTTCTGAAAATGCTCAGCCGAAGGGCAGCTGTTATTTTTCTCAAGCTCTCAAAGCGCACAAGCATCCTGCCTGCAGTCCAGTTCCTCACTCGTCATGACCACAGAGAATTAGAAAGAAAATGACATAATACTCTTCCTTAATGGAGACGTAGCGTACATTTGAGCATGCGAGACAGAAATGCTTCTGTTGCCGTAGCGTCTGATCGTGCTCGAGTGTGCAACACGGCTGTTTGGGGGTCAGTGTGCGGGTGTTTTTACTCGAAGGTCTGACCCTAGCCGAGCTGATAGACAGCTCAGACACATGTCCAGTATCACGCTCATTCGCCACAGTGTTCCACAGGTGGAAGCTCTCTGGACATTCCTCACTCCTGACGTGAACAAGCGAATAGAATAAAGCAGTCTGTAAATCTGGCACATCACCCTTATTGACACAAATCATAGATTTATGGACTCACGGCCATGTGTGTGCATTAAAGGAAGTGTAAAGCACATGTTTTGCAGCTTAACTTCACACACGTACCTGCAGCCTCCCAGCTAATGCTTGTGCGCCCCACTTTGCTTTCAGGAGGGATAAATTAGGTAAACTAATCTGGCATTTGGGAGTTGATTTGCGAAGAATTCTTTAAACCTGTTTTCTGTAAGTTATCGAGTGAAGCTTTAACCTATCTAGACATCTGTTGTCTTTTACTGACCGGAGGGGAAACTTTCTGTCCAGCGCTCCGCTGTAATCTTTTATTAAATGTAACTTGTCCTGTCAAACTAACATCTTTCACTTGAATGTTCTTACTTTGTTTTTTCTCTCTCTCTCTCTCTCTTTCTAATAAACCACGCTCGAGCCAAATGAAACTTCATAAGCATGCTAAACTTCTCAACATGGTAAAACCAGTGGTTTCTCACAGTGAGGAAGGACTTTAGATTCAGTGAGAGGAAGTTTCTCACCAGATGGGGGCACTACGACTGCAAAATGGGCACCAAAAACCTAGAAAAAGATTTCAAGAGTGACAGGACTCGCATTATCTGCCCAAAAATAGATATTTGAAGTTGTGCAATTATAAGCAATAAGCTGCCTATTTCCTCAGCTAAAACAAGTGGTTATTTACCTATTGATTCATTTATTATTTTACTTATTTTTAATAATCACTTCACTACTTTTCAGTATCTCACCCCGAAGCTTTCCAGGTGGTGAAAAGCCTAAATGCAATATAAAATCCTGTTTTCATGACTTGTTTCATAAAGATTTCAAGCAAACAAAGTGCAGCTGAAGCGCGTGCCAACTGCGGTTACTAATTCATAACTTTGTGTTCTTCCCTAACACCACGAGGATTTGGTGTTATTTGAAGCAGTCCCAACAAGTTCTCGAGTCGAGACCCCAAATATCCCTGAATGACATCACGCAGATTAGCCAGTAGGAGTGTGGAGCGCAGAGTTTGGGGGCTGGAAATCAAATAGGTACGAGCTCCACTGAAGTTCCTCAATCACTATCAATGAGGATTTGCATGCCGGACCTAAAAAAAGCGGAATTGGGGAAGACTGTGAAGGAATCACTTTGGACATTCTGATTGATTTTGCAGGCTTTTTTATGGGCTTTTTCTAACTTTTCCTGCGCATCTGTGCGTTTCGGTGGTGTGGAGAGACAGATGCAACTTTACGTTTGAATGAGGAACCCTTTTTCTGATGTTTTTAAAGTTGGAACTATTTTACGGTATTGTACGTCATCGTTAAGTTTTTTCCCCTCGTTCTACTTTTACGCGCGCGGGACTTAATTGGCTCTGGACGAGACGCGGATACATTTTTTTGTTTTGTTTTGTTTTGTTTTGTTTTTGTTTGGTTTCCCATATAGCCTACGCATTAGTTTGTTTGCGCATCTTTATTGTTTTTTCCCCCCTATTGTTATTAGGCTGCTATCAGCCTCAGAGGATATATGATGCGGTGGGTGAAGTATTGGGGGACAGTGGCTGTGCTGTGCGGGCTGCTGTGCTGTGCTGTGAAAGGATGCCCGCATAAGTGCAGTTGTTCGGGCTCTCATGTGGATTGTCAGGGTCAAGGCTTCAGGACGGTGCCCAGGGGAATCCCGAGGAATGCCGAGAGGCTGTAAGTACGCGTTATTTGAACACCGATAATGTAATGACAGCGGTGACAACGACGCGCTTTTACGCGTGAGCGGGAGATGCATTTTTATAGCCACAGTGTCCACTTCACACATATTGAATGGGACCGTGATTAAACACAACGCAGTATTAATTAACAAGCAAAAATAATAAGTGCAAGTTGTTTTGTAGCTGTAATTCCTTGGAGACCAGTGACGCAAACTGCATGCATTTTACTAAAAGGTTTCAAGTTTTATTATTCCCTGATCACAACTGTAACCAGTGCACTGCAAAGACAAAAAAAAAAAAAAAAAAGTTAATAGTAAATAAAACAAATTACATTTCACAAGAAAACTTGCCATTTCTTTGTAATTAATGGTGCAATTTACTAGCAATTCCTGAGTGAAATTTTTTCTCAGCACCTGCAGAAAATCTGAATTTTCTTGCAATTAAATAAATCATCTGTTCATGAGGTTAATAATGCATCAATAATATGACCTTTAAAAGACTTCATCTCTCAGATGGACAAATGGGAATGAAAAACTCTGATCATGTGACTTAAAACGAGACACACTCCAACCCATCAGAAACTCAGCAGATCCTTAAGTAAATGTACATGTGTTACTAGTAGGATTAAATGTAATGTGGGCCCGATTGTTCTAGTTTTTCCTATTAAGATAGGAAATGAAGATCAGACTGTTATTACGACAGCTAAACGTTCTCAGAATCAAATTTAGATCTGAAGCAGGGGTCAAAATTTGTAGAAATATTTATTTTAACTTGGTGTCATGTTTTGCCGCAGAGGATATACATCAGTTTTAAGTACTGTTTTGTTTAATTTTGCAGTAATTCAATATATCATATAAACGATCAAATGCATGAGTTCAGTGTTGAGGTTGCAGTTTGGATTCGATCACATTTCATTAATTACATTCAGATTGTTGTAGTGTTGAGATATTAACTGCTCTTCATATGTGTCCACATCTGAATGTTGAGCAGCATCGCAGCCGATTCTTTCATCCAGCATAATGAGTTTACACAAACATTAACTTGATTAATGGCCATATGGTGTGAGTGTGTGTATGTATCTTGGCCGTATTAGTCGGGGAAGTTGGGGAACCACACGTCCGTGGAGGGGCGCACTGCAGCTGAAGACCGACTCTCTTATGTGTTTAGATTACATCTAACCACGGGTGAATTTGACTGTGAAAATACCCTTGATTTCCCTGTTTCCACCTGCGGCACTTCTGTCGTGATAAGCCGTGACGGTTCTTTAAATATCATAACCATCTGTTATAATATGATTTCTTTTCTTCTGGCCTTGATAGGAAAGGCATCCAGTGTGTTCAATGGCCACAGGTCTGGCTGAACCTTCCAACCTTTAACCTTTAAAGGCCTTTCCAGTGGAATTTTTCACGTGGAGAGAAAAATAAATAAGGGTCGTGACCTGCGGAATATTGCATTCGTTTTAAAATATACCATGTCAGGTTGAGTCTTCCTTAAACTAGAGACAGGTGTGGTGTGCAAAGCACTCGTTTAATGACTTTGCATGATTTAATTTTTTTGAAAACTTGGCAAAACATGCACCGAGCGACAGCGCAGTTTTCAGGACGTCTCCCCGTCTCCTGGGTACGATTAACACGCCACCGGGTTTCCCAGAGCACCCTGCAGTGTTGATTTAACTGTAATGACTGCACCTCTGCCCTAAGCAAGGCCTAGTTACCCACAATTCCAGAGTTCAGGCACATTTCCTTCTAATAAATGTGCATTTATTTGAAAAGCTTTTCTTTCTTTGACAGCTCATATGATCGTGCGCTCATTAGTAGCTCCTGTCGCGACTGTAATATCCCCTTTCATTCGCTCACACTCTCGCTCTTTCATCTCTCTCGCTCTAATTTGCAGCAGTTACGCACACACTTTGTAGCGTTTAATGGCGAATTCCCTCCGCCGGAGCCCTCGCAGCGCTTAGGCCCTCTCGCAGTTAACACTTCAGGAACAATGTGGCACTTTGTGGCTGCCGTAGCGTGTTTGCCGCACTGGACCAGAATGGCGGCATTCCCTTCCTCTCATCACGCTGTCTTAATGAAGTTTCGGTGTGAAACCGCCAACCCTTGCTTTCCCGACTGGTAGCTCCAGCCTAAATCCGTTTATCAGCATTTGCTCAGTTTTTTTTTAGTTTTTTATCATCATCGCAGTCAGCGGGATAGTATGTGTGTGTGTGTTTGTTGTGTTGGTGTTGGAGCGAGTCAGGAGGTGGGTTTGTGGTCTCCGGTGCCCTGCTGACCTCAGTGGGCATATGAGGAGCATATGCGAAGTCTCTCGCTCAGTGAGCGTTCGTTCACACACTGCAGCCTGCCAGACAGCTGCTGGCACCGATCGTGGGCAGAGACTTCGGGGAACGATTCGCCACCCAACCCTCGTGTTTTCGTGTACGGAAAATATTTCAATGTGCCTCATTTCAGGCAGTGCATCAAAGCTCGTGTCTGTGAGTCTGGGTGAGCCAGCAGACCTCTTGTCACAAACGTCTCAAAGAGGTCACCCCGAATGTCAGGGACCCAGAAATCTGTGCATCTTCCAGGCTTGTGTCATGGAAGGCTGGATTTGATAATGTGCACGCCTCCGGGCCGTTTCAGGTTTACGAGGGCTCTTGTTTTGCGGGCTTTGTCTCCAAAGCAACACATCAAGGGCTTCGTTATTCTCATCAGCACATCTTGTTAGTTATAGCTTAGAAGTGACAGTGTTTATCCTAAGCTAACAAATATGAATAAAACCGTGTGTGGATTTATGATTTCGTCACTGTGATGTAAGGATCACGGACGCAAACATTGGGTTGCAGCTAGCAACCGGTAAACAAAAGATTCCAACCAGAATTTCTGAATGATTCGATCAGAATTTTACTAGGCTTTTGGTACGCAGAAAGAAAGCGGATGTGACTCTAATGAAGTGTTGGGGAGTAAAAGTAGTTATGCCGTTAACTGATTTTTCAGAAGTGTGACAACTTTTGTAGTAACAAGCTCAGACAAATAGTGATGTAGTGTGACAAAACGCCACAGTGCATCTGTGTTTTTTTTTTTTTGGTCACATTGTGTTTTTCAGCCATGCAAAATGAGGCAGGAATCCAAACGTGCTCTTTAAACTTTTCTTTTTCTTTATTGGGACGTTTGCTCATCAATCTGTTCAGATGGATCATGTAAATTTAAAAAAAAAAAAGATTCACTAATTTATTTGAGTCCCCTGTTTGCTTCGTTCTGTGTTAAGATAAAGGGGATATATCATGGAAATCTGACTTTTTCCATGTTTAAGTGCTATAATTGGGTTTAGAAAATGTAAAAAAAATGAAAACCCACCTACTTTGTTTTGCCGCCCACGGCACCACCATATCTAAGGCCATGGCAAAAGTTCAAGTCGTTTGCTATTTTAGACCATTCACAGCATTTGATAGCATTCATAAACGTTAGCCTGGTGTGTATGGATCTGTTTGGCAAACAGGTACGCTATGTATAGTGGCCGTCCATACGGGTTTTGCACAAAAGATGAACGTGACGACAGATGCTAGCTGATGAGTTGAATCAACTCCACAGCATCTACATTCAGAATCGTTCAGAAACGTCTAAAAGTTGTAACTTCTTCCTGAGTCTCTCCATCAGTGTCGACTCCGGTTTGAACAGCGTAAGGATGATCTGCGTGAGATTCCCCAGCTTTGTTGTTGTTGAGCTGTTAAAGCTCCGCCCTCTTCTGGAGCAGCAGCTCATTTGCATTTAAAGGGACACACACAAAAACGGCATGTTTTTGCTCACACCCAAATAGAGGCAAATTTGACAAGCGATAATAAATGATCTGTGGGGGATTTTGAACCGAAACTTCAAGAGACTTATAGTTGTGAAAAGGGGCATAATAAGTCCCCTTTAAAAGCTGCTGGTCATTCATTTATATAAATTATGATTTGTCTAGTTTCACTGGCTGTATTTGGCTTAAATGTATGTTTAAATGCTGTTTATTGCTTCCAGATATATTATCGGGTATGTGTGAAAAAGATTGTCTCCTTAAATAGATTCACAGGAGTTTGCTATATTTCATTTGTGGCTTGTAGTGTAGCTAACTATATTTGAGCTTAGGAAGTAATGACGTCAAAGTAAATAGTCTCCTGCTTAACATCATTTATGATACAAGACAACATCAACCTTCTTTGGAGAAATTCATACAGGAAACACTACTGGAAATAGAGCCAAATAAATAAACTCATGGTGGCCTGGCACAGAGAGTTTTGTTCGATACGGGGACAGTCGTCTCATTTTTGAGTGCTCTTCCTGGTAATGGAGTCTTTGGGAAGATGGTGGGGGTGGGTGGGGGGGGTATCCTTGGTTACCCCTGGAGTCCAAGATGAGACTTGTGTTATTGATGAGCCTTTTGTAGCCTGGCTGTCATATTGACTTTCACACAGAAGTGTTGAAGTTGCCCTTGTCACCTCTCAGCCAAGCGTTACTTTAGTAATTTAAGAAGTCATATACTGTGCAAGAACATCAGGTTGTCTGCGCTATTAGCTGTCAGGGTTTGAAAATAAACCATCCAGGGGGTAAACGGTCAAAAAAGAAAAATGAAATTAATTCATTTTTGTCTGCTCTGCTTAGTGTGAAGCGAGTCCTTCAGTGGAGAATGCATCCAGACATGGTCGTAATGAAAATATTTACTAAATGAAACTCTCCCTGAGAATGCCAACATGGCTCATAAACGATGAAAAGGAATTCAGAGATGCACTGGTGGCTTCATTTTCACTGCCTTCATCCTGAATTTATCCCAATGCAATGCCTAACCTGTCATATGAAATCGAAATGGAAGTTTTTTTGGCTTTTAGTATGAATATGTCTTACTGTTATCTATAAGCAAGCGTTCAAAACGTTCTCGCTTCCGCCAGTATGCATCAATAGCCACGTTTACATGTACACTTCTTTGTCATTCCGATTAAAATCATTCAGATTCGGTGGACTGTTTACATGAGACATTATTTAATCCTGTTTACATTCGCTCGGAATGACTTTGTGACATGCGCACATTTCCAAACTTTCCTCTTTGCCACCTTTTATTTCTGTCAACGTGGAGTTCTGTTATTTCTTATGCGCACTATTCGAATGTGAAGTGTTGCTCTTAATCAAGCAACTGCGTGAATTTGTAGCATATTACTGCTGGAAGGTATGAGGAAAAGACGGGTGCCGGAAGCTGACCTTTTTGGTGGCTGTGGATCTCAATACTATCCCTCCCTTCTCCGAAAAGTAGAAGCGTGTGATCCGAAGTAATGATACTCTGAGTATATTTAATAAATGTGTTATTTTAGTTTTACTCCAGTTCAATTTTCCCGCCGCCATTTTGCATTCTGGCGACCCCTTTCCTCTCGAGTTGATGACGTAGACGCAAAGTAATGGGTTTAACGCGTTTACATGGCAGAGTTTTTTCACTTGGATTGGACTTTTAAACAGATTACAATGCTCCATGTAAACGCACTTAATGATTTTCTGTCCAATCAAATGCGCTCTAGAATCTGAACCCACACTATACATAAATACTGAAGCTGTGGCTGAAAATGTTCGCTTTTTAAATCGTCTACATGGTGAATGGCACATAGTAGGGGGATAGGGAAAGACTCAGAAAGGCTAGATATGCTTTCCATCGGGGCAAATGAAGTCCGGCTTCACGTTAGCAGAGCGGATCAAATGCGAGTTGGCGCAGACCGCAAAAAATGTCGGACCCATTTGAATTCTGCACAGATTTTGAAAGCGATATGGAGGAGATTAGGAGGAGAAACAGTTAGACGTAAGGAGGAAACTGCGGCTTTACAGAGATCAACGGCTCTGTGGTCTGAAAACGAAACGCCATTGGCTATTTAAAAAAAGGGGAGGAGCTTTTCGATATGTCCCACCCTCTCTTTAACTGGAAATGATGTCGACACATTAATCAATGCTGCACGTTCCAAAGGCCTTTAAACGAGACAATTTATCAATGAAAATAAACAATCAAGAATAAGAGATGACATTTCTGTGGTTTTGGTTACTAACATGCAGAGATTTGCTAGTAAAAAACAGTTATGTATGGAACCCTGTGACGATTTCAAGGAAAATGGAATAGTTAAGAGACTTTTTAAGAGAGGTGGTAGTAATATGTCTGGAGGTACAGCTCAGGAATTCTGGGATTGGTCTGCATGTGTCCAGCGGAGATGTGTGGTAGCCACATGGCTGCTGAATGCATGGCTCACGGGAGATGAAAGAGCGGTAATAAACCCCCCCTTTTTGATCTCGCACAAGTGCAAACGAACAAGAACTTCCAGAGAAACCGGGAAAAGCAAAGGGCTCCGTTGTGGGAGAGTGAGGAGGAGGCAACGAGGCATCTATCCATTTGAAATACACAAAATAATTACATGAAAGTTATTATAATATCCCTATCTGTGTCTAGCCTTTAGCATCTGCTTCATAATTTTGAGTGGCACACGGATGCCTTTGTGAATTACCTCAGTGAAGGAGAAATGTTAATTAATACAGTCATTTAATGAAGAGATAATAGGTGGCAGAAATTATGGTGTTCTTCCGTTGACAGTTATGACAGCAAACTTGCTCATTCAAATGCAAGGGACAAGAATAATCTCATGCCGTGCTTTATCTGTGCTTATCTCGGAGGTGTTTAGTTGTAATTAATCCACAGACATGCGAAACATAATTTGCTCTCGTTGATGTATCGTCTATCTTTTCTGATAATAACTTATGCGTCTTATTAGGAGCATATTAATGTGAGTGTTATCAAGTTGGACACGAGTAAATGAAAAACAGCCATCTAAAGCATCCAAACCAGAGGTCCAAAAGGAAGAACCCATTTAAGATTCCAAAGAGCGATGGGAAGCTTTCGAGAGGAAATGGAGCATACCTATCAGCTTTTGAGGACTAGACCAGCGTGGCTTTGAGGAAAATAGCAGAAGATTATGACAGGATACGCATTGAGTATGGGAACCATTTGTTTTCATGCACATTCTTCTCGTACGGTGTAACTTCGTAACAGTCAAAATAACCTGCGGTCGAAATCTCAAAGGTTCTTCTCTTTGTCCGGTGTCGTTCTGGAAAGCACGTTTCACCAGAGTGGTCTGCCGGCTAATGACCTGGACGAGTCGGGTTGAGTGGTCTGACGGGCGGTGGACCCCCGGGGGGCGTATTGTTAGCGCGGAACACCTGCCGTTTGAATGGGCACCTTATCCCCTCGACAAATTAAAACAAACAATAGCCAGTAGGGGGCTGGCATATCTGTGAACTCCACCTTGTCAGTGTGACCGGAGGTTTGATTGAGTTTCTAAAGGAAGTAGGACTTAGTTAGTTCCCCAGGCTGTTAACACATACTGTAAAAAACTGACATGGTGGGGATTGAGAGAGAAGGAAATGTTATTAGAGGGATTACATTGCAAGCAGGTGAGAGGATATGATTGAGAAAACTACAGACAAGAGATTAGGACATGTGAAAACGGAAAGAGAGTGACGTAGAGAGAGTGGGGATCTGTGGGAACACTGTAATGAGAAGTTACAAAAACTCCTCGGAAACTTTGAAAAATGTACAGATCGTTGTTTATAAAATGAAAAGGAAGGGGAACTAAAATGTTCAAACATCATAAAACGCTCGGAGTGAGACCTCATCAGGGCTGGGTAGGTTACTTTTAAAATGTATTTCACTACAGATTACAAAATACATGCTTTAAAAAGTCATTTGTAACGTATTTCGTTACATGACTCAAGTTTAGTAACTTAATCTAAATACTTTAGAATACTTTGGAATACTAATAAGTGTGGAACAAACACAAAAAAGGTCATTGCAACTTCATTGACTTTTTCCCTCAGAATTGCGTGATATAAAATTGCAATTGCGAGTCATAAAGTCATAATTATGAGATATAAACTCGCAATATTGAGAAAAGTCAGAATTATGACATTTAACTCACATACTAAATTCACAATTGCAAGAAAAAAAGTCAGAATTGCAAGTTTATATCTCCCAATTCTGACTTTATAACTTGCAATTGTGAGTTTAAATCTCGCAATTCTGAGAAAAAGAAGTCAGAATTGTGAAATGCAAACTCACAACTGTGAGGGAAAAAACTAAAAAGTTGCAGTGACGAGTGAATTATACAATGACTCACAAACAACAAAGCATGAAAACAGTCGTGGATCATCAGGTCAGGACAGGACAGTTGAGTTGACAGTTGGGCAATTTTTTTTATGAATTCAGTCATTTTGTCTTGTTTAGGACAGAACTAAATAAAAACAACAAAATCTTTATGATCCTTAAAAGTATTAAAATGCTGTTGAAACTGAACTCCGCTTTTTCAGACGGTCAGAGAATCACCAATCGCTGTTTAAATGACATTAAAACTCAAAGTAATCACTTTGGTAATCTAAAACACTTTTCAGATGTGACTGTAATCTGATTACCACCCATTTCAAATGTACCTGTAATGAAATACAATTTTGTATTTTAAATACGTAACTAAGTTTACATGTATTTCGTTACTCCCCAACCCTGGACCTCATCACAACCGATCAATCTTAACTGATTAAATATTTGCAAATAAGTCTTTTTATACAACAGTTTCACATGCAAATAGACCTCAACGCTTAAATCTACACTACTGTTCAACAGTATGGGGTTGGCAAGATTCTAAAAGTCACTTCTGCATTTATTCGAGGAAAAATACAGCAATATTGTGAAATATTATTACAATTCATAACTTAACAGATTTCTATTTGAATATATTATAAAATGTAATTTATTCCTGTGATCAAAGCTGAATTTCCAGCATCCAGTGTCACACGATCCTTCAGAAATCATTCTGATATGCTGATTTGATGCTCAAGAAACATTTCTTATCATTATCAACGTTGAAAACAGTTAATATTTCTGTGGAAACTCGGATACATTTTTTTCCCCACGATTCTTTGATGAATAAAATGTTCTAAAGAACATCACTTATTTTTAAAAAGAGAAATCTAATGAAACAATATAAATGTCATAACCATGCCTGTTTCATGTCTGCCTGTTCATCTGTTTTCCTTGTTTTCATCCGGTCTTGTCTGTGTCTCATGTTCTTTGTTTTCATTTCGATCTGTCCTGCCAGTTCTGTCATGTGATCTTTGTTTTGCCCTGCCATGTGCTCATGTCTTCATTAGTTCATCACGATCACCTGTGTCTCGTCAATCAGTGTTGTCATCACCTGTTCCCCTTCAATGATCCTCTCGTTCCCTCTGTATAAATTCCCTCCGTGTCAGTCCTGTCCTTGTTCGTCGGTAAAGTTTCGTTCCGGGTTTTTCCTTGTATTACTGACCTGTCTTCGTGTGCAATAAACCTTTGCAAATCATCCTGTCTTCCTGTCCTGATCCTCAACCGGGCGTTACAATAAATGTATTTACTGTGATTTTTGTTTGAGTGCATTATGTCCTTGCTAAATAAATATTAATTTCTTTAAGGAAAAAAAAAATATGATGATAATCTTCAACTCTGTTAATGGCAATAAACTCTTTAGCCCACAACAAAACAACAACAGGATAAATAAAGTCAGCAAACAGAAAAGTAATAATCCTATTACAGTAATCACATCATTTATTCATGCTGCAGTGCATGCTGGGAAATGTTAACATGCTTAATTAGCAACTCTGGGACTATATTTTTGGGAATATGTTTCTTTAACATTTTATTATTATTATTCAGGTAACTCACATGTCCTTATCTTTGAGAAATTCAGTCATGTTCGGTTTTCAAAGCAGATGAGGGCTTTGTCTCTAAAGCAAGTGTGCTGCCTACCTAGACAGCTTCTTTTTTTTTTTTTTTACACACACTTGATGCCCAAAAATGCTGCCGCCATCTAAAAGAGGACCATGTTATGGAATCCAGGGTCTGTAAATGGCCTGTCCCCTGTAATATGTTTCCTATATGGCTCATATTAGTCCGCTTGATGTGCGTTTTGTGGTTCTGGGGAAATCTTTTGAAATCCAATATGGCTTTAAATCAGATTTATAAATGTTTATGTATATTATGAGAAACACACTGAGACGGCCCGATGTTAGTGTGTAAGTGTACGCGTGTGTCATTACATGTCACTGTATATTTCTCAACGTTAATCTTTTCAGTGTGGCGGCGCTCCAGTAAACAGCGCCGGCAGAGGAAGTCGGTTCACATCCATATAGGCCCGTGTGCTCGTTTCAGCGAATGTATACAGTTTTAGACACGCTTAAAACAACCGATAAAATAACAGTCTGGGAAAAGTATAAGATATTGACTGGAGTGGAAAAATACTTAGCTTGGTAATATATAATTCACTCAGTTGCGAGAAGAGTTGAGATTTCCAAACAAAATTGTTTCCATGCGATCCGTCTCTCTCTCTCTCTCTCTCTCAAGCTGTTTCTTCCCACGTCTCATTCGCTTTGCTTACGTACGGAACAAAATATGAGCCTGTAGCTGTCTTTTTTTGTATGGAAGTATATTGAAAGAAAAGAATTGCATTGTATACACTCGTGGTGTAGACAAAACAGAAAAGGGCAGGTGTACGCTGACGTGACGAGAATGCGTGTATGGGAACGTTTAGAGTTCAATAGCAGAATGGCGAGAGCGAGTCGCCTCCAGCGCGGCGAATGCGAGGCAGGCTGGCAGAGCTGAAGTCGGCCTCTCAGACTCAGTAACCTGTAGCATGGCACTAATTCTCCCTGGCAGATGCCAGCTTTGAACAGCGTTGCCCTGCGGGCATCTGCTGCGAGTCTCTGTATTTAAATTCTCTGTTTACAGGCTTGAAAAATCATGTTTGAAAGCATAAGTGAAATGAAAAGCTTTTAACTTTCCCTTCCTTTTCGTTTCTTTCCAGGGATCTGGACAGGAATAACATCACCCGGATCACCAAAGTGGACTTCGCCGGCCTCAAGAACCTACGAGTGCTGTAAGATGTCACTCAGTATCTCTCGCTCTTATGGCTAATCCTTCCTTTAACTCCCAAGTGCCCCTCCTCTTCCGTGTTGTCTTTACAGTCAAAGCCATCAAAGGTTTCGAGGCTGAAAGCCGGGAGGATTACGGCACAAGTCATAATAAAACAAACTGACATTTAAGCTGAGTAAATCCGACACGTTGATCATGACCCTTTGACTGAACCTCGCATGAAGTCATTGCCTTAGATGCAGTCAATCTTGTTCTCGAGTTTGAAGAATATGCAACAATATATTCCATAACAGAAACGGGAACTTTTAAAAGAAAAAAAAAGAAAAATGACGGACGGCTCCTCGGAGAGGCGCGGGGCGAGTTGGGTTAGAGAAAGTGTTCTTGCAGCTTAATGACTGTAATCATGTGTTTCTCCGTGCTGTTTTCTTCCTGAATGAGGGCCTGTAAAAAGAGAGGAATGGAGATAAAAATAAACAAGTGAAAAAAAGAGGAGGAAAATAAACGCCCAAGAGAGCAGAGGCAGTGGCTGGCGGGCAGCGCCGAGGGCAGTTTCAGGTGGTTTGTGATTAACGGCCATGGCGTGCACCAAAAGCAGCCTCTCCCTGGGACCTGTGCCCCTTATCTCTCTGGAAGACTCGCTCCAATCTCTCCTATGCGCTCTCCATGCACAGGCTTTACCCTGTGACGAATCATTTTCAAAAATTTGCGAAAACGAGATGACTAAATGAAAACCAGTTCTGAACGATGAAAACTTGGACGAAAAACTAGAAGAAAATATCAGGGAAGGAGGATTCGGGAAGAGATCCTGTCCTGCGTGGCAGATGCGCACATTTGAATGAATTATAATGTGCTGATCTACCAAGTTAGTATACACTTGCCACATGTCTCGTGAAACGTTCAAAAATGTAAACGACTGGGAGAAAGAGATGAGCAGACGTATGGATAAATGTGAAAAAACGTGACGACATGAAAGAGGGCTCAATTGACCCAGTTTGATTGACAGGCGATTTGACCAATCATAACCCTGAATCCGGCATTTTGTCCGTCAAAGCAGTCAGGGGAGTTAGTAGACGGTGAACGTCTTTCCGCGCTTGAAACAGCATTCCTTCTGATGTTCATTCATGTTTATTTGATGCTATAAATGAACTAGTATGAAGAGATGATTAAAGACACACTAAAGACACATTAAAGACACACTAGACACTATTCATTGTTTAAACTTCTTTAAAAAATTACAATATTTTAAGTATGAAACTGTATGTCTGTCGACACGTTGTCAGTGTGCTCTTTGCTCCATGATGTATTTTTCACCTCGTGAGAACATGATGTGTGGCGTGAGAGCGCGTGGCTGGACATAGCAACAGTAACTAAAGGGGGCGGGTTTTTGCGAAGGGTCAATTCAGTTTCCCGTGCGCACAGAAAGTCGCCGCTTGAATGGACAAATATATGGAGCCCCGATCATGACATGCAGGGCAAAAAAAGTAAATCGTGCGCACGATTTACTATTTCATTCCCTTGATTTATAAATCGGGCGCATGATTTAGCCTACAATTTTTTTTCTTGCACGCTATGTAAATATTCCATAAAAAAAGAAGAAGTTTATATTTGTATGTGTCTGTATGTTGGTTGCACCACATGACTTTTATTATTATTATTATTATTATATGAATTTTTAACATTAAAAATGGACTCTTTTTTGCAGAAGTGCCAGCTGCACTATAGTTTATTTGCTTTCAAAAAAGATATATTTTTTCACAATTTTTAAAAGTATATCCAAATGATAAATTCATAAATATCAATATTTTTTTTGGTTTGTTGTTTTTTTTCCTACATGTGTCTACATGTTGGTTGCACCATGTGACTTCAACCGGTGCTTTTAATATTCCTAAGCACTAAGCAGTTCAATTAAAAAAATATTAGATTATATTATAATATTATATAATTGTTTTTTCTAATAACCGAACAATAATTAAGTATTGAAATTAAAGATTGACCTCACCTTGGGTCATAGATCGTTCCCATTCTAAAGTCCTCAGGGCAGCGCCATCTGCACTGACCTGGGACCAGCCTATAAACCAGCACTTGGTTTAACGCTTAGGGCAAGAATAACAAAGACTATTCCAGCAATACCATGTGTCTTGTGTCTTCGATTGAGAGGTCTTCTACTCTCCTTGTCAGGCCCTGTGAAAGCATAGGTGTTTGCCTGTGTCCCACATGTTTCTCTGCACAACTTCAAAACATTTCTGTAAAGATGATAAAAACAAAGAACAGAATGAAGGAGAGATGCTGAAAAAAACCCAACTGTTATTATTCTTCAGCACACACCAAAACCCATCTGTTCAGAATCGAAAGGGATTAGGTTTAATGCGAATACATAAACCACGGTGGGGTTGATCCCCCATTTGTAAGAATGAGCCAGATAGTTACTCAGACTTAAATTTATGTTATACGCAGACTGTATGATATGTTTGCTATCAGCAAAGAATGCAATTATTACGAAGAAATCAATTTAGCCTCACCCCGATCGCTTGCGTTTCTGGCCTCGCCATGCTGGAGCGAGCCTTAAAGCTGCGGCATTCGCAAAAAGTCCTTCAGCGTCGCCAAGTGTCTCATCTCTTCCTGACAACATGATATGACAAAACATGGATTACGGCTGTAAAAGCAGTTGCGTGTCTAAACGTTTGCTTTAGAAACATCATTCATAACCCCAGAAAGCGGAAGTCCACTTCAGAGTCCACTTCTCTTTTTGGAGGATTGCTTGTATTATCCGGTGCCGAATATAATTCAGTGGCCGTGTGCGTTCTGTGCGTGTGTCTGCGCGTTTGTTCCAATTCAAAGAGACTCAAATATAAACAAGAAATATCCATGGAGATGTGCTGTCTTTGTAAAGCATCTGGAAAATTTTAAGGGCCCTGGAATATGACAAAGTCTTCAGACTCTGAAATACCCTCCGGAACGTCGTCACGGGCTCGCTGGACACGAACGAGGGTCTGCTGAGGCAACCGCACACTTCATAAAATCAAAGAGAAATCTGCTCTGGTTTTCGTGAGAAAAAGGCTGTTTGCCTATCAGTCACTGTTGTGACAAAGCGAAGGTCCTGCTCCTCTTTCAACTGTCATTTCAATCACTCAGAGACGCTGCTCTGTGTCAGATGAAGTCCAATCGCTGGAGTTGATCGGATAATGAAGTTCTCTCTTTTTTCCCCCCACAGACATCTGGAGAACAATCAAATAAGTGTGATCGAAAGAGGAGCGTTTCAGGAACTCAGACAGCTTGAGAGAATGTAAGTAGAAAAATAGAAGAAACGCTCGCTGTCATGATACATAGTCCACATGTTTCTGTCGGTGTGTTTCGGACAAAAGAATTTGTAGCTGTTTATGAGCAACACATTGACCTTGTCGCTTTTAATCTGAAACATCTTCACAAGCGCGAAAGG
Organism: Opsariichthys bidens; assembly: GCA_037194245.1. Taxonomy (NCBI): domain Eukaryota; kingdom Metazoa; phylum Chordata; class Actinopteri; order Cypriniformes; family Xenocyprididae; genus Opsariichthys; species Opsariichthys bidens. The sequence continues at coordinate 17,901,234 of CM074297.1, forward strand.
AACTTTGAGAATTTTTCGAGGTGACCTCCATAGCTTTCCTTTTTTAAGTCCCTGACATCTGGAGTGCGGCCATTTGCTCTTTTCTGGTGAGAATCTTAACACTTCCCAGCGAAATTGACCATTGGGTCAGACCAAACACGCTAGCTATTACTGCAGTCGGACAAGGTCAAAGAATGTCTGGCCCGCCGTTTGCCTGTGTTAGCATCCTTGAGTTTGTTTATGTGCGAACGTCTCATTCCTTGTAAATGTTTGCGCGGTTCTGTCGGCAGCTGCCGCCACGTGTTAGCGATGAACGTACATCAAAATCAGCGGCCATCATGAGGAGAACCGAAGTTTGTCAGTCTGTTTACCACCTCTGAAGAATCTGTCTCTGTGGTGGGTTTGTGGGTCTGGTTTATCTGGGTCTTGAGATCTACATTCCTCAATGTATCACTCGTATTTGGAATTTCACAGCATTTAACTCAATGACCCGCTCTCGACAGCCAGTGTGTCCACACGCATTCCCTCCATCTGACACTGGAGTGTGACTTTTTGTTGTTGTTGTTGTAACCCAGCGGATGTATAAATAGCTTGACCGCTCTATGAGAGCAAGTGCTTTAGAATTAACGACACAAAAACAGAGGTTTTCATGGTGCATGTTGGTACTTTACATGGTGCTAAAAAATAAATGGCCTACTTTATAAATCACGGTCAAGTTTTGAGGGACACATCAAAGTATTGAACTAAACTCAATGACAAAGAAGAATAGCCACGATAAAGAAAAGCAATCTTCATTTGAAGTCTCATTTGAACCACATGTGCCAAAAAAACCAACATTTTTACATATTTTTTTTTGGTCAAACTTTAGATGAGGGTCCACTTCTCACTATTAACTTTTGCCTCAATGAACTCATAATTACTTCTCATTAATAGTTATTAAGGTAGTTGCTAAGTTTAGGTATTTGGTAGAGAATGAAGAAGTAATATATGCTTTATAGGTACTAATAAACAGCTTATATGCTAGTAATATACATACTACTAATAAGCAACTAGTTAAGAGTGAGAATTGGACCCTAAACTAAAGCGTTACTATTTTTTACACATCTTTTTTTTTAATCACTACTATTTAAGGTTTGGGGTTGATAATTGTATATATTCTTCTTTTTTGCTTCACTATACACACACTCTCACACACACACACACACACACACAAACACACACACATATATATATATTTACGTACACACACACTCTCACACATACACACACACACACACACAAACACAAACACACACACACGTTGTGTTTTCATGTTTTATGGGGTCATTCCATAGGCGTAATGGTTTTTATACTGTAAAAACTGTATATTTTGCCCCCCTACACTACCCCTACCCCTAAACCTGCCCATCACACAAAATGTTCTGCTATTTTAGATTTTCAAAAAAGAAAACTCTGTATGATTTATAAGCTTGTTTCCTCATGGGGACCAAAAAAATGTCTCGACAAGATCAAAATTTACTAGTTTTACTATACCTGTGGGGACATTTGGTCCCCATAATGTAGGGAATACCCGCCCACACACACACACACACACACATGCACACACGCACACACACATATATATATATATATACAGTGTGTGTGTGTGTTTGAAAGTTTTCTATGCTCACCAAGGCAGCATTTATTTGATAAAAAATATCAAGATGAATTTTTATTCAGAAATTACAGACATGCTCATCATCCAGCATGTATGTAAAAGTGATTGTACAGCTGCATTTCTAAATAAATTCTAAATAAACCCACATATTTTTTTGTTGCACAATTGCAAGCGGGTTCTGGGCAGACCACTTACAAATTGTATTCCGTTACGGATTCCAAATTACACGACAAAAATTGTTGTTAGTAACAATCCAGTGCATTACACGTTTAAAGTAAAATAATCAGACTATTTTTGCTTAGTTTCAGATTATTTTAGACCGTACACGTTTATTGAATTGGATAATAGTGCGCCATATTGATATAAAATTACAAAGTGTGCAGTTTTACAAACAAAGACTTTCTAAACCTATACATGCAATTTGCTATTTTAGAAAGGAAATTTTAAAACCTGCAAAAGAAGAATTAGGGCGAATCAAATTTATGAATGATTTGCTCCTACTGTGCAAATAATATGTAATCATATAATCAATAAAAAGTAAATGTAGCCTGTTTTTAAAACCTAATCTATTCGAATTACAAGAACTACATTTTTTAAAAGCTGATAATTGAACATGGAATCAGTTCTTACACAACACCGATTTCAAGGTGATGGTAGATTTGTCTAGCTCATGTCTGCAGTTGAAGCCTCACTATACGAAAACAAACTCTTCTCCTGTAGAATGAGTCTACTTGAAGCCTGCAGGTTGTAGATCCTCCAAAAACGTAATGTTCCTCCTCCACATACCTTCGGTTTGCTCCATGACCCTGCATGCTATCATCAAAACACACACTCCTGTGATAAGGGTCATCCTACCAAATCCCACAGTCCGTCTGGCCAGGCTCATGTGAGTGATAATAGCCTTTAAAGAGCACAACTGTAGATAACCTAGGCCATCTTCAGAGGAAGTACATTTATTTCCCATCAGCCCCTGCACAGATGTGACTCCTAACCTCAGGATGTAGCTATTGGCCTGTCGTGAGGCTGATAGCAAGGCTGACCCGACTTGTCTCTTTAATGGATTGGTCTGTCCGTGTGTCGTTTGTGTTTGCCTTGTTGTCTCATCCATCTCGGTATTCAGATGCGTGCATGTCGACGTGCAAGTCAAACAACCTTTCCGTCTTTGTTTCCCTGGTTTTCACTCTCTTATTGCCTCGGATAGTCTAACTACACAAACACATACCCACTGATCTGAGCTCTGCGTAAGGTCATCCTCACAGCATCTTATGTTCCGTTTCTTCCCTCCTGAAGGTTTGACCACGCTAACTCTTGCCCTTCCCCTGTCCTCTCTTCCTCACAGCCGCCTGAACCGGAACCGGCTGCAGGTCCTGCCGGAGCTGCTGTTCCAATCCACACCCAAGTTGGGCCGCCTGTAAGTCATCTTTCCCTTTGATATCCGTGCCTGGAAAAGCTTGCGGTCGAACTTCCCACTGTTTGAATTTTGATCATTGTACTGGAAAGGATCTTGCTTAAATATTTGACTTTCCCAAACACTGTTTAAAGGACACCGTCAGCGCAGGGATATTCTGTGTTATTCCTTCAGCCCGTCCAGATGTGATTCTTTTAGGTGGACCAGCGGTCCGAGCCAAGCTTAATGTGACACAACCTCTCCCCGTGCTCTTGATGGAGAGGAGAAGGTGTGCTGGAGGGAATATTTTCCTTGGATAAACGACATTCTCATTCGGAATATTTTCCTGCTCTGCTTTGCATCAGGGACATTTTTGGCTCAGCGGTCGGGGAATACTCCATTTATGAATCGTCAATGAAACTAGCGCGTTCAGGTCAGGCCCGTGCCGGAGCAAAGGTTAAGCTTCACAAGTGTTTACACGAAGCCGATTGTGACACGGTAGTCCCTCTGGAGCACCATTAAGTTCTGCTAAAAATGTTTCTAAAGTGTTTCCATGAGGCAGTGAAGATCAGACTGGTTGGCTTTCTCATCATTTGCTGCTCTTTGCTCATCATTCACAAGCTATTGCATTTGCTGATGTCCTGTATGACACCGCAGTCGCCACTACAAATCTTTTTTAAGGTCAGCAACTCATAGAACATGCATTTTATAGCTTTATTACATCGAAAGTGACAGTCTCATTTCCAAACCAATTTCTGCAGTTTCATGTAAGGATGCTCTGGTTAGTTTTGTCGGAAATATTGATGTTTCGATTTGGTTCCAATGCTCTTTTTCTGCAGTATCGATACCCCGATACGAGCTGTGTGTTCTCGTTCCCTCTTCTCTCCGACGGTGGTGGATTTACAGTTTGAACCTTTTGTCACTCACTCGTCTCATTCGCTTCGGTTGAAGCGTGTTGTTGCTTAATTTCATGCTCAACACTGATCTGTATAAGTGCTGCGCACACATGAAGCCTCGTCTCAAACAAAGTCCAAATTGAGTTGCTTTTCGAGGCGTATTGCACTTTACAAATACACACAGCATTATGTCGAAACGCCAGTCTTGGTGAGTGTTCAGGTAAAAAGGAATGTAAATAGCTGAGAAAGACAGAACATGCTGTGCATCCGTATATATGGATCTGTGCGTAAACTCTTCAAGTGACAGCAGCATAATAAACCTCCTGCTGTCTGTCATATTAATAAAAAAAAAAAGAAAATCACTCACTGTTCTTGTCATTTTAAGTGTAAGCATTAATCTGCATTCATTTTTTACAATGAAGACTAGTGTTTTTTTACATGTAATTACATTATATTTCATTTCTGTAGTGTTTCTTATCTGAATACCTGCCTTTATTGTAATCTATTTATTTGTGCTATCGTTTGCAATTTGTTCTTATTTTATGACTGACTGTTTACTTGCCTCTCTCTTTTAAATCAGTTTAGTTCAGTCTCAAATAAAGCCTCCCTGCGCTGTGCGTAAGCCATCGCAACAAAATGACCCAAATTATCAAAAATGTATGATAATAAAATAATATCTGTATGATCGAAAAGGTTTCGAAAATGGTATGGAATATCAATATTTTTCAAAGTACTGTATCGAGGTTAGAAATTCCAGTTCCGTGACTTGCACCGGTATTAATATTCTGGCTGATACGACGGATAAACTAATAATGATTTTAGAATCAATAACGGCTGATAACAATGATAAAATAACAAAGTTTGTCTAAATACATTAAAAATAAGATGTTCAAAATCTAAGATTAATAAATGGTACAACTTACTTTAGGCATTACAATGGTTATTATTTTTGAAATTTGCCAAAGATTACATTTAACTGTTATTGAATGTATTATTTATTACTATTAACTTTAGATGACGCCATAAAAATAGGGCATTCATTACTAAAAATATCTCGCAACCTTAGGCTCATGAAAACATTAATGCGATAATTATATAAATTTGATAGTAGTCTATATTTTGTCCACTGAGGAACTGGCAGTGGACTGAGGACGTATTCTTCTCCTTTCCAACAGCAAATTCCAAGTACAGCTTGTTTATTCCCTCTCATTTTAACATTTGCTAAATGCAAACTGGACTACGCCTGGTGAAGGTTGTCCAGGGCGGGAGTGGTTTATGGCCGGACTCGTAACCTTCCCTTGTCAGGGTTCATTACGCAAGTTGACGTTAGTGTGATATGAACGGCTTCACCCGTAACCTTCCCATTAAAAACCTCAAGCCCGGCCAGCCGGGAAAGCAAGCCGACCGTGTCGCATTCGGCAAGGGTTAGGCGGAGCGACCGTGGCCGGCGGGATTGGAAACACTGACAGGGGTCAGGGAAAGGTAAGGAGCACGCTTAATGCTGAGTAAGACTGAGGACGGAGTGGAACGGAAAGGGAGCAGAGGGCGTTGCGGATGAATAATGAAGGAAAGAGAGAGAGGATGGTAGCCGTTGGCCCACAGATACCAAGAAAGACATGTCTGTGGGTCGTGGGGGAAAAGCCCTGCAGAGACGTGTGCGGTAACGACTGCCGGAGGCCACTTGCGGTCAGACTGTGGTTACAGTTACAGATTTCACTGTGTGCACCTCATATTCAATGCAAGTGTGCTTATACACTCGGGGCTTTGGTCAGGTTTCTAGATGCTCTCCCACCCTTTCCCTGTTCTTAGACAGCTAGATCCGTCCGTCTAGCTGTTGAAACCGAATAATGAAACGCGAATGATGAATTAGAAGGCAGTCCTGAACATGCCCGCTCCTATTTATTAACGGTGCAGCTAAATGGGCCCCCATATTAACTTCAGTTCCTGTTCGGAGACAGACCTCTGCGCTGGTAATGTAGAATATTTCGGTCAGTGATACCCATGAGACTCAGTCACTCCCTGCCATTACCCCAAGCTCAGGTTGCATGTGATTGGTGCATTAAGAGGAATAGGAAAGCAGAATGCATCATCTTGTCTTATGTCCCCTTCCCCTCAGCCAATTTGAAACTTTCCCTCTTTAATCTTCCGGGTGCAATTACCCCGGCAGAGGCGAGCAGTTAGCCAGCATGAAATGACCACCGATAGCCTTTCATAACTTCATAGATTGATTGAGTTTGAGTTTGGAGTGATTTTACCCTCCCTAGTTTATGCGTCATGAAATACGTCTTTTGTTTTTCTCCTTTCCCTGACAAGTTTATGTTCCTTCTGAGCGTTTGTTTTCTTTTATTTATCAGAAACAAATCGCTCTCCCACACATCAAGTTTTCTGGCCTTCTCAGCCTAGCACACGCAAACCATCTCTCAGCTCCAGACTGAATCTCAAACATGACTGCAGAAGTCTGCAAGCTCTCTGAAAACATTCAGCTCTTTGCTTCCCGTCCATAGCGTGATTCGAAAACAATCGCTGTGCGCTGTGCTTTTAAAGTCTTGTGGTGACATCTTCAGTGATTGGTTGATGACTAATTAACCCTTGACTTTTGGAATATCATTCTAAACCTGTATGATTTTCTTTCATTTGTGCATCACAGAAGGAGAATTTTAGTAGAACGCGCTGGTTGCACTTGCACAAGACCAACGGCTCAAGCTTAAAAACCATAAAAAGTGCCATAAAAGCAGTTAATACGACAGATGCGTTATATTCAAAATCCACTAAATGAAATGTAAGTTTATATTCACTATTCACTAAACATCCTCCTTTCCATTAAATAATTTTTTGACAGTTCTGACTGATTCAAACTCACTGAACGGTTGTTGCTAGTGGAAATCAAATGTATTTGAATCAAAAAAGGTGTTCTTAACCCTTATGCGCTGTTGGATTTCTGTGTGCACTCGTTATGGAGCGGGTCAAATTGACCCTAATTGGATTCAATACAATTCCTCAAAAATTGCACTATGAAAAACAACAGATTCAGGTACAAACTGTAAACTTTTAATATCAACATTTGTCAAATATTCCAAAAAATAAATATATGAAGATATGATCAATTTGAACCATTTTTTAAAACTGATTTGTTTTGAAATTTTTAAATACAATAATACTTTTTTTTTCTCAGAACATTGTAACTGAACAATTAAATGTAGCTTAATAATGAAAATATGTACTTTTCCTAAGTTGGCTGTTTTGTAAACTCATTTCATAAAGTCTAGATGTTTCTTCTGCTTTCTGGATATGAACTTCACACACATGCTGCTGGTTAAAACATGTTGAAATTAGTGTGGAAAACCTCATTTTTTAGCTTCATAAGGTAGTAAAAAAATAAAATGACTAAATATAACCAAGAAATGTTATTATTTTGGGTCGGTACAGTCGCTTTAGAGCGTTAAAATATGCGGGTCAAATTGACCCGGCGAACATCACGAACGCAACAGTCGTTTTGTTTGTATATGTCAAAAAACACCAGCATGTTGAAACTTTGCATGCGTGTTCACGATGATAAATGAGAAAAAGTCACACAATGTCAAGAAAAAAAAAACATAGGTTAACCAGTATCTCCAACAACTTGAACATCTAAACCCGGAACATAACCAAAATCACTATTTCTCCCATAAATACTCATGAATAGAGAGCTAGGATGGAGTGTCAGTATATTCCTCTTCATAATGTCTTCAGAAGACTGGAAATATAGTGCATGATTCATATGAACTACTTTTACTGTGCTTTTTTTGTCATTGACAATCCCAGCCCTCATTCACTTTCATTATAATGACTGGTCGGGACTGACATGAGGGTGTGTAAATAATGACAGAATTTTCATTTTTGGGTGAACTATTCCTTGAAATATTTGGGTCCGGAAAAGCTATAATAAAAGCAAGCCGTTGGGTTCTGCTGCTGTATAAAGGGTGATTATCGAGTAATAAGGGATAACACTGTAACTCTATGTCATTCAATTGCTGTGTAAAGCGATGCAAGCTTTGTCTGCCCACAATAGCTGGCTAATAATTCAACATGCCCCAAGCACATAAACCATGAAGCTCTGGCTCAGGGCTTTCAGAAGTGGCCTGCTGATTGTTTTCAGAGAAATGAACCCTCTCTGAATCCAGCCAAGCGTCTTCCAAAATAGGGCTGTGCTCAGCCGGTTTCAAAAAGCTAGACAGCTTTGTGATTTACTCCAAAGACATATTTAGATAAATACAAGCTACAAAGACTTTGGAGTCCTGACAGAAAGCCAACTATATACAGAAAGCTTAACTTTTTTTTTTTTTTTTTCTTGAATTACGCTGGTTTCCCAGGGTCGTGAGCTGATTGATGTACACCGGGGGAGTTTGAAATTCACAGTTTGGACCTGGTAGTGGGATATGGGTGAGCTAAGACCCCAAAGGCAGGTCACTGAGAGGAAGCTAATATTCTCCACTCCCAGAGAAATGTTAATGGCCTGCTGTGCCGTTCTTAGACGAAGGCAGTGGCATTCGCCGGTAGCGTCTTAACCTTGTCAGCCTCGAGGAAACCACGTACATGTGGGTCAGACAAAAACCAAAGCGGACATCTGCCTGAGTCACTGCCCACGCAGCACTTTCTGTTTCTGCTGACCGGAGGACTGAATAAATAAACCTGTTTACAATGTGTTGGTGAAGGAATTAAGCTGGATAGCTTTGTTTCATAAAACTGCTACAAAGTCTGAGAGAATGCCGTTGAAAGTGTGAAATAAACAGTTGGACGATCATTAAATTGTTTTGAAAAAAATAATTATATATATATATATATACAAAATGAGTGGGAATGCGCATGGGCTAGTTTTGAGCTCCAGGCAAAACAAGAGAAAAATGTCAATTTTGTCGAATTTTAGGTTTTCGAAAAATTTGTTCATTAAGCCCTCGTCTAGCGATCCCAATGCCCCAAATAGCAATTAAACATCAAAAAGTATCTTTGTTTATATGGTTTCTGAGAGGAGTTGACCATGAAAAATGCCATTTTTCTCTGCTTGCTCCTGGACGACCGGCGCTTTCATTCAGCACAAGTTTGGTATGTTGGTTTTATTTCCAACATTGTGAATGTGGCATGAGTCTGAACCAATGAAATGCGATTTTCAAACTAATGCTGATGAAAACAAAACGATGGCTGACGCTGATCTGAAGCGTTTCAGTATGTAGACTGTCTGTTTCATCAATGTTAATCAAACAGTTGTGGAATCGTGTTGGATATATATCTATATTTTTCCTATAGATATGGGTTTTGACTTGCTTCGTGCCAAATTTGGTGGTATTTCCAGGGATTTTAAGGTATGGTTGCTTGATGATTTAGTTTTGGAACCTTCTGAAAACTTTAACTCCATTTTTCTCAAAATTGACTTTGCTGACTGCTGTTGGATTCCAACAAATCATACATCTTTTCGAAGGTTTTTGTTATAGAGATTGTGAGAATAACACATTTTTGAAAATTTGCACATTGTGACTCATTTTGCTCAGCTGGTTTAAACAGGTCTCCCAGCCTCACCCGCTGAAAAGTGCCCAAATCCCCTCTAAAACTAGACTGGCCAGGGATGGGAGACCAGCAAACATGCTTAGGCTGCTCTCTAAAAAAAATGCTGGGTTGTTTTAACCCACATTTGGGTCAAATATGGACAAACACAACCATTGGTTTAAAAATTTTATTTAAAAATTTAACCCAACGTCTGGGTTTACCCATATTTTTGTGTTTAACATGATTGTTTTCATCAGGAATGTGACTTGCATTCAAGTTTAGAAATGTGCCCAGTTACTGAAACGTTACTGATCAAATCCAGTATGAAAGCACACGACTTCAGAGTACATACCTGCCTATAAATTGCTACCAGTGAGTAAACTTTTTTTGAACTATTGAAAGATGTGAGCAGGAATATCTTCTGTATGCAGATGTTCAGGTTCAGTCAGCAGCCAGATTCTCTCCTACACCACAATGTGTCGTTTGCAGCTGTAGGCAAAATCTCAAAATCTGCTGGCAGTATATTTTATTGGACAAGAGGTTTATATGTATGTTGTGTGCACCGAAATATCCCATTACATGTGTAAGCAATTTAGCATCCAAATAAAGGAAAATATGCACGATGGGGGGAATGGTTAGTTAGTAAATTTAGACACACTTAAGGCCTCCTTCTCACATTGTTGGCACAAGATTATGTGAAATAAGTTTGTTTAGTTTCCTCTGTGGTTTATAAAAGGCACAATCTGCGAAGACCATGCAAAATCCAGTGGCAGTATGTTTGCAGTTGTGAAACCGTAGAAATTTATGGTCAGATTGCTGAATCCGAGAGGTAAAAAAGTCATTTCCACCGAAGGCTGTTGACTTATAGTCTCGTTATACATTCCCCACTCTCCCAGCATGTTGTGGAATCATATCCTTTCCCTGGACACTGTTTGTGCCTCAATCAGACGCTTGAGAGGTGGTGGTCTGGATGACAGGTTGACTCAGAGAATTGGTGGCCCGTGGGAACACAGTTTGCTGTATTTATGGGGGAGATGTGGCAGGTCTGTAGCGTGAGTAAATCTCTTGCGTGGTGTGGGGCCCACAGATCCACCCGGTGTTCCTAAAGCTCCACCGCCGCGACTGTTGGGATTGCGCTATCGTTGTCGCTCACGCACGCCTCCACAGACCCACCAGAGAGCATCGCAGGTCGCTGACTGGCGTAGAGTAAACCATTGATTGTCTTCGTTTTAGAAAAGCCTGATTGTTAAAAATGAACCTAACAATATGTGCCGTCTCCTAATAGAAGTACCAGATGTTTTCAATATTGAGTATGATAAGATAAATCTGCACTCCACAGACATTGTTTTAGAGTAGGTTTTCCACTTCTTCACCTCTTCACTGCAGTTCCATTGATTATCTGACACCGAATCCTCATAACTCTATAACTTGAGGCAGGATTAATTATGATCATTATTTCGTTATTGATTTCATGTTACCCTGTGTAAATGATGTCGGTAAAAATGACGATTAATTTAAAAGCACTCAACATGTTCAGAGAAGTCAACAAGAAATCAATTTTTAGTGATTCCTATTTAGTTTTTAGTTTGGCTGCAACAACTAATCGATAAAAACGATTATTATCGATAATGAAAATAATCGACAACGAATCTGATTATCGATTAGTCGCGTCTGCTCGCTAAACCAATCGTGTTGCTTTACAGTATTGAATAACCTATTTCTGTGGACCAAAAATAGCAGAGGACACGGAGTGAGCAGCTCCAGGAAAGGGAAATGATTCAAGTTGTCTGAAACATGAGAATGCTTTATATTTAAGCGCTTTGAACAAAAGAATAATCGTTTACTGAGTCTTCCATTCTTGTGCTTTGTTGGATGCGTGTGCTGTTTAATGCCACCTATTCTTGTCTGTAATGTCCCGCAAATATTTCCATTTTGCATATTCTGACAGCAAGCATCTGTCAGTGAGCGTCGAGGAATGCGTGTGTGTCGAGTGTGTGTTAATCGGAAAATAATCGACAGATTAATCGAGTACCAAAATCAGCCGCAGCCCTAATTTTTAGTACATATGTATGCATGTTTCATTGCTATTCTGTAAGTTAATAAAAGTTATTTATTTATGTATTTGTTTATCTTTGCAATGTTTAAACAAAGGGTCATAACCTGCTCATAACCGTCTGACTTCACAAAGCCATCTTATTTCTTAACCTACCATTTTACGCCATTCTGGTGTGGGCTGAAATTTCCAATCCAAGTAGAGGGCTTATTCCAAAATATTCCAAATAATGAAAGTAAAATGAGTTGCAAACGTAATTTCATGTCGACTTTATAAAACATAATAGCTGCTGGCCAAAGTCGAGATATGGTTGTGACGGCTCTTGCGGAAATGGCAAAAGAAGAAATTCTGTTCAAGTAATCAATCTGCATTTTCGTTCACAAGACCTATAATTGCTAACATGCAAAATGTGTGCATTGGTCCTTCATTCAAGTCTTCACAGTGATCTGCATTCTGACTCAGCCAAGATGTGTCTCAGGAGAAAGAGCGCTCAGATAGAGTATCCTGCTGTACAGAAGCAGAGTGAAGGGAAAAGAACTAATTCGTTGTGTTGATTGAGGGCGCCTATAATTTGGGAAATAGTTTGGGGCCATTATGTGCTGGGGTGTTTATCACAGGTGGTTCCCATGACGACCGGTTGAGATTGTAATTGGATTTAAATGGGCAGAACTGCTTGCACATGTTTGAAAGAGCATGAACGAATGCACTGCAGTGACCACGAACTCTGAGTTTCCTTCTTTAGCAGCGCAGCCTCCAAATGAACCTTCCTGAGTTTGAACCTAGCCTCTCCCCGAGTTTGAAAAATTAAAGAGCTGCCACTCTATCATCACTATAGTCCCATTAACATCGCCCAGACGCAAACCAGCACACTTTGACTGTGTAGATTTAATCTGTTTGGTAAAGATCACTAATGATACACCACTTATTAAGAGCCCAGGGTTAGAGCTACATGATTTTTGTGTGTCTTAAAACTTCACTGAAGACTTCTCTTGTTGAATAAGGTTCATTAGTTAACACCAACTAACTTATAGAGCATTTATTAATCTTTCTAAAGTTAGTTTCAGCATTTATAAATACATTATTACATTTGTTAACATTAGTTTATTCACTGTGAACTCACATGAACAAACAATGAACAACTGTATTTTCATTAACTAACGTTAACGAAGATTAATAAATACAGGAACAAATGCATTGCTCATGGTTGGTTCATGTTAAACTATTTAAAAGTTTTAAAAAGTCTCTTATACTTACATACCAAGAATGCATTTATTTTATTAAAAATGGATGGATGGAAGGATGAATGGATGGATGGATGGACGGAGATACATAGATGGATGGAAGGATGAATGGATGGATGGATGGATGGATGGATGGAGATAGATGGATAAATGGAAGGCTGAATGGATGGATGGACAGATGGGTGGATGGATGGATGGATGGATGGATGGAGATAGATGGATAAATGGAAGGCTGAATGGATGGATGGACAGATGGGTGGATGGATGGATGGATGGATGGATGGAGATAGATGGATAAATGGAAGGATGAATGGATGGGTGGATGGATGGAAGGAAGGATCAATGGATGGATGGATGGAGATAGATGGATAAATGGAAGGATGAATGGATGCATGGACAGGGTGGGTGGGTGGGTGGATGGATGGATGGAGATGGATGGGTAGATAGAGATAGATGGATAAATGGAAGGATGAATGGATGGAGATAGATGGATAAATGGAAGGATGAATGGATGGATGGACAGATGGGTGGATGGATGGAGATGGATGGATGGAGATAGATGGATAAATGGAAGGATGAATGGATGGATGGAAGGAAGGATCAATGGATGGAGATAGATGGATAAATGGAAGGAGGAATGGATGGATGGATGGATGGATGGATGGAAGGAAGGATCAATGGATGGATGGATGGATGATGGATGGAGATAGATGGATAAATGGAAGGATGAATGGATGGATGGACGGAGATACATGGTTGAATGGAAGGATGAATGGATGGATGGATGGATGGAAGGAAGGATCAATGGATGGAGATAGATGGATAAATGGAAGGAGCAATGGGATGGATGGATGGAAGGAAGGATCAATGGATGGATGGATGGATGGAGATAGATGGAAAAATGGAAGGATGAATGGATGCATGGACAGCTGGGTGGGTGGATGGATGGAGATGGATGGGTAGATGGAGATAGATGGATAAATGGAAGGATGAATGGATGGATGGACGGAGATACATGGATGGATGGAAGGATGGATGGATGGAAGGATGGAGATAGATGGATAAATGGAAGGATGAATGGATGGATGGATGGAGATAGATGGATAAATGGAAGGATAAATGGAAGGATGAATGGATGGATGGATAGATGGATGGAAGGAAGGATCAATGGATGGATGGATGGATGGAGATAGATGGATAAATGGAAGGAGGAATGGATGCATGGACAGCTGGGTGGGTGGATGGATGGATGGAGATAGATGGTAGATGGAGATAGATGGATATATGGAAGGATGAATGGATGGATGGACAGTTGGGTGGATGGATGGATGGATGGATGGATGGATGGATAGGACTCTTCAAAAGGCTGTAAAGGATCCCAGACGAGGAAGAAGGGTCTTATCTAGCAAAACGATCTGTCATTTTCTAAATTGCAATTTGGACCTTCATCCCATTTAAGTCCACTAAATGTAGAAAAATCCTAGAATGTTTTCCTTAAAAACCTTAATTTCTTTTCGACCGAATAAAGAAATGACATCAACATCTTGAATGACGAGGGGGTGAGTAAATTATCAGGAAATTTTAATTCTGATGTGAACTAATCCTTTAAACCAACGCTAAGCTCTGTATCGTGCATCTCGGCGCATGAAGCCATTAGAGTCAATGTGCATTAGGCATCCTGCTTTTATTCAGGTTTAGGGTTTCCTCACAATCGCTAAACTGTTGAACCCATCTTGATACCCATGTTACTGGAAGGATTAACCACGGCGTTTGTTTTTGCAAGTGTGAACAAAACACAAAACGAGTCCAAGGAATGTTTTTCGTACAGAAGTGTGCATCTCAGGAAAGCCAGGGCGAGTAAAACAACAAACAAAGCCCCCATTAATGCAGCAGAGCTCATCCTGACTGGATTCCTCCCACTGGCAGCAGTGTTATTGCCCTTCACAAAAGGCAAGGAAAAAATTCTGACATGCCAGCACTTTTTTTTGCCCCGCGCTGCTGTGTTTACAAGAACATCTGAATCAACAGCAAGTCAAGCCTAGCTTCTGTGCTTGGCTCTCGCATAGAAGCACTTGTCTTGTGGATGTCAAAATGTTCGAAATCCCAACTAAATTTCTCTGGTCAAATGTCAGAGCTTTTTTTTTTTTTTGACATGCCTGAGATGGCACAAAACGGCACAGTCAGCATGGCAGATGTGCTAGTAGAGTTGGAAGAACAGCCGATTCAGATCCAGTTAGTCACCGACTCGGCCATCCGGAACTGGATGTACGGCTTGCCCACACACACACACACACACTCCGTGGCCGGTTTACAGTGAGAACCGCACGCTAAACAAAACGCTCTGGTCAGTTTATGAGAGTGAAAGAAAGCTAACAGTTCGGGTTCACTTCCAGGCTGCCCTTCTTTTATTACGGACTCAATTGTCACTTAGCTAATTACAGCTTCTTTTTTATGATCCGAGGCCATGCTCGCAGCCAGCCTCCTTCAGGCAACAATGGGAAGGTTTGTGGCGCGCGGGGGACCTAAGTGAAAACAGACGCTTCTCCTCAACTTTCTCGTTATTGTTTTTCTCTTTTATCTTCCTGTGCGACTCCACAAAGCGAGTTCAGATATTCAAACCTCCATTAGTCATTCTGGCCACCGCATTGTGAGGACTTACTTGGATGAACCCGAACGCAGAGTGGTTGGTCATTACGCACCCAAAACGCACACTTAAGCAGGCCGCTAGCTGAATATTCATGCCTCATTGCTATAGAGACAACATAGTTGGGAACTCTGCAACAGAGTGTTTGGACATCAAATCTGGGAAATATGCGCAGATAAATTGTTACATTATGTCGTCCCCCCCCCACCCCCCACTCTGTCTCTGTTGGCTCCGTTTTACTCGGCACGCCAACATAAACTGGGCCCCAGAAGGAGTTCATCTTAGATTGCCGTGTGGATGTGTTTGCATGTGCGGTTTGCTTTGTGTTGTTTCTGGCACAGGTTTGGATGACGCTTTTGAATGGGTGTGTATGAGATGAGTTGTAATGTTTACTCATAGCTGGACAGGTACTCCAGGATACAGAACGGCCAGCTGTGTTGAATTGTGCCACCATTTGTGATCTGTGTATTGTACCAGAGGGATGATCTGAAAAGTAAGCAAAATGTGAAGTAAGTGTGAAGGTGCGGTCACATTTTGGTGAAATTTCTTGGAAAACAAGGCAGCAATGTATGAAGCACAGCTAAACCGAGAAACGTTGTGTTGGCGTGAATTCGCACGATCAACTGAACTTGCTGCAAAATCTTTCGCCCGCGCGAAATTCCTGATCTCATGGATTTTGTCAAATTAATTTGCCAAACATAAATGCATCTTTACTGATGAAAATGCTCATTAGCAGAGAGGTGGGTTTTTTTTTTACATTTGTGTGGGCGAAGAACTTTATTTTTCCACTTTAGACAAAATCCTGTCGCTCGAAAGAATCAATTGGTTTGAGTAGAACAAACTTAAATTAAACAAATTAGTTCAGTCAAATGAACTTTTATGAGTTTTCAGTACTTTCTTTTTCTTTCAAGTTCACAGAACTGATTTATTTCAAGTAAACGGAACTGTTTCATTGTCTTACAAACTTATTTATTTTAATTTAGACAAACTTAAGTTTAAGTGATCCTTGGGATTTCTATTTCCCAGCATGCTTTCCCCATGGCACTCGAAAGAGAAGGTAAATGCTGAGATTAAAAATGTTATATAATGTTTGCGCAAGATTAAAGTTAAGTGGGAGATTTAGTAGTTATTGTTTTGTTTTGCCAATTTTGTTCTGGTTTTTAGAGAGTTACCAAAAAGGTGGTTGCTTAATGTATGTTAATGCTTTATATTGCTGTACTCAAGTGCTATTGTTAACATGTTAGGAAATTA
This sequence comes from Opsariichthys bidens, assembly GCA_037194245.1. Taxonomy (NCBI): domain Eukaryota; kingdom Metazoa; phylum Chordata; class Actinopteri; order Cypriniformes; family Xenocyprididae; genus Opsariichthys; species Opsariichthys bidens. Next base: position 17,917,859 of record CM074297.1, read on the forward strand.
GTGAGTTAGCATTTTCTGAGTTAGTTTACCCTAATAAAAATGTTTGCATTAAATTTTAAGTTAAATGTATGTTTAGAACAATTCAAATGTATGAGTACAAAATAAAAATCTGCCAGTTCTGCTTACTTAAACTTTGAATTTCTTAACTTTGAGGCAACAACATACAAGTAACTCAACTAACTCTCATTAGATTATTAGTAGACTACTAGGTCTGGGTTCGGTTTTAGGGTTAGCAGTTGTCATGTAGTTTACTGAATTATAGTCAGTAGATTGTCTATTGGGGACTATCAAAATAAAGCGTTCAGATATTTAAGCAGACAGTCTACTAATACTCTAATGACTGCTAGTTGACATGTAGTTTCAAAGTTACTTGTAGTTAGTAGATTGTCTAAAGTGGACCATCGAAATAAAGTGTTATCCGAAATAAAATTGCATAATAATCTTCAGGCATACTGTTAATGAAAATATGGAATTAACCAGATATATGAACAACATTAATGTAATATTACAACTGCATGTGCACAATTGATGTGGAAACTGAACAAAGTCACGCTCTAATCAGATTGTGTATGTGGCGCTGTGAATATGCTCTTTCCGTTACGGAAGTTGTTCTGGAATCTTCTCCCTCTGGTTACCCAAAAACCACTTCGCCAGTGGAATCATCTGAACCTCTTCTTTAACTTGTGCTTGTGTGTTTTTTCCCATTAGTCTGTAATGATCAGAATCAGAATCAGAATCAGAATCAGAAAGAGCTTTATTGCCAGGTATGTTTACACATACTAGGAATTATTTTTAGTGACAGAAGCTCCACAGTGAAACAAAGTGACAGAGACAAGACAAGACACAGATAATAAAAAGAATTAAAGAATAAAAATACAAATATACAATATAAACAATGGTATGTACAGTTGTGATGTGTGCAAATTTGAAATATAAATAAGTGTAAATAAGTGTTGAAATAATGATGAAGCCATTTCTTTGTAATATATAAGTAATATGTAAAATGCTTGAATATTTGATTAAATTTCTCTTCAAATAAAATGTTTTTTTTTTTTGTCATCTAAAATTAGATGCCATTTTAACCAGGCTAAAATTGATTTGACGACAATGACATGATGAAATGTTGATGAATTAAAAGGACACTTTTTGTCAAAAGAATGAAAAAGCTATGTTTTGGTGGATAACTCTATTCATTTGTAATCAAATGATTACTGTAAAGTAACACCAAAGGCTTGTGGGAGAGTGAGCTGTCCACCCAGCCTTCTCCAGTGACCTTCAACACACTGCAGATGTTGCCTAGAAAAACAAAACAAGAGTTTTATTCCTATGATCAGGACTCTGGAGGGAGGTGTATGTGATTCACTTCCTTCCTACACACTTGGCTCACAAACAATGCAAGACGCACTATGAAGTGACAGCCACGTGTCCCAAGAGGGTCTGTAATCACAAGTAGATCATTATGCCATGTGTCGTAGAAATGGCTAACTGAGCTTGCGAAGATTAAAATAACAGCCGGAAAAGCTTGTCTCCCTATTAGCCTTGGCAATCTTTATCAGCAGTGCAATATACACTGTTAAAAAATTACTGTAAATTGTACAGTATAATACTGGCAGCAGGGTTGCCGGCCAGTTACTGTAAATTGTACAGTATAATACTGGCAGCAGGGTTGCCGGCCAGTTACTGTAAATTTTACAGTATAATACTGGCAGCAGGGTTGCCGGCCAGTTACTGTAAATTGTACAGTATAATACTGGCAGCAGGGTTGCCAGCCAGTTACTGTAAATTTTACAGCATAATGCCGGCCAGTTACTGTAAATTGTACAGTATAATACTGGCAGCAGGGTTGCCAGCCAGTTACTGTAAATTGTACAGTATAATACTGGCAGCAGGGTTGCCAGCCAGTTACTGTAAATTTTACAGCATAATACTGGCAGCAGGGTTGCCGGCCAGTTACTGTAAATTGTACAGTATAATACTGGCAGCAGGGTTGCCGGCCAGTTACTGTAAATTTTACAGTATAATACTGGCAGCAGGGTTGCCGGCCAGTTACTGTAAATTGTACAGTATAATACTGGCAGCAGGGTTGCCGGCCAGTTACTGTAAATTTTACAGTATAATACTGGCAGCAGGGTTGCCGGCCAGTTACTGTAAATTGTACAGTATAATACTGGCAGCAGGGTTGCCGGCCAGTTACTGTAAATTTTACAGCATAATACTGGCAGCAGGGTTGCCGGCCAGTTACTGTAAATTGTACAGTATAATACTGGCAGCAGGGTTGCCAGCCAGTTACTGTAAATTGTACAGTATAATACTGGCAGCAGGGTTGCCAGCCAGTTACTGTAAATTTTACAGCATAATACTGGCAGCAGGGTTGCCGGCCAGTTACTGTAAATTGTACAGTATAATACTGGCAGCAGGGTTGCCAGCCAGTTACTGTAAATTGTACAGTATAATACTGGCAGCAGGGTTGCCAGCCAGTTACTGTAAATTGTACAGTATAAAACTGGCAGCAGGGTTGCCAGCCAGTTACTGTAAATTTTACAGTAGTGTTACTGTAATTTAATTTACAGAATTACCCTGTATTCTCTGATTACAGTAAATAACTGTATTTTTTTAAATTACGAAGGGTCAGTTTACAGCAATATTCTGTAAATTTGAGTCAAAAACAACACGTGGCCCCAGAATGCATTGCAGTTTACAGCAATTTGCTGTATTATTAAAAAACAGCCAGCGGCTGTAAAATAATGCTGTAATTTTTACAGCAATTCATTACAGTGTACAAACAACCTGAATAAGAAACTACTTCACTGAAGTAGCCTTTTCCCACTGCAGACGCTTGAAAGAAAAAAAAAAGAAGGAAGATTATGTTGCTTACAAAGACATTTGTGTAAGCGTACGGCATTGAGAAAAGATGACGGTGGTTTCCTGGAGGGAGAGATGAATGCGAAACACGACACAATGTGATCAGCGCCAGCGCCACGTCCAATAAACTATATGTCTTATTCACAAAGAGCATAAAAATGGCTTCATCTTAAAGTGGGAATGGGAAAAACACGAACGCACGATAAAGAGGAGGTCGGGGCGATTCTTCTGCACCCGGAGGGTGTGCTGGGGTGAGGGGATTTTCGAGTAACCAAAGAGAGATGATTCCAGAACAACATGTGTCTTGTTTGACTTGGGCACAAACCACCACATTACTTTGCCTCGATCTGTTTTCTCAATTTCATAAAAAATATATTTACTTGCGCCTATTAATCATGGAGAAAGAAGGGTAATGCTAAGTGAAAACTGAGATCCCTAATTCCCAGAGTCTTGATGACAGTGTTGCAACGTTATAAACCAAAGAAAATAAAGTCAAAGTCTTTTTCATTCTGCTGTAAACCACAGAGCGGTATCTGGCTGTGGGCTGTCTGCCGTAGATTTGACACTTTGTTTTCCAGGTGATTGGACGTGCGGTCGTCATGTGACTTTACACCGAGGCTCAACTGGACTCTCTGTCCATTATTAAAGTGACCCGGAGAGTGGGAGCGCATCAGAGTCTGGTCAGAAACAGTGCAGCGATGGGTGATTCTTACAAAAAACGGATTTAATTTCAGGCTTTTGCTTGGAACATGAAGTTCGAAATCATTGTAAAAAGTAAAATCAAGATGCATTTAAACATTTTTGATAAAAAAAAAAATTGGAGCCAAAAATTGGCTCTAAACAAACAATTATTATTCACCATGTTTGATTATGCATGAATGTCAGTGTTGTAGTAATAATGAAGTGTGTTGCGGTTTGCTCACTCAGCGGAAATGATTGCTTATAGAGGTATTGATTTGAATTATTTTCTCTATTTTCTGTATAATACACTTAATAGTCTTGGCATGTTGAGGTAATTAAAAATGAAGAAAATTAGAAATTAAGCAGCAAATTCTTTAAAAATCTAAATTAAAACAGGAAATTGCTTGTAATATTTATTTTCACGTACACTACCATTTCAGTTTGAGGTCATTAAATGTTTTTGTAGTTGTTTTTTTCAGAAAGGATTTCAAATAATATTTCAAATAATATCAATAAGAAAGGATTTTTAATTGAAAAAAAAATGTATCATATTTTCCACAAAAATATTAAGTAGTTCATTAGAGTATTAGTAAACTTTTTTTTCATTTTGACGCTCAACTTCTACTCACCCAAACCCTAAAATCTTAATCTACTAACTCCCCTGACTGTTTGTCGGAGAAGATGGCGTTAGGATTGGTTAGATCGCCTGTCAATCAAACCGTGTTCATTCCTGAAATAACATCATCTGATATTAATAAAGAAATCGTCACTGCCGTGATCATTTTCACGATCATTTGCACTTTCTCAAGGGCCCATGAGAGAAATGGGCATGCAAAACAAGAGTGACAGCTTGCGAATGAAAAGAAATTATAGTATACGCCACAGATTACAGCCACGTCGATCTTATCTCCCTCTTAAGACCCTCCCCACCCTGAGGAGTACATCTATGTCAGGCTTTTATTAGGTGTGTCCTAATGTTGATTAGCTGTTGGCTGAGGACGCATTGGGAAGTTTTAGTGAGGCTGCTCTGTTGATAGAGTGTCCTTTGATTTAACATCATGTGTGTCACGAGGCCGATCCACCTACACATTTACAATGTGAGGCAAACAAGGAGGTAAATCTTAAATGTCCGTTCGTTCTCGACACATATTTTCAAGCTAGGGGTGAACTTTGCAAGCGCGTATGTGATGACCTCAGAGAGCATATTTTGCATTTCTCCCATTTTTTCCATCAGCTCTTCACATTTAGAAGCATGTGAGATTAATTAAGTTCCTTTAGCGGCCCTGACAGCCACTGCACACAAGGTGCTGCAAAGTCTCCAGGCGTCATATGGTCGTACTGTTTTATGAAAGGTGTCTGGGCACTGTCTTGTGTGTGAAGACTTCTCAGAAATATAAGGAGAACACAGTCCATGTGGCGTTAATGGTCCTTGGAGAGGGTACATGTGTAGGCTGCAGGCTCTGTAATCACCGCCGACCCTGACCGGCAAAGTGTTTTTCTTCATGTGGTTCAGCTGACCTCTTCTATCTGTGCAGAAACAAACCTCAACGTCTCATTAGGCTTCATGCATTTGTTTCTGTAAGGCTTTGTAATTGCTGGTGATTAGCACAAGCCGTGAGCCATTTGTGGATGTTCTGTGTTTTCGAGGGCCGGGTCTCGAGCTTATCTCAACCCGTAGTAACACTAAAGTCTTCGCCATTTCCCGTGGCCCCGACAATTAACCCCCAAGATTCTGGACACGCTAATCGAGGCCATGTTCCACCTATAAGGCTCTTTTAACGAAGCCTAATCAAGGCGCCTGAGAGACCGCTAGCGCACGTGCGTCTGATTCGCTTCCAGACTGGCCCACTTTTTTAATATGACGGGAGAGAGTTATGGCTTCCAGCGAGAAGTGGCAGACGCTGTTTTTTTTACGACGTGTCAACGGAGCAGATGACAGACCTGTGGTTTGGGGCTTCCATTCTCTCTCTTGAAAATCAGACGTACATTTCTAATCCTGGATTATTTAATCCTGCTTATTTTCTAGCTGGATTCCTCAGGGAAGAGTTGCCGATAGGCCTGGCTTAGGGCTGCCAAAGCCACACTCAGAGATCTCCCCGGAGGAACTTGGAATAACGAAGGCAGAAATGTGGCGTTGTGATGTCACGGCAGCGACAGTCACAAAGGCAGGAGACGTCCCTCACCGTTGACTCACTGCAGTGGAAGCCACTATGGGCAGCTGCCAGGCGTCTTCGGGATAAACAAGTCAAATTACATGGTGTAATGCCTGGGACTGTGAACTTCACTGAGCAAAGGCTCTCTGATTCTAATTATGACATTCATTAACGCCGGGATTCCTGGAACAAGGACTTTAATCCTGATACAGCCCCCCAAAGCTGCTTTAATTCTGTGGGCTGGTCTGGAATGGGGAGCCCGGTCTTGGTAGACTAGTGCGGTTCCAGCAGAATCATTACTCTGTCAGTGTCTTTGGTTATTAAAGGACATTTAGAGACAGTCTCCATTCGAAGTGTACAGATTTTCACATGATTTGGAACAGATCAACACTTTTTTTGTTGTTTTTTTTTCTGTGATTGATTGTATGTAATAAACAGTAATTCAGTAACGTCCAAGTAGTACTTCGAACTGTATTTTTTCCCTCCCGAGTCTATTTTCAGTAAATTGCTTTAATCGTCCTGACATTACAGTATGTTCTTCAACAACCCTCATTGTAATTACCCCCAATGGTTTGTGACAAAACCATTGTCTAGAACAAAAACAAAAACAGTTTCATAAATCTCAAGAGGATTTTTTATTTATTTATTTTTATCACTGTAAATCTATCACACCAAACTCAATCCCTTAAGAACCTCCCTTGGCTCCAGGATTCCCAAAGACAGTTGCTAAGGAAACACTGCTGAATGCTTGACATTGGTTCTGGTGGCAAAACTGTCGCCTTGTTTTTTTGATGATTCACATGTTTGATGATTTGCTGTGGCAGACAGGCGGCTCCAGGAAGATTCAATATGTGGCATTTCCGTCTCTGAGGGAACGTTTTATTAAATGACTTAGGAACAAGCTCTGCTTTAGAAGATTAGCCGACCAAAAAAAGTTTGGAGTAGGATTAAGGGATGTAGAATTCATGCAGAATAAAGCATTAATATGTGCTTTAGAAGTGCTCATAAACAGCCAATATGCAAGCTAATAAGCAACTAGTTGAAAGTGAGAATTGTTCCCCATTACTTTGTGTCAGGATCAACATCACGGAGTCAGGGAATTAAAGGGGTCATGAACTTTTTATAAAGTTTCCTGGTGTGCACTTATAATGTTAGTATGCTTTTAACATCAAATAAAATAGAAAAAAAAAAGGCTACCTTTTATTTTAGCCCTCTTATTTGAAGGGGCGTGTCTGCTGTGAGACTTCACTGCTGTGATTGGTTGATTTCTCAATTCATGACCCCTTTAAGTTCCAAGTTCCAATGAACAAAGCATTCAGACCAGTTTTGTGTACAGCCACAACTTATTATTCTACAGGACTTGACGTTTTTGTCACTTTGGATCTTGACAGTCCTCAATCATTTCTTATGTTATTAAAAAATACAGTCCAGAACATTTCTCAAAAGTCCTTGTTCCATCAAAAGAAGCAAAGAACGAAAGTCTCACAGGTTTGGTATGTCTTAACACGAGGATACATAACGCAATTTTCATATTGGAGTGTCTTTTAGAGCCAGTATTTGTTTATCTTTGCCTGAAGTATTATTCTGTCATTTATTTGAATGATTTAATTCTCGGGGTGGGAAAGTTCAAGGAGTCTGTGCCATGTTATTGTAACGTTGGATGTTTTCACAGCTTTGAAGGGAGTGCTTTACATATTTGTCCCCAGAGGGTTTCTGATAATGAGATAAAGCACGGTGCACGGCTGTTTGATTGGCACGCCTGCTTTCTACATGTAAACGGTTGGCTCTGTAACGAAGCCCCTTTTGTTTAAAGTGGCAACCCTCGTTTCAAGCAGCAAGGCCTCATTGCCTTCAATTAGCCTTGAGAGTGTCCTGACCTGCAGTGTCCTCTCGCACAAGACACATTGGACATCATAGCACTTAAACAATCCCATCGGAGCGGGAACAATTTCTCACTTTCAGAGGGCATTAGCTTACATAGACTGACTGCAGCTATAAGTACTTATTTCCGAGAATTATACTCTCTGATGCAGTCACTTGCTCCCACAGTCACACGCACACACACACACATTAATCACCAGAAAAAATGCCCTGGGTTCCAGTAATAACCGAGCACCATCTTTAAGTAGCACAGCCCTGCTTCTCAATAAATGAGCTCGCTTAGTCCGGAAGAGCTTTTGACTGTGGAGATGAAAGGCTCTTTGGGGAGCCCGTATTAATGAAATTTGCTGAGTGAAAACTGAGCCGCCTGGCTGGGCCCCGCCAGGCCCTCACCTGGTTACACTCGCTCCTGGCCCAAGGTCACGGAACTGGAGCCCTGACAACACTTCCTCCCATCCTCAGAGGAACGGCGCACACACATTCATTAAACAGTAATCCAATTCCTGTCTTCCAAAATGGACTGGGGAAAAAAGTAGATCTGCTTGTTTTGTCACTCTGAAAAATGATTTACGATGATATTTCATCTAATGTTTATATTTTGAGCTTTATATCACAGGAGAGTATTCTTAACTGTTGCGTGCGACTCTTGAGTACTTGATCCTGATTAGCCAATCACAGCATTTTGCAGTCAAATATTTGTTCATAATGTCTGCTAAGCTATAATTGACCAACAGTACTATGCTGGTCACATGTCACTCTTATCATTCCAAAGTCTGTTTAAAAAACCGGCTTAAGCCAGCCTCAGCTGGTTTTAGCTTTGTTTAAGGTGGTCTCCGAGTCTGGCCAAGTTTTTGTTTTGTATTTTGTATATAGTATATTTTAGTTTTGTAATGTTTTTTTTATTTAAGATTTTGTATTTTCATGGGATTTTATGCAGTTGTTATGCTCCATTTATTCACTTTTTCAGCATGCACCTAAAAATGAAAGTTAAGTTTGGGCTCTTCTTAAAGACGATACTTGGCTGAGTACTGGTGAAGTGAAAAAAGTGCACTTGAAAAACGTTTTACTAAAATCAAAGCTATAAATATAAACAAGCTGGGTTCCAAATTTGAGGTTGATATCTCAATTTAACAAGCTTTCAGCAATAATTTGTTTGTGCGCAGTACCAAACGTTTCCAATAGATGAAAATAGTTTTCAAATGTGCTCATTTTTGACCACAAACAATACAAGTGTGACTATTATTTTCAGGACCATTTAAACTTTTCAAATCTTGTCCAGGATTTTTTTTTTTTTTTTCGTGTGTGTGTTCACACAACAAGTGGCAAAACAAGTTTCACCCCCCCCCCCCCCCCCCCCCAAAAAAAAAACATAAAATCTTTTGGTCAGAAGCGACCCAACAGCACCAGAAGGGTAAAACCAGCCTGACCAGATAAGACAAGAAGACCAGCTTAAGCTGGTAAATAGATCTTGCATAATTAACTCACTTCACTATTTCACATCCATTTATTTATTCATTTTAGTATGTTTCTGTGTAATAAGCAAGTCCAATGATTATTGCAAAAAACAAACCCCTTCAGATAAAGGTCAGTGTTATATATTATGCTTTCATTATACTGTACATCCATTATAGTCTTGCTGCTTATTTAGCTTGCTGATAATGTGTAGGCTTTCAAAAAACAAACACTTCATAAGAGTCTCACTCCGCACCAGCCGTGAGGTTGTAAAGGCAGGCATTGCATTTGGTTATAAATAAATCCTATAATCAGAAAGGCCGATTACCCAGGAAACCTAATTATCCAAATCACAGTTTGTTGTCGTGACAGTTGCTACAGTCGTTAAGCGGCGTACGGGACCAGCTGCTGCGATGCTAATTTTGTTTATTTATTATTTATTCATTTAATGAGAGACGCAAAATACCCTGATGTGTTTTGAAAGTCACTGACGGCTCCCTCTTCGCACCATGCACAATTCATGAATGCTTTTTTTACACCGAGACACTCCAATGTGAGAATTCTTACCGAAAAGGTCAACGTATGCCTTGCGTGTCCGTGTGCTGCTTGGCAGGTACTGTCGTTTATTCTCAGTAGAACAGCAGAGCCTAATGTCATACAAATGTGTGAGTAATAATACACTCTCCAAAGAGACTGCCAGGGAGGAAACTCGCTCCAGACTTTAGCAGTTTGAGGCTAACTCTCACCTTTTAGTTGCTCTGAAGCGTAATGAGTGCGAGATCACTACAGCACACATCCTGATAAGAGCTGCGTTGGTTTCTGAATTTTGCATGGAAATCGTAAATAATTGAATGATTTTGATTCAGAGTCCTCTTAATGATTCTGATCCTTAATTATTCCATTAACAATTCTCTTAGTAATTCAGATAAAGAGATTTTTGATAAAAGAAATGCAGGTTTTATTAACATCCCTCGGCGATCTTCTGCCAAATATAGAGATCATTTGAATTCTTACAAATATGTTTACGCAAAAATAGTTTGTCCTATAACTGGAACTGCATATTCAATAAAAATGTACTGACTGATTTACTTGCTCATTTGTGACATTCTTCTGGAATTGTACTAAACTGGTTTTGCTGTGTTTTTTGAGTCGTTTCAGGTGGTCACATTAGTGAAATATTTGTACATTTTCGCTGGAAAAAAAGTTAATTGACCTTCACAAAGACCCGCCTCCTTTAGTTACTGTTGCTATGTCCGACAACCCATGCGCTCTCACGCCACACATCATGTTCTCACGAAGTGAAAAACACATCGCGGAGCAAAGAGAACACTGACAACGTATTTTTTAAAGAAGTTGAATCAATAAATAGCGTCTAGTGTGTGTTTAATGTGTCGCTGTCGCTCCTCGATCGTCTCTTCATACTAGTTCATTTATAGCATCAAATAAACATGAATGAACATCAGAAGGAATGTTGTTTCAAGACGTGATTCAAGTTCACCAACGTTAATCTACTAACTCCCCTGACTGCTTTGTCGGGCAAAATGGCGGATTCGGGGTTATGATTGGTCAGATCGCCTGTCAATCAAACTGTTTGCGAAGAGTCAATTGAGTAATGTCAGTAATGAATGAAGCACAGTTCACGCCAAAGGTTGCGTTAGACTTGGGAGGGTTGCAAATAATTTCGACATAATCTAATATTACTCATCATTTTCATTTTAAAAGTAAGACCAAGTTGGTTTCTTTTGGTCAACATGGTGAATTTGCGTGACCACCTTGACCCCCGATGTGGGGAACTCTTTATCCCTCATGCAAAATTTCCAATCGCATGGATTCCTATTGAAATGAGTGGAGTTTCGCAAGTCAAAGAATGCACACCACACTACAAGCCATTTAACATTGAATGCATTAAGCGGTGTACCTGACGGAGAGATACCGAGCCCTGCTCTGGATATGTTACACATCTCTTCCTCTCTCACTTGAAGCATGACTGTTCCGCCAAACCGGCTGACAAGCGGGCAGCGCTGAAAGCCGGGAAATAGAGAACCGGGTGACAAACTCTGAGTCTCCTTTACCTTTCAGACGTCCTTCTCTCAAAAGTAACTACAAGAGGACAGAGTCCGAGGAGGGGGATTCTTTTTTAGGCGAGGGAGTGCCCTGCGGGTCAGCCATGCGGAAAGCCTTGAGTGCTGTTTTAGGAGCGAGGTCAAGCACGGGTGGTGGGGGATTTGACAGGAAGTAAAATAGGAGCCCCATCAAGCTCTCTGCCTGATGTGACCTGTGGAGACATTTCTCTGTGAGCGTTAAGTAGAAAAAGAGGCTACCTGTGGGTGCTTGTGAAAGAAACCACTTCATTTTTTTGCTTTATTCTAGGGCTCAGAAGATGAGGGCTAATATTGCGCGCTTATTGGGTTAATAAGTTCCCAATAAACACCTCACAGGTGTGTCTGACAAAGACACGCTCGTATTAATTTCGGATAGCGGCTCTGGTTGCAACCTATTCCTCGCCAAGCCCATCTCTCCTGACATTTGTTTCCAATCAAAACTCCAATTCCCCTTTTTTTCCAGTTCAAAAACCTGCAATAATAGAGTTAACCTTTGAGCCGTACTCCCCTCGCTCTGAGGCAGTGGCTTAAAGCTGAACCATACCCAACACCAGAATCTGGTAACCAATTTACTCAGCTTTAAGTCTGAGTTATTGCTGTTGAAGGGCATTCCTCTGGTCCTCTCCTTTGCTTTGTACCTCTCTTAACAAGTGACATTATTGTCCTCCAATTACGCCTTTCAAACCACAAGCACAATCCCAGAGGAGTCATGTAGACGGATGTGCTTTGTTAGATTCGCGCTACAGTTTCCAATTGAAGTCTATTGGAGTTCTTTTGAACTAATCGTTCTGTGAAATTCTTTCACCTGGTACCACTTTGACATTTTCGCCATATTCATATCACGGAGAAATTAATCAGAACTTGTGGGCCAAGTGCATGATTTTGTTTGAACATAAATTCAATCAATTGAAATCTAACCTATTCAATTTCTCCTGGTCGATTCTCTCCTGGATTGTAAGTCATGTTAAATCTGATGCTGTAAGCCAGAAAAACCAACCTGATCTCATGGGAAAATTTTGCAAAACGTATAAAAATACGTACCGATCTGTACGTATCGCTGCAGTCTCCAACAGAAATGAACACTGGAGGCAATAAAAAAATCCAAGCACTTTTAATCGTTTTCATACACAGTTATGATTAAAGGGTCAGATTATGGATTAAAAAAGACGTCTCCTTTCACATATTATGATCTCAAAACACTTTTTACCAAAGTGCACGATTTGTAAACAAATACATTTTGGACTTTGCATCGCTTAACCAGCTCCACATGTTTTCGCTCGGTAGTAATCCCGTGAAACATGACTCGCTATAAAAGATGCGAGATCAAAAACGAGTTGAAATGGCATGATTACGAATGCTTTTTATGTCACATTTGCTTTTGTTAACACTATATTGGTGGCACTTTATTTTAAGACGTAATGGAGCATTACGCTTGGCGCCACTTACCTGACATTTCAAATCAGAACTGTGGTGATACGTATAAACAGGGTTGGGGAGTAACGAAATGCAAGTAACTTAGTTACGTATTTAAAATGCAAAACTGTATTTCATTACAGTTACATTTTAAATGGGTGGTAATCAGATTACAGTTCCATCTGAAAAGTGTTTTAGATTACCAAAGTGATTACTTTGAGTTTTAATGTCATTTAAACAGCGATTGGTGAGTCTCTGACTCTGACAGACTGAAAAAGCAAGTTAAGGTTCATGTTCTCGACTGTTTTCATGTTTTGTGAAAGTATGAAAATTAAAAAAGGTCACTGCATCTTTTTCTCACAATTAGTTTTTTTCCCTCACAATTGTGAGTTTGCATTTCACAATTCTGACTTCTTTTTATCACGATTGCGAGATTTAAACTCACAATCGCAAGTTATAAAGTCAGAATTGGGAGATATGAACTTGCAATACTGACTTTTTTCTTGCAATTGTGAATTTAGTATGTGAGTTTATATCTCATAATTCTGACTTTATAACTCGCAATTGCAACTTTATTTCACGCCGTTCTGAGGGGAAAAAGTCAGAATTGTGAGATAAAAACTTGCAATGACCTTTTTTGTGTTTGTTCCACACTTATTAGTGTTGCAAAGTATTCTAAAGTATTTAGATGAAGTTACTAAACTTGAGTAATGTAACGAAATACGTTACAAAAGCATGCATTTTGTAATCTGTAGTGAAATACATTTTTAAAAGTAACATACCCAGCCCTGCGTATAAAACCGCAATAAAAACGTATCATAATCACCTTCATCTGTTTCTGAAAAGAACTGAACACGCTTTTTTAGCTCGGTGGACATTTCACATCGAAACTGTCACGAAACGTACGATTTGCATTTTGCAGAAACCTTCCCACAGGTGCGTTTTTCTTGTTGAGCCTGGGCTGAAAAAACCAGGACATCATTGCTCACTTTAAGTTGTTTTCACAAATGCGTTGTCTTGAAAGAGCCCAATCTCATGTCGATTGTGTCCTTGTTTTGTTATTGAGCCTGAAGAACAGGGTCTCGGTTTGTTTTCGGCCTCTGAGGGCATGAGGTGGCGGCGGTCCAGAGGAGGACAAAGACCCGAGGCGCTAAACAAGGCTTGGTAGGAGGCCTGCCTTTCTCCTCCCCGTTTCACAATCAGCGTGTGGGCTTCAGGGTGGCTGACAGCCCAGCAAGCTCTAGCCACTGAAATATGGAGTCTTGTGGCTTTAAAGAGAGACAAAGTCCCCTGTCTGGAAGCTCCAGACGAGAACGCTGCATGTTTACCACTAAGACACCACCATCTGTCCTTGTTTGGCTCTGCTTGTGTGAACTCGAAGCCTAAATCTCATCTGAAACTGCGCAAATGGATTCAATCATGATTCATAGAAAGAACCTGAGTACATTTGGCGCTATATTACATAAACTGCATGGCCATTATTCATTTAATCTCAGAGAACGTGTACGTGAGTGGTGTGTGTGTGTACGTGTGCTGGCTGCTCCACTGGCCCACATAGAGAGCGTTAGTTAACCCACTGAAGTCTGGGCTCTCCTCTCAGGCTTTAAACAGCTGTCTGTGTTTGCCAGCACATCCTCCTTGGCTCATTTCTGCTCCCCCTCTCTTGCAGTAATCACAGCTCTGCGCAGGGCTAAATGGAAGGGTTGGGAGAGAGCACGCAAGCCTGTGGTCCCTCGCTGGACTCCTCAGCTGGCCTCGTAATGCTCACTTAGCCCTGCAAGCTCCATATGCATCTAAACAGAAACGCAAGCCCTGGCAGAGACACATCATCGACCAGACACACACACACAAACTCATACGACTTATTAAGTCAAATAAACATGATGTTTGTGTGGGATATGTATAAAATAGGATGGTTGCACTTTATTTTACAGTGTACTCACCTTAGAAAGTACTGAGTAATATAAGGTAACTGCATGTGTTAAGGTTATTGCAGTTACTTTAATATGTCTACTTATAGCATATGGAGTTGGTAATATTTCATGGCTGTATTTATTTGATCAAAAATACAGTGCAAACTGTAAAATTGTGAAATAAACATTTTTAAAATGCAATTTATATCTGCGATGACACTTTTCAGCGTCATTCCTCCAGTCTTCGGTGTCACATGAGCCTTCAGAAATCCTTCTGATATGATGATTTGCTGCTCAAGAAACATTTGTGATTATTATCAGTGTTGAAAACCGTTTGTTTTAATGCTTTTTTCAGGACTCTTTGATGAATATAAATCTTTTGTAACAATAAAAATGACAAAATATAATCTGTATTATAAAAATATATTTCATAATTTACAATGTATTACTTTATCGTTGGAAAATGGTATTTTTTTTTACCGTTTTTATACTTTTGATCAATTTAATGCATTCTTGCTGAATGGAATATATGTGAATTATCTTTGTGTGCGTGCATGTATTATCTTTCTCTGTAATAGCTACCAGTGAAGGGTTTGGTGCCACGTCTTCTCTTCGATACACTATCTCTGACAGAGAGAGAAAACAGACAACAACCAAACAAGAGGAAGAATGTAGTCACAGAGTGATTGCTGAGTGGGCCTTAACTCGAAATCAATCCTCCCAGACATTAATGATTACCAGAAATCACCACAGAGAGTTTATATAAAGGCACTTTGTGAGAGCAGAAATTGGTATAAATGAGTACATTACAGTGCATTATTCTGAAATCATCGCTAATGCACACTAACTGAGTAGTGTAGTGTGTCAGAATGTGTTTGTGCGGAGAATGAGGTCTCTTGATTTTACTAAAGCACCAGAAATCTTTTCATGTGTGCATTTGGAAGAGGCAAAGCCGGACTGAGCTGCCATGGTAACTTGGACAGGTCTACTTGTGATTCACCCAGCTGGGTTTTAAATTGGCCGGTACGACTGCATCACCACCACCTGGTCCCAATCAGTGACCAAGACTATTAGAAAGTAGCCATTCGATTTTTTTTAGATGGTGCATGGCCTTGGGATTTTAACAGATGCACTCATCCAATATCAGACAAAAAAAAAAAAAAATATATATATATCAAAAAGTGAGACTGTTTTGCTTTGGGAGGTGGCGAGGTTTATTAAAACCTTACTTCCAAACCCTTGGCAGGAATGTTAATACCCGTTTGGGTTTTACCTGGGTCCCGCAGATCGTATGCAATGCTAAAGAGCATGAGAGATCAGCATGCGAGCAGCCAATAACACCACCTTTCATGCTGCGAGGCAGAGTTATTGGATCCTTACAAAGGCATTCAATTTAACTTTGCCCTTAAAACCCTTTTGTTCGAACCCCTCCCATGCCAGCAGGGCGCTAGATACGCAGTTAGAGAACAAATCCGCACACAACCTCGCACATCTTTGCAGCTGTGTCCGCACGAAGAGCTGATTGGGACTTCAGCAGAGGGGAAACAAACTGCTTGTCAAACGACCGAGTGGCTTTTTTCTTTTTCTTTTCTCGCTGCTTGTTTGTTTTTGGGCTCTGGGGCTGTAGAGGCCCTGGCGGGGCTGTTTGAGTTTTCCCAACTCTAATGAGCAGGAAAGGAGGCTGTTTCTGTGTAGAAGAAGGAGATTTGTTCACCTTGCTGGTCAACCCCTGCAAAAATGTCCATTGTTCCTGTTTGCTCTGAAAGCATGGAGCTCTCAATGGCCGGCGCTTTTCAATATGTGAGCAAACTTCCTCCAGCAAATGATTTTCCAGGGGCGGGAAAGAGTGACCGAGAGTTAGCACACCCTTGTTTGCTGGGCCACCGAACTGTTGAGGCATGTTTCAACAGTGGCTGTCATAAATATTGATTGTTTCGGACCAGGACGGTCCAGGTGCGTTCATTGTGCCGTAAGCCTTTGCAGCGAGAGCCTGTTGTTCTGCACTAGTATGGTTTTGCTTTCTACAAAAACATGTTGCTTAGTGCGGTTAGGTCACAAAAACGGAGCGGCTTGTGTGAGAGACGATGGCACGAAGTGCTCATCTGACACATGATCTGTTCAGTGTGTAGTGCATTACTGTGCACTACACCCTCACTTTTATACGTCCTAATGTGGGAAGGAAAATAAGGGCAGCCGTCTTCATGTTTCAGCAGTCATTTACTTTCACTCAGCCAGTCACACCACATGGACGGATCTATCCAAGGATCTTCACTGTTAGCTGTTAAAGGGATAATTCACCCAGAAATGTTATTTACTCACCCTCAAGCCATCCTAGGTGTATGTGACTTTCTTCTTTCAGGCAAACACATTTAGAGTTATGTTAAAAAATCCCTGTCTCTTCCAAGCTTTATAATGGTAGTGAATGGCACTCATGATTTTTTCATGAGTATTTCACGGTATTCCACATGGCTCCAGGGGGTTAATAAAGACCTTCTGAAGAAAAGCGATGGTTTTTTGTACGAAAAATATCCACGTTTACAACTTTCTAAAATATAATAACCAGTGACGTGTTGATGGACGCGGAAGAGGATGAAGCAAAACGAAACACATTGCGATTTAAGAGGAGCTTGAGTTTGTTGAACAGCCCTTGTTTGGAATCAAGGAATCAACTCTCAACTTCTCCTACGTCTGAGGTTATGCTTCCGCTGTAAGTCGACTTGCGAAAGGATGTTTGTCGGAAGCTGGACAAACTGGAGCTGGAGCTGTATGGATTACTTTTATGATGGATGGACTCCAGAGGTGTTCGTCTGAAAGAAGAGTCATTTTAGGGAGGTGCCACGTTACGTGCCCCAGGAAGAGAGGAAACGGGAATAATACTAATAATAATCTTTATATTTACGATGCAGGGAAGAACAGGAGACATAAAACACGTAATACGTTAACGACATCGGACAAGGACTAAGGGAAAACACAGGGGATATATACAGGTGGAACACAAGGTAATTAACAGGACACAACTGGAGGGAATGAACTAATAATGAGTGGCGGGAACAGAACAAAAACACGAATCACATGTGGAACAATGAAAACAAAGAGTCCGGAACAGATACAGATATGTAACAGGAGGTGACGGTGATACAAATCTTTATGTTCGTTTAAGACTTAATTTAACTCATTTAAGACTGTGAGGACACTCGGCAAAATGGACATTTTGGCATAATTTGTGTGTGTTACTCAATATTGGCGCGCGTTGTGTGTGTCACATAGGCAGGACGTTCACTGACCTCGCATTCTCTTTTGTCTGGTCGTGCTTGCATGCGTGCATAAGAGCTTGATCATATAACTCAGAAAAAATGTTCGTTAAATATTTTTAACGTGTTAAACTGAAAAAATGCGTCCGTGGGCGTGTGATGAAACTGATGTTGCTACTGAACAACGGTAACACTACCGTAGCAAGTCATATACACCTAGGATGGCTTGAGGGTGAGGGATAATTTCATTTTTGGGTGAATTATCCCTTGGTTGGTAGCCTTGGGAAAGTATCGGGAAAGGAATATTGTGATTACAGTTTCTGTTTATTTTAGAAAGGCTTTAGTCAGGGTCCAAAATTATCACTGACCAGGACTTGATTCAGCCGAAGTGCTGTTACGCTATATTGTGCACATAAGGTTATGTGTCTTAACCATCAAATCTGAATATTAGAATGACTTCTAATGGATCATGTGACATTGAAGACTGGAGTAATGGCTACTGGAAATATACCCCATTTACTCAAGATAACACACGCAAGCTGTATGTGGGATATTTTGTACGTTAAGCCACTAAAGAAAAAACATGAGGAAAAAAAACAATCACATTAGATCAGATGGATCCAGCTGGTACCGTGGTTCAGTTGGGAAGCACAGTCTCACTCATACTCACGACATTGCTGCAGCCGTGACGCACATCAGTCCGCTTTTTGCTGTCAAAACAGCACTTCGTGAAGGTTAAGATGTTATTTGAATATAGTGTGACGCTGAGATCTCCAAAAATATATTAAAAATGGCACTTCATATCGAAAAGATTACCGACTCCTGGTTTAAAGTTTTAAAGGATGAGTATAGTATGTCTTAAAGACCAGAATGTGATGTGAAAACCTGACAATGTGGTTTCTCTGTCCTGTAGCGCATATCGAGGCCCCGTTGTGGAAAAAAGACAATTTTATTCAGGTCATGAGTAATGATACAGGTTAACTAGCTGGTGCACCCCAGCCCACGGAGGCTGCTTAAAGCCCTAAATGATTTAAAAAAAACTGAAGTTAGATATTGATCAATGGTGGTTGAATTTTAAATGCATATCTAGGAATTCCGAACGCCATTATTGAATGATATATATGTATTCCAGACACCAAGAAGTTCCGAACTCAGTCTGAAATGCTTTCACGGTACTGTTGTGAGATTGATAGTCTTTGGGATTTGGAGATAGAGCTTGTGTCGATCCCAGTTCCTGTGTCCAGTGATGCATGGTGAAGGCAGCTGACCCCAGGTGCCCTACAGGTGTGCCGGGGACGAGTTGACTGGAATGTGGCCTCACGCTGAGAGATTCCCATCAGCTCAGCATTCCTGCGATGGGGAGGGGACAAAGGGGCTCTTCTGTGATGCCGAACCTCGCTGAAGCCCCCCAACTCACCTTGACAGACTGTAGATTATTGGCCTGCGTGCTGGAAGATACGTTTCAAACTGTTTCCAAAACAAATCAAGTGGAAACAGGTGTAGGTTTTCAGTGTGCACTGTGTATCTGCTCATCTCTTTGAGTGGTCCAAATAGAGTTTGTCCAAATAGATTTGCTATTTTTGCCAGGGAAGGAAGTTACTGTGCACTTCTTTTTTTGCAATGATTATCTCTAAGTGGAGTGGAAACCTCAGTTCTTCTGGTGCTGCATTCACAAAAGTCTTCTAATGAAACAATTTAGGGAAGTTCTTAAAAGGAGCTTTATAAGAATGCCAAGTATATTCTTTAATAATTCGGAAATATTTTCTTAAAAGAACTGTTGCATCTTAATGATAAATGTATCCTTTTTTTTTGTCAGTAGAAAGTATGTAATTTTTAAATGTAGATGTGTTTGGTTATCATCTTTAACAGAATCGTTTTTACTGGTAACCAACTTGTAACTGGACATTTAGTAAATAAAGTAGGAAATATATTAGTAGTAATACGTGTTTTAGTATTGTAAAGCTATAATATTCAAATCATTCCACTCAATTGATAAAAATTTCACTATTTATTTGTTCTTCAAAACAACTTTAAAGGGGATATATCATGAAAATCTGACTTTTTCTGTGTTTAAGTGCTATAATCGGGTCCCGGTTTAGGAAATGTGAAAAAGGACAACCCAGTAACTTTGTTTTGGCAAACTTTTCTCTGCAAGTATTTCAGATTTCGCTCTCCTTGTGACGTAGGAATGGAATGTTCAGAAACGTCTAAAAGTTGGAACTTCTTCCTGAGTCTCTCCATCAGTGTCGACTCCGGTTTGAACAATGTAAGGATGATCTGCGTGAGATTCTCCAGCTTTGTTGTTGTTGAGCTGTTAAAGCCCCGCCCTCTTCTGGAGCAGCAGCTCATTTGCATTTAAAGGGACGCACACGTTCACATCCGAATAGAGGCAAATTTGACAAGCTATAATAAATGATCTGTGGGGAATTTGAGCTGAAACACATCCTGGGGACACCAGAGACTGATAGTACATCTAGTGAAAAGGAGCACATAGATCCCCTTTAAGGAAAAAAAAAAAAAGATCATATTTTTATTCTTAAAAATCTTTCGTAACTCTGCCTCTGATAATAAGGTCAGTAGGTCATGAACCTAGTTGATTTATGTATCGGTCTGTCCAGGTGTCCTCTTGCGCCTCTTGTGAATTATACGCTGCAGTGTTTCCAAAGAGAACATTTTCCCTCAAGAACATTCACTCTCCTCCTAAACCATTCGAGGCATATTAGATTAACTGCCACAATATCTCTGCCGTTGGATTAGCCCGTGACCTAATCTCCCGCGGCCATTTTTCACTTCCTCTACCCAGTTCTCTCAAAGGTCAGAAGTCTTCAGCCCAGGGTTGTTCTTGTCCATGTGGGATGGCATCTGATGTTGATCTGCGTCGTAAATCCCCCGTGCTCGAACCTGCGCTAATAACAGAACAGACATTACTCGAATGCTTTCAGAATGCAGGTCACGTCTGTAACAGTGCCGTATTTGCGCTCGACCGTTTCACGTTGAATAGTTTGACTTCCACTTGAACCGGCGCTGTCCCACATCTCTTTGTCTCGTACTTAAGCGTGAATGTACTGAAGGAAGCCTTGTTAGAATTAGCCCCGAGCAGCCAGATTACCTGCTGTGACACCAAAACACCTCACCTCGAACAACAAAAGAGCTCAGAGGAATGCGAGCAATGTGGGTTATGCCACACTTTACAGCCGTTCTGCCTCAATTCCCCATTGTTGTGGAAAAAGCAGTGATGTAGTTGAAAGGAACGAAAACAGCCACACATTCATTAAGTTAATGAATAAACCATCACATATTTGTGAAACACATTCACGATCTTGAGGACGACCATAAATAATAAATAGACCTCGCTGGGTCTCTCAAAGCAGATGTGGCGTCGTAAAACTGACAGTTGGACTGTGTAAAAAAAAATGTTTTGCCTCCAGCGAGGGGGGGCCGACAGATCAGTCACGAGAAACCGCAGCATCGCATTGCCAGATCATCTTGTTTTGGTGGAAATCTAAACATTTGCAATGAGAATGTATTTGTGCAAGGTATGTAAGAGATATAACCGCATGATGTACATCCCTGCTTATTTCTCCGAGGAATTCATTTAAATATTAGCTTTGGGCAAAAACAAATAGGATCATGGTGAGATAGGCCCCCTGTTGACAGCAGAGATGAGCGGCGCTGCAAAGACACAAATATTTTCGCCGACGGTTTATTTTCCTGTGAGAAAACAAACACTGTGTGGTGTTGCTACGGTGAATGGTCCTGAGTAAAGAGCGCTGGCAGTCGAAGGAACAAAAATGCCACGAGAGTTTTTCATTACTTCAGCGGTGGGAGGACGAGCATGAGACTCTGGCTTGAATGGATTACGGCGTGAGCTTTTACTGAAAGCAACAGAAAGCCATAAATGTGTCGTAGAATTTATTTGTATTAGAATAATATTTACTTAATTTATACCGTAAGATGGGATTTCTCTCTGGGATTTCACCACCAACCTTTTGGTTACCAAGCTTTTGTCCAATTTTCTCATTATTTTTCTGTGTGTTAAAAATGAACATATAACCTTAAAAAATCTCGTTATTTATTTGCCTCTAAAGCCAATGTGGTTTTGTAAAATATATTATAAAAATATTGTGTATTTATATATTTTGTCATTTAACTGGAGCTATATGCCGATGTCTCTTAAAGGGCTAGTTTACACAAAAATGAAAATTATGATTTACTCATCTCAAGCCATCCTAGGTGGTGGATCACCTTTACTTATATAGCGCTTTTTACAATGCAAATTGTGACAAAGTAGCTTTACAGTGATAATTGGATAATTATACAAATAAAATAATTAAACAAAGAAAATGGTGTCCAGCTTATTCTATATATTATTGATTCATTCCGTTGCAAAGATCAATAGTTATTAGTCTAGTTAATTTATGTATATCAGCACTGGAGAAAACAGTGACGTAATCGTCCGGCTCGGCTCGGTTCGCTTACAACGACACCAAAAACACTGCTGAATATCAAGCAAGTGTCCCCAACTTAAGCAAGCCAAAGGAACCAAAACTCCAACAAATGGAGAAAATATTTAATCCAGTTCCATCTAGTTTAAGATGGAACTTATATCATTTTCTTCTTTCAGCCAAACAAAATCCAAGTTATATTAAAACATTTTATGGCTCTTCCAAGCTTCATAATGGGAGTGAAAAGTAACCGATATTTTGAAGGCCAAAAAAAGCTCTTCCATCCATCATAAAAGTAATCCATACAGCTCTAATAAAGGCCTTCTGAAGAGAAGCGATTGGTTTTTGTAAGAAACATCACGTTAGAAATATCCATTTTTATAACTTTATAAACTTGAATCACTGGTATGCGAGTTGATTCCGGCGGAAGAGGGATCTGTGACCTGACGCATCACATATTGACGAACACGGAGGCGCACAGAATAGAGCAACACAAAACACCGCAGTTAGAAGTCTAAAATGCGAAGAGAAATTCCGGAGGAGCTTGAGTTTGTTTTCCAGCCCTATTTGTTTGAACTTACTTCTAAATATGGATATTTTTTTCTTACGAAAATGCATCGCTTTTTCTCCTTCAAAATCTCAGTTACTGTTCATTCCCATTAAGCCAGAATATTTTTAACATAACTCCGATTGTGTTAGTCTGAAAGAAGAAAGTCATATACAACTAGGATGGTTTGAGGGTGAGTAAATCATTGGATAATTTCGTTTTTGGGTGAATTAACTCTTTTGTTTTCTGATGTCGGTTTGTGTGAGAAACAGACCGAAATTAAATCAGTGACAATCTTCCCCTCTTCAGATTCTATACTTTATTTAACAGCATATGCGCGGGTTAGTAAATAACAGAATTTTTATTTTCGGTTGCAATGTCCCTTTAACTTTCAACAACAATCAGGTGTCAAAATCTCGACGAATGCCAGAATATCACCAGCATTTGTTGTTATTCACCCTAGAATTGACTATTATATTTAATTTCATGGCTAGTCTCAGATTTTCGCACTTATTTTCTTCTGAGGTCGAGTGTTAGAAGGTCTTTCTACGCTCTCGATGAGACTAGATGCACAGATGCAACTCCTTCACAGAAGTATGCAGGGCTGTGGTCAAGTGGTCATATTTACTTGATCCCCTCATAAAAAAAAAAAAAAAAAAAAAAAAAAAAACCCTTTCCTTCCCTTTTCCCTTCCTACTCTAGCTTATGGTACTGAGCAATGTATGAAACTTGTATTGTGAGCACTTCCTGTGTTAATTCATGAAGAATCGCTTGTTTGTTTTCCTCACTTGTAAGTCGCTTCAGATAAAAGCGTCTGCTAAATGACTAAATGTAAATGTACTCCAAATTCGGAGAGAGCCTGAGTGAGTCACATCAAAACCCTGGCATACATATCTATTCCAAATATGTGCTTCCCTATCTCAGGACACTAAAGTGAGTTTCGGGGTTTTTTACGGTCTCTTTCACAAACACAAGTGTGTATTCACATTGTCTGTCTCAACAGGTTGTCTTTTTCACCGGTTCGGCACGTTTCCACGGCGCAAATGCATCACTTAATTACATCAGAGAGATGCGATAATATCTCCATCTGGAATAAATAAGTGCTAAATAAATGTGAGAAATGGCGGCCAATACGATGAGAAAAATAGCGAAGAACTTCCACGTGTTATTCTTCTGGAGATTTGGTTTTCGTGTTCCTGCTGTTAACCAGGGTGAGCAGTAAATCATTAGCCTGCTGTATTATCTTTGGGCTTTATTAAGGACATAAAGCATGTATGTGAGTGTCAGTCTTTTGAACTTCCCAATAGAGCGCAGATGTTACGCGGATCTGTACGAATCGACTGGTATCTTCGCAGATAAGATCTACAATTCTCCAAGGGATGCTGTAAAAGCCTCGAGTGTAAAACTTGGCTGACGAGAAGACTTTTCTCGCATCCAGCACACTTTATTACTGGTAAAAGACAGCTGATTCAGTCAAAAGAGAATGCCAGAGGTTGCACAGTCAGGCTGTGTTTTCCAGACAATGCATGTCTTTCAACATTTAGTAAAGCTTTTTGATAGATTTATGTATCCCGGGCTCATGCTGCACGGTTTTGTGTTATGGAGTTTCGCTGCGATGTCTACAGAGGCTTTGTGCGCACAAATGCGTGAGTGTGAAGGATTGCCGGGATTCTTCTTTGTTTAGGTGTCAGCATGCGTACACTAGATCCTTTCCTATCAACACCTAGCCGATAACTTCTTTTCCACACTGATTACTCTGACAGACCGGATGTGTTGGCCTTGATTCAGGGTCTTGAAAGATGACCACATTTAAGACATTGAATACCTCCTTAGGCAAATATACCTCCTATATATAAAATTAAAAGCACAAGCGTTGGCTCCTACATGTTTAACAATTTGAAGGCAACGTGAGATTTATAATAGATGAGATTTTTGCATTGAATTATGTGGGCAGATTTCATGTAACGTTTCAAAGTTAGAGATAGAGAGAAAAATGAAATGTAATTCCTATTTTTCTAAAACAAAACGAAGCCTAATTTAATGCAATGAGACTTTTGTGTATTGTTTTTTTTGTAATCAATCAATTTTTTTTTGGTTTGAAATTTATTACGAAAACGTTTTCATGTTCATTAAATTATAATTCTTCAATCATTGATTTTGGAGATTCCTTCTGTTTTTCCAGCAGGCTCGTATCTGTGTTGGAGCGTCCAGCATGAGTTCAGAGATAAATTGGTTTCTCTGTTGTGATATCATGAGTAAATCAGCTTCTTGGCTTAATGAGAACTGTTGAAACTGACACTTGAGTGACACAGGAAGATAATAGGTCAGGACGAGCTTTGAAGCCGCGCCGACGGCTGCCTGACGAGCGCCTGTGAGTGAGCTGGGTGACCTTTGACCTCTCAGCCCAAACGCAGGCATAGCTGAGCGTCACCGGGCGACCTGTCCCTAGCGACCCCCTCCGGTATTTGCGTCCATGAGAAGAAACTGCTAATGTTCTTTACAATTGTTTATTCTGATATTTAATGTGTCTGGAAATATTTTGTATAATGACCTCGGTATAATAGATGAATAAAAGAGGTATATTTAGCTGTAGTTTGGCAGAAAATGCAGTTTAAAAAAAGTACTTGCTGCAGCTCTGTATCGAACTGGTTGTTTTAGCTTTAGCATTACAATTTTATAGGCCGATAAATCGCGCTCGCTCTGTCGTCTTCCTCTGACACTCGTGCCGGCAGACAGATTATGAGATGTGTTGAAATTGTTTGACATTGCGGTGACACATACAGCTTAGATAGTTTGTGGATTCCGCCACATACCAGCTGCCGACTGGCTGACAGTTAACAGCCACATCCCATCAGCGACCTCGGATATATCCGGTCCCCTCATTTTGCCTCTGGAATAACAATTTACTACCAGCCTCCTCTGTTTCTGCTGCTTACTTCTCCAGGTGCCCACCTCTTAGATGTTTGAGCGAACTTACAGCCAACTCGAGCAGCGGTTCTGGTCAAAAACTTGTGATCACCAGTTTTTGACAAGAAAACATGCTTTTAATGACAGCTAGGTTCAAATAATTAGTTTTCCAGATGCAGTGCTTTTTTTTTTCAGCTCGTCTTCCTCGTGTCGCCCAACACACCACAGCTTGGTGAGCCCATCAAAGCACAGTCTAAAGAGAATCAACCGGAATCGTCCTGTGTGGCTACATCCTCCTCTTAATTAGAATTTTAATGACCTTAATCAGTTGTTCTTGGTGGTGTGTGGTTCCCTTACTCTTCCCGGCTTCCATTAAATCCCTCCTAATCACTCCAGCCCAGCCTGTACATGGCTAATGCTTCCTGCATCTTTTATCTCTTAATAAGAAGATAAGACATGGAAATTGATTCATCTCCTTTCACTGTGTGTAGTATTGAGCAGATTATTATTGCTGTGATAATTACTTGGATGTGCCACTTGCCATTTTTATTTTGCATGGTGAGTGGGTTTTTAATAGATCAGTTCTCGCTTTTTACCCCAGCCAGGCTTTAATGAGAATGAGACAAATCCCGAGAGTAACTTAATAAAAGATACTAGCAAATTTATTTGCCAGGTGTTTGTACAAGAAAAAAGCCAACAGCTCTTTCCTGTTTATTTATTTGCTTATAGTTCACGCGAAAATGAAAATGATCTCATAATTTACTCACCCTCAAGCCATCTTAGGTGTACATGACTATCTTTTCTCTGACGAACACAATAGGAGTTATATTAAAAAATATCCTGGCTCTTCTAATCTTCATAATGGCTGTGAAATGCGCTCACGATTTTGAAGCCCAAAATAGTGCATCCATCCATCATAAAAATAATCCATAAGGCTCCAGAGGGATAATAAAGGCCTTCTGAAGCGAAGTGATGGGCTTTTGAAGGAAATATATATATCCATATATCCATATAAATATCCATATTTGCAACTTTATAAACTATAATAACCAGCTTTCACAATTCGACTTATGGTGGAAGCATAACCACTGACAAAATCGTGAGTGAAAATCTCTACCATTATAATATTTTTATACCATTATGCCATTTAAAAAAAAAAAAAAAAAAAAAAAAAAACTCAGATTGTGTTCGAGTCATATGCACATAGGATGGCTTGAGGGTGAGTAAATTATGGGAAAATTGTAATTTTTTTGGGTGAACTTTCCCTTTAAGTACAGATAGGTGAACTATTGCTTTAAACACTAACTAGAGGTTATTCAGGAGAAAGGAAAAAGCACGGGGGTCCACTTTCTCCCTGCTGCACATACCATGGAAACGATATTGTCAAAATGAACAAAATCTGTGACCAGTTTTGACACATAAACTACGGATGCTCAATTATGTGGTGTTTATTTCCATTTCCCTAAACATGCCAGCTGTTTTTCTTGTTTCTTTGGTGGGATCAGTTGGATCTTTCCCACAATCCACATTGAACATATTTGTATGTCAGTCTTGAAAGTTCATTTGTGTCACATGTATCAAATGGAGACAGTGTCCACCTTCCTCAAAGTCCTGAAATCCCCTCTCAGCGAAGGGGAACGGCAGCACGCGGAGTCGTTGTGTGAGCAAGTAGGCGACGTCGCGTCCTAAACACCTTGTCCTGAAGCTCCCAGCATCACTCACATCGCAGCAGCTGCCGCTTGTTCACACCGTGCTGTGGCTGAGTGTCTGACCTGCCTAAATC
Organism: Opsariichthys bidens; assembly: GCA_037194245.1. Taxonomy (NCBI): domain Eukaryota; kingdom Metazoa; phylum Chordata; class Actinopteri; order Cypriniformes; family Xenocyprididae; genus Opsariichthys; species Opsariichthys bidens. The sequence goes on from CM074297.1 coordinate 17,945,249, forward strand.
CTGCCCAGGACGCCACATCTGAACAGCGGTCAGAAGAGAACTGGGATAAACCTCCAAGAGCGGTTGATTTGTTAGGTGTAAGAGTAAAGACAGAGACAGCCCATTTCCGTGAGCGATACAGAGCCCCATTCTCTGCTCTCACAGTACGATTGGCCAGAAACGGCACTGGCCTGAATGGCCCTCCTTTAAGCCTAGCGGGACCACTTATTGTAAAATGAATATGTAATTCAAAATTTTCAACGGATGGTTCCATTTTTCTTTCTTTTAGTTTTTTTCCACTCCTTTGTTTTGTGAGGTTTTCTCTGGTATGCTGACATTAGTCACTGTTCCAGGTCTGTTGCAAAACATGCCAGGTTCATGATGAAATATTTGTGTTGGGACTTTTTTTTTTTTTAATGTTGAAATGCTCTTGAGTGTGTATCAACGAATGAGAAACATATGGCCCCTAAAACGTAGTCGAAAACAAATGTTCGCTTTCAGCTGTCACTGGGTACCTACTTTTATGGGGTAATAATTTACAAAATAGTGGGAGCTGGGTGCTAATATCTGGCATTTCTTACTAAAATAACTCACTATGCCACCTGAGGCAACAGCGATGGAATTTAGCTGAAGTAGAGGACCACCCAGAGGTAGCCCCCCACCTGTACGAAGAAGGTTTTGCTGGTCAGATCGAGCCGCTTTGTCTTGTCAAACACCTCCTCTGACCCCCGTTCAATCGATCCGGACACGAACTCCGTGTTTCCTGCAATCCCATGCCACCTAATTCCGTCCAGACGGGCTTGATCGAACGTGCCAAAGAGAGACTCGCGCAAACGGAGACTGCCGTTGATTGCTTCAAAGTGCCGTTGACCCTTGACATCAAGGGTGAAGGTTTTAGATGCTCTTCCAGGAGGCGTCTCATTCCCAGATCGGATAGATGAGTCGCTTGTCAGTGTCGATGTGTCAGGCCTGAGCGCTCAGGGTTAAGGAAACTCACAGCTGCTCTGCTGTGGCCTTTGATCCGAAAGTGTTGTGTTAAAAGCAGGGCCTCGTCCGGGATCCTCGCTTATTCACACAACAGTAGGAGGTGTGGGACGCCAGGGAGCTTCAGCCTCTTTGAATTTTATTTGCTTTTTATAAGCGCCTGCTTCGATGTTGCCATCAAGTCTGGTTGACGACATATCAAAGTAGGGGGAAAAATATGAAAAATATGAGTGATGTTTACGACACTATTTGCAGTTGACGCATATGGTGATGTTTACTGCCTGCATCTGTGTGGCGGACATCAAAAGAACGAGTATTACTTTGATTTTACGATTTTGGAATTGCCACAAAAGAGCTAATCTTCCGAGCGGCTCGACTATCGATGAAGACTCAGATTAGCTGCTCTCATTCGTTAATCGTTTTTTCATTCAGTGAAATTCTCCCATTACCGAGAAGGTTAATCCAAAGGAAAGGACTTAATGCTTAACCAAACGTTTAGGTGTTGATTTTATTGGAAACAGCTGCATTATACGGGACACGTTGAAAGAAACCATACATACTTTTTCTTTGGTGGTTGTGAAATTCTACTAGATGTGTATTTGCCGTTGAAATATCGGTCCTGCAGGATCTTCACTCCCTTAAGCATTATACTTGCACATTCATCAGGCCCTATGTGTCAGTTGTCCTTTCCTCACCCAGAGCTCTTAACTGTTGTTTCACACAAGCCCGTGGATTATAGATTATGTGTGCAGATAGCTTTAGTGCATGAGAAGATCTTTGTTAACCGTTAATAGAAAACTTTAAGGCACCTCGCATATATAGTGAGTAACATGTGTTCGGGAACTCTGCCTAAAACAACACGTTCCCAATCTATGTGGTGCCCCAAGGGTCGCGTTAAAGGGACTGCGATGAAGGGGGTAAACTACCGCCTCTGTTCACGGCTTTGTTACTTCACAATGTTCTGTATTTCCTTTTCACCCTCTACTACTATGTATTTATTGAGCAGTTACAGTGATTTTCACTAACTTTATCATTCGTCATCGTAACACTCAGGAAGAGGTGCTTTTTACATGCTGCACTCCAATTCACAGGGCAGGGGATATCTGTCCGTGTTCGCTTTCACTTGACAAAATATAATTAGTTATACTTCTAAATTAAGTTGTCTGTTGTTCAATTGAGTCTTCTGTCTATGTCTCTTTTCCATAGTCTGACCACTGTACAGTCTTATCCCCTTGATCCGGTGCCCAGAGTGAGAAACTGAAAGCTCGGATCCTACCTTATGCTTAGTCGAGAGAGCTTGGAGGTTTGCTGGCCCTGTCACTTCTGATAACTCAAGCTGGCCAATCTCAGACTCTGCAGCCTTGCCCATTTCTCTTTCTTAACCTCAGGGGGTGTTCTTCGGTGTAGGCACACTCAGTACGACCCATACATGGTCTTCGGGAGCTGGGGTCCAGATGTTTCCCAGCTAAATATGTATGACAGGTCCTATCAGTCCTATTTTTGATGGAGGGCAGCATCCCGCATCTCTCCATACCCCTTCCTTATGGGTACCTTGATACAGGGAAAATGAATTCTATCTTTCTTTGTCGCACTTCCCCGTTGAAAAAAACCAGCCTATGCTGGTGAGGTATGTTTTGAAGCATGGTCTGAGCTGGTTTAAGATGTTCCTGAGCTTAGGACCAGCACTTGACCAGCTTAAACCAGCTCTTGACCAGCTGACATGCTTCAAAACATACCTAACTTCATATCCTATTTGTTTCAATGGGGTTAAAAAAGAATCAATCCCTGATTAGTCCAACTTCATGCTGAATTGGTTTGTAGGTAAACAGGTCTTGTTGGGTTGGACTGCATGGACATGTCGACTGCCGCTTCCTACACGGGTCCTCCCTTTCTGATTCTGTGACGCTCATCAGATGTAGTCTGGCATGGATAACGCACTGGGATCGTTTCAAAATGACTGGAACTAATGCGGACCAGGTTGATCAGCAATTCATTTCTTGACTAAAAGAGACGTACTTCAAGAATCATCAGAAAGTGATGTGTTTTCTCTCCGCTTTATTTCAGACATAAAAGAAATTATCCAAATATTTCAAGGGGGTATTGAAAAGCAAAGCATTCATGCATTCGGATCGAGCAGGTGGTTCTCATTTCTTTTACAATACAGAACATCTGTGGACTAGGTTGAAGCCTATTCAAACACCCCTCAAACTAATCCTCCACCAGCCCTCCTTCCCTCCCTCCAAGACCACCACCCTTTCGTTTAATTTCTGTTTTGCCTCTTGAACATAATCACGATTAAACAATAGCATGTGACGCATGGAATTAAAAAAGATAACAGATTTCGGACACATTGAGGTCTTGTGGAAACATTGAGCAATTTAGAAACAATGACGCCGATCGTTATGAACGTCTCAGTGGAAAAGCACTTTGAAATGATAGGGTGGAGACTCCAATCTGTTTCCTTCAGAGCATTTGTTATTGTGCAGTGCCCTCTCACTTTTTAATGAAGTTTTTCAGTGTGCCACAAAGAAGTAAATCCTGCTTTGGTGGTCTGTCCGACCATGTTCACTTGGGATTAGAAATGGCGTATCGCTAAACGTCCGTAAGAGAGAAAGAACTCTTAATGCATTTCATTCAGTTTAGGGTTGCAACAGTTCAAAGCTCTGGTGGGTTTACAGATTTGCATATTCTTCCACATGCCTTGATGTATCCCTTCTTGGAATTATTTGACGCTTTTGATGCAAACCTCACCATTCACCAATCTCAATTGCTTCCCTGGTTGTTATTCGATTTGAATCACGCCACCGGCCTTCTTGTTCACAGTCCGCTACAGTGCTTCTTGATTGGCCTGTCTGTCTCACTATACGAGGGATCAAAGGATGAAGGTTTGAGAAGGGCCTTCAGTGAGACCGGCTCTCTGCTTTCACTCCGTAAAGTGACGAATTCATCATCATCCATCACATACCGTATTTCCCAACCATCCTGATATTTCTGCGGTGCGGGGGAGTGCTGTATTACTAAAATTTTAACACGTCGCCACGTCTAAGTTATTCTTTTGATGGTGATTAGGAGCAGGTGTCGGGTAGCAACTTGACAAAGCATAGAGCCCAACACTGTAGCTCTGAGTACATGATGGAAGCCTGTTAAAGTGATTTATGGGCTGGAGACCCCTATGTTTGCACAATACACACTCTCTTTACCATATAATCTGTATCAAAGCAGCCATACAAACTGAATGGAGCCAAAGACATGGCAAAGGCCTGAGTGTATCACCATAAAGGCCCTGATATGCTCACGGTGAAGTTCCTTTTCGTTCTTCGCCTCAGGAGTAAAAAGTTTGAAATATTTGAACAGCGTCATGCTAGTAGCGAACACCCTGACGCCTCCCACGTTGCCGAGAGCCGAGTTTAGAGGAATATGTAAATAGGTGCTGCAATTTCCTCTCAATAACAAATTTCACACATAACAAAATTGAGAAAGCAGCAAGTATTTTTTAATAAAGCATAACAAAATCATTTGTTCATAGCAAAGTGGATATGTCTGCATTTCGGTTTATTTCTATAGCATTTATACAAATAATTGCTTAATTTACAGTATTAAACATGAAAAACGGTGTCAGTGTCTTATTTAATCAGAAGTACTTCATTTTATTTTATAAAGCGAATTTCCAGTGTGTTCGTGTTTTTACCCGCGGACATCTGATCTCGATGGCCTCAACAGAAGAAATGAAACGGTGAAGATTTCCATGTGAAAGAAGGCAAAGCCTCAGCACACACCTACCTATTATGTAAATGCCACGGACCAATAGTAGTTCGGAAGTGTTTACCTGCCGGAATGAACTTTTCCGAAAAGTTCGCTATGGCAAGCTGTTTTGAACTCCCAAAACAAACTCCAAACGAACTTCGTTTTGGCTGCAGAGGGCTCAGAGCTCTGTATTTGGCCCGAGCCCAGAGTACTCCCCACATATTCTGGTTTAGGAAGTAACCAGGCAAGTGTGAGGAGACGAGTGGTGTAGGGATGCTGAAATATGTCCGAAAAAACATAGGTGAGTCGACTGTGTCAATATATATAGGTCTCCGCTCATGCGGATTGGGTAGACAAGTTGCTTGCTGATTAATGACTAGAATTAGTTAGATCATTTGAAGGTGTTCCTCCCGAACTTTGTTAATAAAACATCATTTTGTTCAAAATGACATCACAGTTTGTTCTTCGATTTTGCTTGAAGGGCCTTAACAGCCTACTATTTAAAGACAATTAGTTCCCATAGTCTTGATGTCTGGGTTCGTTAGTTGAACTTTTCAAGTCCACAAAACAGAACCTTGATAATGATAGACTGCTTAGGCAGACAGGCCACTGAAATGACAGCGACCGACAGGCCTGGTGTTTAGGAGTTTTTCTAAGAGGTAATTATCAGTGGACTTTAAATGCTTGGGCTAATTACTATTCATCAGCTAACAAACTACTGTACTCCCTGCCAGCCTCTCTACCGCCCACCCCCTCCCCTCTGAAAGCCCTGAATCTGATTTATTAATTGCTAGATAGGCCTTGTGCAAACATCGAGTGGCTCTGTGTAAACAGCTTTAAATTAATAACGGACGGTTCATTCAAACCCTGCTATTACAAGCCCCTCACCTCTCGTCGCGTTTCGGCTTCCTCTCGACTGAAACACTAGATTGCCGATGCAAAACTCTGTCAGAACTGATTTACTGTCCTGGTGAAATTTCACAAATCCTGCTGTGATTACAGAAGACTTTGTGTGGTACATTTTAGGCGAGTTTTTCTGCTGGTTATGCAACCAGCAGTGATATTCACATCATGTATATGTCAACAAAACATTGTGCACTCCCATCATTCAAATACAGCCCTGACATTGCCTCAAAGGAAGTAAGCGAACCCTGAGGTTTAAAGCACTAGATCGCGTCATCCGCGCGTCGATCTCTTGAATTCGCCTGTCACTTCCTGTTCGCCCAATTCCTAGCAGTGATTTCGAAGCCCAGAGGGACGCTCATCAAAACCAGTCTTCATCCACTGGCAATGTTTCCGGTAGCTGTCACAGGGGCTTTTCCTATTCTTCCTCTGTCACTTCCAGCTTTATGAAAAACTCCCGCTCTGGTCTGTAAGACAATCATACAGCAGATCAGCGATTTGTTGAGTTCCCCAGTGGTAGAACATTCCTAATCTTCAGTTCTCAAACGCAAAGCTGGTGCTGAACCCTGTTGCAAGAGCTCTAAATAAATGAAAAAAGCTCCATTATCATTGAGGCAAAATATTATTATGCTTGTTTGAGTAATCGCCGAACACTTTTTGCTTGATTGGGTGGCAAGACTTGGGTTGGCTCTGAATACTCGTAGGGTGTATTTAGACTTTGGATGATGAACTGAAGGCACCTTCCTCTTATAAATGGATGTATTTACCTTTAGCACTGGCCTAATGAGCAGGAGGAGAGCCCAGAGATGTGCTGACGTCAGCTCTAATTCAAACAGCATGGAAGGTAGGGAAAGCAGCCACACGCTCCTAAAGGGAGTTCAGTGAAAGTCTCAACAGGAGTTCGGTTCAGCGTGAGGAGCAGCAAAATTCGAGCGAGCTACGAAGTTGATTTGCACTTCACTGCTGAGATTTAACTAAAACTTTTACATCCATTGTACATCTTCAGATAAATCCCCAGTTGCGGCATCAAAGGAATGTTTGAGACGAAAAAATTCAGTTCGGCGCTCCACTTCTACTCCTTAGACTTGTGGAGTGAAGGAATGGAAATTTCCATTTGGGACAATTAGCTGTGCTAATGAGGCTCTCCATTTGTTTGCTACCATGTTTGCATAATTTACAGGTCATTAATACTGTACTATGTGCATCAGATAGTGCAGCAAATGTGGCTCTTTGATGATAGCATCTTAAAGTCTTGCCACTTTGGCTTGTTTGGAAAGGAAATTTCAAATGATCATGTTTCACACACTTTTCCTTGCAGATGCTTGTAGTCACCATAATGGTTAGTTCACAGTTGCGTACATCTTGCTCCCTATCAACCAAACCGTATGCACGCTTATAAATACAATATCCTCAGTGTGGTTGCTGAACTTAACCGCCTTGTTCGTTTAGTTTATGGTCTCGGTGCGCAGTCTTAATTGCCAGACCGCTCAAAGTGCTGCATGCCAAAGAGACAGTCCTGCCAGTACATCACATCCTTCCGGCATTAAAAAGCATGGCATCGGAGGTTCCAATGAATGTACTAGCATAGGAAAATCTCCAGGAAGGAGAAGTCATCAATTGATGTGATTCATGTGCTAGACCTCCGTGTCTGCTCGCCTCTCCAGGCTCTAATTTACTAAGAAATTTCACTGTGCTTCCGTTACTCTCTCACACTGAAATCAGACCAATCAGAGATTGTTTTATCATCAGACTCCTTCAGATTGACAGGCAACGTCGTGTACTGAAAGGACTAATGTATTCCTTTAATGAGCCTTGACTAGTGTGCTCCCATGCTCCCAGGTGCTTACAGAGCACTTCGTTTGGATTGGACAGCTTGTTTTGCTACTCGGTTTTCTGCCCCCTGGGGTGACTGCCACGAGCCGAGGAACGGTGCCAGACCTCCACCAGGTAGTCCTCTGAGAGAAGAGGTTGAGACTTGGCGTCTGAGCCGTTCTGAAAAACGAGGGTTGGGGGAGGCTGGCGTAATCTCTTCACTTCTGTCAAATTTATAAAGATTACTTGAGTAAATCTAATCCAGGACCTCTGTGTCGTTAGTGGAGACCAGGGCAGGGTGCCAAGGTACATACTACACCACAGGCTGTTGCTCTGTTGGCCACCCACTATCATGTCAAAGACTCCTGCAGATAGCTCCTTGTAATCCAGTGCTCTAAAGACTACACAAATCCCTCCAGCCTCATCCAATTCTTTTGGATCAAAGTGCTTAAAGGCCAGCAGCCCACCATCTCCCAATTTTTTTCCTCCATCGACCTTCCTTTTGTGTTAAATAAGGGTTTGTTTGGGTTTTTTTTAGCTAATATGGTCATTATTACCAGAGCTGTAGATTGGTGGTTATTGGATGTGTTTGAACCAGTGTTGTCACAATACCAAAATTTGAATATTCGATACCCATACCGGTGATATATCACAATATTCAACATCATACGCAGAATGAGGCAACACCTTTTAACTTTCACCTTTTTTCTAACATATTATATTAATGCAAATTAATAATTATAATTCATTTAAAATATAGTACATAAATGCAATAGCAGTCTTTTTTCAGATATTATATTATATTATATTATATTATCATTACAGCTGCTACTGGAACTTCAATAATTAATATGGTTCAGATAGCATAATATTTTGAGTTTGTGTTGATTAAACCAATTGCCTTCATTGTATTAATTCAAATTTTTAATTTCAATGAGCTGAAAATTTTAAGGCAACCAGGTAACTTAGTTTTTTAAGTTAAACCAACTGTACTTACTTAATTTGTTTTAGTTTAGTTTACTTTATCCAAATTGTGTAAATTATAAAATAATTTAGAATATTAAATTTAGAATATAAAAAAATAAAGAAAGAAAAAGAAAGAGAAAGAAAGACGGAAATGAACAATAATTTGCATTTAATTTCACCCTAAGTTCTACATTTTTCTCACTTACTTATTCCTTATCCCCCTTCATTAAGGCATATTTTAGGATCTTTAGTTCTTATTATTTGGGGATATACTGTTTTGGTTTGAACACAATTACTCTCACAAAAATGTTAATAAGACGTGATATTGACTCTAATATTGTCTCCATTTGGTCAAAGCAATCTCTCAATTGTACTTTGCTTTGCTCAGTCCACAGGTGTACCTGTTTAACAACCGGTTCCTCCTGTTTAATCTTAACCTGATATCTGGGGAGTAAATGTACAACACTGTGGTCTGACTTTCCCAAGGGAAAGTGGCAAATAGCTTTATAACCATCGGCAAATTGCCAAAACATTTATCCAAAATGTGCGTAAGTCTAGTCAGACAGTCCACATATTGGTGTAAAAATGGGCAAACAGGATGACGGATCTCAAGTGCTCACAGAAAAAATACTCGTTGCTCAGATGAAACATTTTGCTATTTTGTTCCCAGCTCTGAAATATATCCTTTCGGTTTCAGAACTGTTAGTGTTCTGGCACGAAATAGCTGCACTGGAGAATAGTATTGTGCATTATTACTTTTTTTAGGGGGGTGGGAGGTAATTTAATGTTTTGTTTCATATTATCCCAATGGCTTTGAGAAATCCTGCATTTGACATCAACATTACCAAATCCTCCTCCCTCCGTCCCATGCACTCCTCTCCTCACCTGCTAATCGGACCCGTTTCAGTCACATGCGTGTCTCTGGGTCAATGCGTATTCAAATGTGCTGTCAGCATAAATCTTTCGGGACCGTAGGCACAGATGCCATTGAATTTCTCTCCAGAATTTTGATTGTTAGCCAAGTGGCCCCAGGGAAGATGGCAGCAGATGTGTGCGCGCTCCCCCCCCGCCGCTGTTTCTGCCATCTTGAACTGTCCCACCTGCAACATCCCATCCCATAATATCACTATTTACACTTGGTGTGAAGCCAATCCAGTTATGTGCACATGTGATATTGAGGTGCAATTCATTACTTGACCTTGAGCAAACAATTAAACTCTTTGAAAGAAGGAGGCCTAGCGGTGTGTGCATAGACAACGGCCCAGATCAGGCAACTTTAATTGGCTTCCGGCTGCTTGATTACCTGTCGCATCTTAATTAACCCGCCTGCTGGATTGGGCAGGTATAATAGCTCACAGATGTTGCACGGGCCCCAGTTCACACCAAAGACCGTCCCTTCCTTGAAAGGAGAGCAAACATATGGTGAGGAGCTTCAATTATATGAAGATATACATTGTTAGTACAAGCCCCCTATTGACGATCAGCAGTTTTCCAGGGATTCGAGGCTATAAAAAGATGCAGTTATTAACGCATGACGATCCCGTTTCATTGCTTTTGATGAAAGTCAGCTCTGACACATCAGAGGCCATGGAGGAGGTGTTGTCGGTGCCATGTTGTTGATGTTACTGAAAACAAACTTGACTGAAACATGGCTTCTCGTCAGAGTCTGAGTAAAAGCAGAAACACTTGCTGTGTTTCTTTGTGTTTGAGAACTATAACTCACACTGGACATTTTGATGACTTGAACATAAAGCCTAGTCCGCCTTACTGGGCTTGCTCGGTGTGGGATGCTTTTTAATATGCTGTGGTGCAAAATTACAAAGGATGAGCCATAGTGCTGTATGATTTACTTCACCTTACACGCTGTCCAGTTCAAAGCTACCATGTTCGAAAAAAAACAACGAGATATGTTATAAATTTTTTACTGTCAGGTATGGCTTTCCCATCATCCTTCAGGTTTTTCAATAATCTTACTGTCAGGTGCTTCTATCCCAAAAGGAGGCTGATGCTTCACTTGTCTCGGCCATTATATTAAGATCATACAATAAAATAAAAAATAAAAAAGTAGAAGTTCCTCAGAGAGCCTGTTAGCAAAGACCACTGGTCATGGTTCAGAGCTTTTCGAGAACTCCAGTTAAAGTCCTTATGCTAAATCTCCGAAGAACCCCGCCAATTACAATGACTCCGTCCGGACATCGGGGGGCCGTATCCTTCAGAACGTCAAAGTGTATTAGCAGAGCTAGATATCTGCATTTTTGAAGCTCGTCAGTCTCTCTAATTAACAGAAGAAGCCAAGGCAGTTGTAATAGCCTACTGCTATTCTCATATAAAGTTTTTCAGATTTTCCAGCCGTCTTGCTCTCAGATTGGTCTTTTTTTCAACGGTCTTCAATGAGTGTGTCTCTGGCAAAGCTCAAGAGCATATGATGGTGTTTCCCTAAACATTACGGAGAAATGGCATCTGGAAAAATGGGAGAACTATATCGTTACGTTTTGTTAGTTTATCAGTGTGGAATTACTCAACATGACGTGAAAAGAGTCTGTGAATGAGGCCTGAAAAATGGAGATGATTGACAAATTGCTGATTTAGTGTGGCTAGGCTTGTTTCCTCTCATAAGGAGCAGTAATGGAACTCATTCCTACCCCGGGTGTCTAATTGGCAGATCCCAAAGCATCCCGTTACACGGGGTACGTGTAGCGTGCACGATTGCAAATCCTCAGTCTTATTGTAATCAGTAATCTTTGGTTCTAATTTGGCAGTGAAAAGCTTAGTGAGGATAATTGTTGATGAAATGTTATTTCGAACAGAAAGCTGTACATGACCCCCGGCCTCTAAGTCGAGCTGAAAGGGATTTTTACAAACAATTGCTAAACAAAAGAACACAGCGTTTGAGAACTGAAAGATGTTTACTAAACTTTTCCCTCGGTGTACTGCAGTGAGTGATTTAAAACAGCCCGAGTATGTACGTGTATTTTGCAATATTGTGAGGGTCAAAGACAATTAAAAGTGTTCAACATCTGATACTATTTTTCAGGTAAAGTTTGTGTTTAATTACCCTAAAATATCATGTTTTGTATCAAATATTATAGTAAAATGAAAAAGCTTATTTTTTTACAAATGACCTTTCTTCATTATATTATCAACACTGACATTTTTTACTTTAAGCCCCTAAAAATCTATTTAATTCTGAAATTAAAAACATGATTTTAAATGTATTTTTGCATACAGTAATTCTTGAATTATTTGATTGAATTTGACAAAAAACTATGTAAATTCTTCCCTGGTATTTTCGGAATTTTCCGGCAACAGAAGAAGAAGCAGAAACAAGCGATAGAAGCATAAAAATAATGCGATCATCAAACAGAAATCAAAACTGCCTAATATCACCCAATGAAATGTCGACCCAGGAAGAGGAAATGACTGTTCAAGTTTTGTTGATGTTTTGATTGTCGTTCTGAATCTGATCTGCACGCTTTGACACATGATTTTCTCCTCTTTTTGTTCAAAATGTTGCTTTTTTTTTCTTCCTAAGCGTGTGTTGTTGATATTTTGCATGTTCAGATATTCGTACGACAAAATATTCATCAAATTTTTGTAAAAGTGATCAAAAAAAGGGAGGAACTAGGCAGCTATCGTGTAATTCAAAGTAATTCAACATATCAGTTGACATCATTTCCTCACACTACTCTTTCTGCGTCTCTGCGTGTGGGACGGGGTCCTGCGGGAAGGTGTTGGACAGGTCAGGATGAGGAGCTCCACTGGGACACCAGTACTGATGAGAACCAGGTGGCTTCAGACAAACATTTTCATCCTGCATGTCAAGGCCACAAGGGCACTCACACACGGGGCACAGGGTGCACATCTGGGAAATAAACTAGAGCGGGATGGGGCATTACTTCTGCATTTAGAGACGAGATGTCTTGTGCTAGATCTTCAGTGAATGTGCTTTTCAGGATATTTGTACTGTATTGTCAGCAGATCTCATTTCACATGAGCTGCATGAAACTTTAATGTCTGCTCAATATCTAATTCTAAGTTAATCACAAGGAGGGCAGGGAGTCTTGCCACATGCAGTTGTTGCTGATCTGTTGGCACGAAACGATACTAAAATAACTGTGTTCAAGCTCACATTGTTTTTGCTCTTTCTTTCTGGAGCCAAGAAAATGAATGTGCCTCCTAAATCTGGGTAATATGGACCCCTAGAGCAGCAACAAAGATGGAAAATAATGCTGTAGACTAATACCACAGCAGTTAATTAAGCAAATGTGCTTGTGCAATACAGCCAAAGGCCTGCTGAAGCTGCATGTTTAATGTCACACAGACCCAGCGTGCCTCACAAAGCATGTTCAGAAAGGCTTATTTGGTTTGGTAATTGTTGAATACATCTTTGCAACATATTTGTGGCTCTCAAGCTGTCTTTTCATTCCTGCACCCCCCCCCCCTTCCCGCTACTTTTTTTAAGCCATGTTTCTTCAAAATGCATGGCAAATTACGTCCGGCTTGACATTGAAAACTGCCTCTCATGAATTTCATATTTTGTTGCAGATGCCTTTGCAAGCCAGACGATATTTTTTCATCTCTTTTTGTTATAATGCTTCAATCATTCCTATCTAAGGACCTCTGAGAAAAGCATATCCTCAGAACTATTGGGCCAGGGATACTGCAGCTTTCCATCATGCCCTTAGAAGCACACCGTGGATCCCTTTTTTATATTAAATGTTTAAAGCAAGGCATGCTGATTGAATCAATATGAAATTGTCCAGTCACAGATGGTGGAACTGATATTAAACTGGGCAGAACCTCCCCTAATCCAGTATGTATGTCCCTTTTCTTTTCCCTTGTGAGAGTATAAAAGCATCTCTGCGGTAGTAAATCTGCCGGCAAAGGCAGGCCACTTTCTTGTTCCTCGTCGCCAAAATATTGTTTGCCCTTGCAAAGCCACTCCACAAATTGGTCTCATAAGGTGAAACCGTGAAATAACTCTTACTTCCTGCAGATGCACGACAACTCAAATTACCGTGTTTAAGAGTGATTAATATAAATAAACCGCTCTAATGTCCCTATTGTACGCTATCAGTTTCTGCAGAGACAAAAAGCCAAACTCTGATGCCTCAGGTCAAAGCCAGACCAAAGATTTACATTGTTTGTTTTGTTTTGCTTTGTTTCGTTTCCTTTCATTTAGTTTCCATTGGTTTCATTTGGTTTCATTTCCTTTCCTTTTGTTTTGTTTTGTTTCCTTTCATGTCATTGTTTCCTTTCCTTTTGTTTTGTTTCCTTTCATTTCCTTTCTTGCCTTTCGTTTCGTTTCGTTTAGTTTCCTTCCATTTCATTTCATTTCCTTTCTTTTTCTTTCTTTCCTTTCATTTAGTTTAGTTTCAGTTCATTTCATTTTGTTTCCTTTCTTTTCCTTTCGTTTAGTTTAGTTTCCTTTCATGTCATTGTTTCCTTTCCTTTTGTTTTGTTTCCTTTCTTTTCATTTAGTTTCCTTTAGTTTTGTTTCCTTTCTTTTCCTTTAGTTTCCTTTTGTTTTGTTTCCTTTCATTTAGATAAATTTAGTTTCCTTTCGTTTAGTTTTGTTTCCTTTCCTCGTTTCCCCGTTATTGTGAATATTTCACAATTGCGACTTTATCTAGCTAATTATGACTGTATTTCTCACAACTGTGACTTCATTTCTTATTTTTATCATCATCTCACCATTAACTTTATACTTATTTATTTATTTTAAATCTGAGGGTGCCACCCCCATTAACGATCGCGTATTTAAAAATGTCTCTTCTCTTCAGATGTCACGAACAATAGCCAGAAAAAATCTCTTTTTAATATCCTTTGTCATAAAGTGGGCATTTTCATGGGCCCAGAGTTCAACAGAACACATCACAGAAGGGTTTCAAAATCACACATAATAAAGATGCTGTGAGTTGAGACGCAGCGTTGCCAGAAGTGTTCGAAAAAGCTCTTTCCAGCCAGCCTGAACTGAACACACAGTTTTGGATGACGACTGACAAGAACAACACTATTTTAGGCGTCTAAGCCTTTTCTGGCCTTGGGAGCCCCGCTGAGCTCAGACTATGGCATCCTGTCAAGCGTTAGTATTATCATCTGCTCTGAGTCACAATCAGCAGTGTTAGCTTTCACAGCGAGACTGATCCCATCACACACAGTGTCATGTACAACTGTATAGATGCGCTGGACATACGGCTGACAGATGTCTGGATTTCAATCAGGTGTTGGTGTGTGACGTGAAGAAATTAGGCATGTATAATGGGTCATTTAAGCCATGTGTTATTATAGTCTGCTCTGTTGCTGACTTTGTTACATTGATATTTAAATACATTTCTCCTGTGTGTGTGTGTAAAAAATAAAGAGTGGACATGTATTTACTAGTTATTCTTAGTGTTAAACCCTCTAATACTAAATATTAAATTACTTTAGATGAATACTTTATTTGTACTACTGAGTTCCGAAGAAGAAGAACGGACGCATATCTATGCATAGATATGTTTACTTGTAATCTCCCAACATCACTAAAACAGCTTGAGAATAATCTCTCACGTAGCATTACATTTACCTCAGGTGAGTCATTTAGTGTCCACTAGAGAAATGAAGCATTTCACTAAATACATGCACTATAGTAGATTGGATACTCATTATATTTACTTTATCTGTTGATTACTTGTTGGTAATGTCTTATTTAATATGTTTTAATAACTTTGTCATGAAAACAGTAACATTTATGACTCGTTATCAAAAATGAATTGGAGTAGAAAAATAATCGAAAAATAATTTTAGAAGTTAATGCAAAACCTGCCTTATGTGCACTTTACATATTTTTTTATTTGAGTGTTGATTATTATATCTAAATAGCATTATTATAAATTATTATATCTAAATATAATAAATAACAACTGAATTTAATAGTTTGGACTCTGTTATTAACTGTAAACTTTAATATTATAGTAATGTGCAAGAAAGGTTTCCCTTTGTATGTAGTTTACAGCTGAGGAAGATTTTGTTTATGCTCAAGAAAATGTACATTTTAATTGAATTTATTTAAAGAGAGAGACACACTGTTTAATAAAAAAGAAGGAAAAATAAGCAATTTTATGTTTAGTTTTCTCCCGCCTGTTGTACCGAACCCGTACCGAACCATCACGGTTGTGTACCGTCACACCCCTAATATACAGTACATATATATATATATAAAGGTCGATGAAGGATAAGAGAGCTCAGAGTCTCTCACACCCACTGTCTTGTGCGTCAGCCTAACCACAGTGGCTGGGAGCTTTCCTGTACACTTCAAACAGGAACGTAGGAAAATGATCACAGGATGTGTTTATGTGTGTTACGCCGAGCAGCTGTGTTATACACAAATATCACCTATGGAAATAAAGCAGACAGTGGTTCCTTTTGGAACGACAAAGTCTGCTATTTAGACTGCAACTGACTACGGTCCCTTTTAAGGCAATGCAGTGTGGGTAGTCAAAATCTCGGGAAAAAATCAAGATGATAACTTATTTGAAATCATAAAAATCTACGAACGGCTGGAAAGGTGGAACCGTGTGAAAAATGTGATCGACACTTTCATATAAATGAAGTCTTTTTCTATAGACGCACAGTATTCTGGTCCATTTGACGCTGCAGATTAATCAGGATCTCTGGATTTCATTACAGTTGTGCCATGGTATCCTTACCTTCTGGAGGCTATGGAGAAGTGCGCCCAGATCTGACTCCATGCGTAACCACTGGAGCTCTCACGTGTTTCTTTATGGGTGTCTCACTCCCCGAGGGAAGCTTTTTGCACATTGTAAGCAGCTTTTGTTCAAGAGTCTGAAGAATTACGGCGTTGACATTGTCCTGAGACTCAAATGATTGGATGTGCTTGAGTGCTGTGAACCAGTTTAATTTTGTTGATGCCGCCTCGTCTAGTCCCAAGGCCTGAGTTAGCACATAACTACAGGTCTCGATCAGCTCTCCGGTTGTCAGGGGCCAGAGGTTACCCCCGCTCCCTGATTTCACACCCTCGCACGGCTCACTAACCCCAGCTATCGATTCCCGGATGCCTGCAGTCCCTGCGGGTCAGGATCACAGATAGCTTCATGCTGCACTAACCCCACCTTCCACCCCTGTTAAGCTGAACCAGCTTTTACTCTCCATTAAGAGAGATAGAAGTAGTTAGGATAAGAGTAGGGACCGCAACACGGTCCAGACTACGTGCCTATAGGCAGGAGACCAGGGCGCCACCATCTCCACCAGACGCAACCACAGAACAACCTTCCAGCTGTCTGGAATGTAAACACCTTGATTGGTGTTTGCTGGGGGAAACAGGGGCTGAAACTGAAAGCTGAAGCGTCCCTTTGTATTTGCAGCCACTGGTTTTGTTGTGTGAGGTGTTTTGTTTCAGTCCCAGGCACTGATAGCATCATTTGGAGCCGTTCCAGCTTAAATACCTTGCCTCAACCCTTTGCGCATCTTGGAAATGTTGTGGGTGCACCCTCTCATTCTGCCACTTCTCTCTCCTCGTGCGTCCAGAGAAAGACTAATGACCAGGCCTTTATGTACAATCGCCATCATTTACCAAAGTCATATCCACTGGGGATGCTGCGTCGTGGAATGCTGCGCTATTCTTACCGGTGTCATCCATCAAACGGCTTGGCAGCTTTTGGCTTATTGCTCTCCACATTACTCTGGGACTCCAGGGTCCCTGGGAAAGGCTAAATGACAGGAGCAGGAACTCTGACTGGGGCTTCAGGTCTTAGTGCTCATGGGGAAGCCCGTGGAATGTAGGGCTCTAATGGCTTAAGAGGCACTTTGCAGAGGTCTGACCGACTTTTGCTGAACAGGTTAAGTGGAAGTGTCGCCACAGACCACTGCTGGAGTGAGAGTACGTTTAACACGTTCACTTGAGGTCTCTGTTTTACACACACACACACACACACACACACACATGCCTGAGGTCATTAAAGTGTTTGTCCGGAGTTCCTAGCAGGGGTGCGTTCTTCTGCCCAGTGGTGGAGGATCCACAGAAAAACATAAATCATGATGTTAATGAAACTAAATTTAATCTTTACATATGGTTGATGAAAATATTAGAATAAATACTTCATACTAAATAAATATATTAAGACTAACAAATATACTAAAAATGCTAAGTGCAATCATTAAAAAAAAACTGCTTTTGTATTCAAGTATTCAAGCAGTCCTGCGCCAAAGCGTTGACCTAGCCGAGGTCGAGTGTTCATCTTTACAAAGCCTTTTGTTTTAGTTTTGAAGTTAAAATTCTCTTTTTTTTTTTTTTTTTTTGGTTGACAATAAAGTGGAAAATTCAATTAAATTTTTAAATAGTTCACATATTTATTTAAACGTGCTGACAAATAAAGAGTTATTCCCACTAATAGGTTCCCTTGTTATGGTTAAATTATGAGCACATTATACTAATTTGTTCCTTTGTTTTAATTTGGTTAAATCGTGGCCATGTTGGAACTAGTTAGTACAATGTGTTAACACGTTTTCACTGAAAAAGCGTATTTACATTGTGACCAATACATTCTGCTTTGCTCGCTTGCATTTGCATAATTTTGTGCTGATGTAAGTTGTAATATTGATTACAGCTGTAATGGGAAAACTCCCAACATTGACGTTGTTTTGTTTTTTCTCATCATATTCTTTCTAATTGGTTTTTTTTTTTAATGATTGCACTTAGCATTTTTTGTATATTTGTTAGTCTTAATATATTTATTTAGTATGAAGTATTTATTCTAATATTTTCATCAACCATATGTAAAGATTAAAAATAGTTTCATTAACATCATGATTTATGTTTTTGTCTTTGTTGTCATTGTCAATATAAAAACACTAAAATGTATATTGTTGATTATTAAAGGGTTAGTTCACTTCAGAATTAAAATTTCGATAGCACTTTATTTTACAGTCCTGTTCCCCATGTATGTACTTATTATAGTAATTGCAATAACTGGGTTATACTTGGCACTAACCCTGAACCTACCCCTAAACCTAACCTTAACCTTATGTTATCCAGGTTTTCCTAGGTAATACACTGTAAGTAGATGTAAGTACACGTACTGTAAAATAAAGTGTTTCCTGATTATTTACTCACCCCCATGTCATCCAAGATGTTTTTGTCTTTCTATCTTCAGTCGAAAAGAATTTTTTTTGAGGAAAACATTCCAGGATTTTTCTCCATATAATGGACTTCAATGGGGTTCAATGGGTTGAATTTCAAAATTGCAGTTTCTTTGCAGCTTCAAAGGGCTCTACATGATCCCAAACGAGGAATACAGGTCTTAGCTAGTGAAACGATCAGTAATTTTCAAAAAAAAAAAAATGTATGTACTTTTTAACCACAAATGCTCATCTTGCATATCTTGCGATGCGCCACGCATTACGTAATCACGTTGGAAACGTCACGCATGATGTAGGCATAGATCATTGTTTCACCTTTTTTTTTTGTAAAGGGCATTTGTTTTAGTCTTTGCTTGGTCGGTTTTTCCGCCTACGTCTATGTGTGACCTTTCCAACGTGATTACATAATGTGTGGCGCATCACAAAGCTAGTGCAAGACAAACATTTGTGGGGATGACTGATTATTTCTCTAGATCAGACTCTTATTCCTCGTCTGGGATCATGTAGATCCTTTGAGCCTCCACTGAAACTGTTTGGACCTTCAACCCGTTGAACCCCAGTGAAGTCCACTATATAGTGAAAAATCCTGGAATGTTTCCCTCAAAAACCTTAATTTCTTTTTGACTGAAGAAAGAAACATCTTGGATGACGTGGGGGTAAATCATCGGGCAATTTTAATTCTGATCTTATCCTTTAACGCTCGGGAGAGTCTCATATGCTGCTTTTAGAAGACGTTATAAATCCTTTACCCGTTGCCGTAATGAACGAAACCCCTACACGGCACCTGCACACGCCACCAAACTGCACCACCCACCACTGGAAACCTGTTGCCTCGTGCCACACAGCAGAACCGACTGGACCTCTGTTGCCCCCAGGCACAGCTGGAGAGGTGGAATTTCAACTAACAGGGCACAGATTTATTTATTTCGATTTCCAGTAAAAGCTTTTTGTGATGTTTTGGTTGGCACCCCCCAGCTCTCAGGTCTGTGTCCAGGCCTGATTACTCATCGTCTGGAGAAGGAACTGACCTGTGGATGTCTATTCTAGGAGAAGCGTGTGGACAGACTGACGGGGTGTGTGATTGATGGGGTGGAGAGAACTGGACAATGGAGGCGGTGGTTAGCTTGAGGTTTCATCTGTGGCCGGGAGGTGTTGAGAGATTCGGCACAACAGGATAATGGCAGCGCCACAGGCGGCTGCTGACCCCCCACGCCCACAGCCAACCCGTATTTTTCTTAGCTTGTTCTGCTCCATAAAATAATCGGCCCACTGTCAGGGTCTGTAATTTGGCTAATGTGTAGCTCAAGGGCAGAGGTGACCTCACAACCAGCCACGGAAGCAGTACGTTAAATCAGTTTTGGCGTTATCGGTAGGGAAATTGCTGCATAAACAGTAGAAACTGCAGTACGTTGAGGGGTTTTACACATACTGCACCAGAAAATGCCAGATCCGACGCATACTTGTGAACACACACACACACACACATACAGACGTGTCAAACAGAAGGCACCTTAGAGCACAAATCATCCCAATCATTGGAGACCCACTGACTCTAATCTCGCTCCTAATGAGACAGGGCAGAATGGCTCAATTTTCCAATGGCCTGGAAAGCCTCTGAAAATGAGCCGAGTGTTTCCTTGGCACAGACTCTCATTATGTCTGCTCAGGGGGAGAGGAGAGAGAGCGAGAGGACAGTAACGTGAAAGAGCTGCACTGCCTTCCAGGGACAGGCCAACAGCGATGCCTGTTAGCATGCTGGTATTTTAATCACATCCTGTCATGCTTCATTTCTCCTTGAATATAATGTCCCCAACAAAAAAACAGGCACACTTTCATAATTGATACGGCCGTAAGCATAAGGCGGCTATAATCAGCACATTGTCCACTTCAGCCATTTTCAGACACGGCCTTATTAGTGCAATCTGTGGCTATAGAGAAACACAAGGGCCGAGGGAGGTCTTTCCATCAAAAACGCTCTAAACAAGCTGTCAAACATCAGGACGCCGCTTCTTAACGGAAGGAGCTCTGATTTAGGGAGCGGCGTCTAATAATGTTTGTTTATTTTGGATTTTCATTTTAAGCCCAGTGAACTGGCGACTTCTAAACATTCGAAAATGCATCATTGTGTTTTGGCAACTGGCTTGCATGGAGCACAAAGACTCAAGTTGATTTAATGGTCTGGAGGTTGTTTAATAAACCTCAACCTCATGCTGCAGAGTGTCTGCAGGACTGTTGCGCATTAGGCACAAAAGGAACGCTTTGCTTCATGCCACCGCATGCTATATGTCATGTTATACAAGACCTCCACGAGCGCGACGCACAGTGAGAATCCGTACGGTATGTGTGCTGATACTGTTCTGAAATATCTTTTCATTTAGTATCTTCTACTAGCCGCCTTTAAGTTGACTCAGATCCTGTGGAGGCATCTGAGGTGCTGCATGAATAGAAATGACTCCAGCCAAGACAGAAGGTTCTTTGGAGGAGATTCACTCTTTTGAGGAATTAGCAGTGTTAATCCTTTGGAATGGCTAAATCTGCAGTCTCCGTGGCACCGCTAGGAGTCATTCCACATCATCTCCCACCTTTTAGTCAGTTCTGTGAATGGATCTAGACGTACAATTCACATCCACTAATACCCTGGTACCACTTCAGTAGTTTTTTCTCTTTGTAAATTTTTTTTTTTTTTTTTTTTCACAGACCAGATAAACCCAGATTTGATTGGTCACGTCATTCGCAATGTTGATTGCCTTCACAATGCTGAAATAAAACAAACAACAAAGCTCCAAGTCGGGTTGAAAATGGACAGTGTTTGGGTTAAATGTTTGGCTAACCTGCTGGATAGTTTTATTTAACTCGACTATTGTTTAAAAATGACTGTTTTGCTTGCTTAAAATGAACCCAAAATACGTTGCCAGTTAATATTTATTAATGTTTAATAAGTTAACTTTTATTAATTGTAACAATGAGAGAGTCAGCGGGTTTAAATCCAAGCTTTATTCAAAGACGTAGTCAGACAGGCAATGGTCAACTCAACAGCAAACAGTGATAACAGGGAAAAGGCAAACTCGTTGTAAATAATCCAGGCAAATGGTCAGAGGCAGGCACATAAACATCAAAAACCAAAGAAACAGGCAGGATCAGGAATAACGCTCAGAACTGTAACAGTGAAATAAAACTTCGCAGCTCACAAGTGTTAGAGGGTTAGCTTAAATAGTGCACTAGATTGTTTGCAGCTGGGCCGTAATCAAGCATAAGAGAATTTCGGGAAATGTAGTGTGGTGTATGGAGTCCATGATATGAGCGGGCGACCTCTGGTGGCAGGTGGATGGAGGACAACGGAATGGATTCATAACAATTAATAATAATTAAACAAGAAACATGTATTCAGTTGCTTATTAATAAATGTTCGCCTTTTGATTATTATTGCTGCCTCTTGTAATTGTGTGTCTGATTTTAATTTCCGACCTATTTTGGGTTCATTTTAAGGGCATTGGGCAAACATTTAATCCAACCGCTGGGTTAAAACAACCTAATTGCTGGGTTTGTCCATTTTCAACCCAACTTGGGTCGTTTTAACCCAGCATTTAGAGTCTATGCTCTATGCTGACACTTGTTTGCCATTCCTTTATGTTGTGTTCTGTTGTTCAGCTTGGTTGGTTGCTGGGTTCCTTCAGACTATCCTAAACTCTGAATTAATATGCAGTTTTTTTTAATAACGTTCTGATGAGAGCCTAACTGCATCATGGTTTTCACAGAACTTAAAGTAAAATGAGCGGTGATAGCGGAGGCAGTCACGAGAAGCTGTTTTGTACATCTGTCTGTCAGATGGCTGAGCTGTGAGAAGGTCTCCTTCATCCAGTTTCATCACATTGTGATTTGATTTAAAGGTGGATATTATTTATAGTCCAGAAAGAGTTTCTTAGTAAACTCTCTGTCTGTTCGCCCTGCTGATCTTTGCACGCTCATGTACAGTGGGGTCCGCTTCTGAAAATGCGTTTTTTTAAAGTTGAATACAAAATGGTGATTGTATATCATATTAACAATTTGAGTGGAAAAAAAGAAAAACGTTCACGAATTCCAAAAGTCAATGTGGTCTCAGTCTTTTGCCTTACTGTAACACTCTTGAATATTCTCACATAGGTGCTTGTTGAAGCAAAACCAATTAAACAATCACAATACCACTATTAGGGCAGCTTATCATGCTGAACTCACATGACACATGTCAAAAGAATAGACAGCAGCTCATCGATTCAGACATATCAAGAGAACTTATCACTCCGGTTTAGTCGAACATCCTTAAGTCTTGTGAGGACGTCTGCGATTTCTGTTCATCCTCGGAGCACAAAAGAATTCCCTATTTTATCCTCTCGGATATCCAAGATAGCCCTCAGAAATTATTGAAAATAAATTGAGGGTTTATGGGTATTTTTAGGATATGGAGCTCATCAGAAGGCCGGAAGAGGTGCACCCTGCTGGGTTTGCATAAGGGAAGGAGTTCCTTAACACTAAGCAGATGGCCGAAATCCATATCTCAGAAAAGTGCAACCATGTGATGAGGATGAGGAGAGGAACGAGGGGGAGCTGGAAGGGTCATTTCAAAGTAGCGGTATTATAGGTGAAAGAGGTTTGGGCTGGCGTCATGGGCGCCTCGAGGAGATCCAGCACGATAAAGAGCATGGCAGCACACCTCTCAACTGGAAAGAAAGATGGAGGAAACTTATTCTAATGCTCTTAAAGCATCTACGACCCCTGTTAGCGAAGCGCGGCGGGATTAAAGGATTCTGTGCTATTGTGCTAAAGTTGGAGGCTAAGTGCATCAGGCAGAGCTCTGCTTTGGGAGGCCATTATGGGTGCGATTCCCTTACGGCGCTATCTTTAACCGATTAAGGGTGTCAAAAACATTTGAGCCGGGGAGATTTCACCGCTCCCATGGAGCCTCCCACATCTTGCAGTGATCTGCAGTTTTATTTGCGCCACCCTGGCCTCTGTTATCTTGTATGCCCTTGTACATCAGCCTGGGATAAAAGAGCTAGCAAAACCAAGGGTTATAAACTCAAAAGATTGCTGTTTAAACAGCACCTATTGTTCCCATAAGAGTTTTATCCATCGGTGATGAGGAACACATGGAGTCGGGGCGGCACAGCGCAACTTACTTCGTTATATCACGGCTGTAGCTCAAACAAGCGAATGTGTCTTTTCCTATGCTTACCTCACAGATTTATTAGCGAGCTAGCCTATAATTTCCTATAAATATGTCCAGTCTTCTGAGGAAAAACAAGAGTCATTTTGGACTATTATGATTCTTGTAAGTCCTAATGGTTAGCATTGATGTTTGGGCAGGCTTATGTATTACTGTTTGTCTCCAGCAACAAGAAAACGATCTCTCTCATTGACCACATCAATGAACCACCGCAGTGCATAATCCCTCCATACATCTTGTACATTTCATTATCATTTCAAAGGTGTTTGAAAAATGACGCCTCCGGCCCAATCCCGCCGCCAAGTGGGAGCGGAGTCAAATGATCCGGCGACCTCAATTACCGCGGAGTTAAGCAGCTGATATTGTAATTATTGGCTGCCAAACAAAATCCCACATGCGCTCATGCGCAGGTTGGCTCGGCAGCAATAAGGCACCAACCGGGAGGGCAGAGCGCAAACCTGGAGAGTTTATTTATATCATCGGTTCAGTCACCGCTGGTGAATCAGAGCCTCCATCTAACGGTTAGCGCGGTCATAAAAAAACAAAAAAACAAACGTGAGAAGCGTAAAGGACTCGAGACGCTCTATAAAAATGATATCAAACTCCAAGTTTTGTTCTTTTATTTAGAAGCATCAGCTGCTTCACATTTCCTAAATTGATTGGCGGGAACACATGAGTATCAGAAACTCAAAACAGACCCGGGTTTTTTCTGGGTGGAGCACTGGGATCCTTTAGAAGACAATCGAAAAGAGGATCTCAGTGTCTGTTTCAGATCTGCCAGGAAAAGTTAACTTGCTGGAAAGCGTTCTTAACAAATTTTGTGGTGTGAGAGCGCTACACAAATACGACCAACCAGAACGCTGTTGCCTGACTGAAGCAGACTTCCTGATTGTGTTTCTGATTGTGAGAGCGTCACATGCTCGAACTAGCGTGCCGATGTCTTGCCGCTCTTTGTTTACACTCCGCTGGGCTTTTTAATTATTGATTTATTCTCTACGTAATGCTGATGCTTACTGACTGATGTTTCGGGAGATTTTCAGGTGGGGATAGGAATCGTAAAGAATTTCATGTTCCTTAACAAAAGGAAACAAAAAAGTACAATTCTATTGGGAAATTATGAGGTAATGCAATCCAATAATTAGCTAAAAAAATGTTTCTTCTATATTTTTAATGAAATACTATAACTTTACATAGACCAAACCCAAAGAATTGTGCAAAGCAGACAATAGGGTTTTATGTAAGCGCTTGTTTTTAACTTTTAACTTCATTGATGTGGCAATGCGATTAAAAACTTTGCCCAAAGTTAACAATTTATTGTTTTGTTGGTGGTCTTGATGAAAGTGTTTGAATATATTGTTGTTTTTGAGGCTTGCGATTTAAGAACGGGATGAACTTTCAGTGGATGGGTTTCATTACGTTCATCAGTCATTCGGACCAAGGGATGGGGACAGTTAGCTCATATTAGATTTCGTCATATGCAAGATGGGTACTCGTTTTATTACCATGCACGAGTACAGTAGCTATTGAGTTGGGGGGTTTGAGGGAATTGGTCAAGCGACGAGAAATCCTCTTGGCTGAAATTGACATTAGCTTGCAGGGATGTGGTTGAGGGACCCGAAAGGGGGGACCGAGGGAGAAAGCCCCTCTATTTTCACTTTGGTCATCAAACATGGGTACGCTCTGGTTTCTGCCTGTCTGTCATTTCTCTAAGTGCAAACAGATCCCTGTTTGGCTTCCAAAAAAAGGACCAAGACAGCAATACTGATTGCAAGGGTCCTCTCTTCAACGGTTAGTACTGTATGGGGGTATGTGGGCAGTCGTATGTGTGTGAGGTTTGGACTGCTGGGAGATTTGTCTTGGATGAAATTTAAATTAAATGAGGCGTTTTAATGACTTTGTTAGCAAAACTCTGCAAAGCCATCTGGCAAAGGGCAGCAGGCCCTGGAGGCAGTACTGAGAAGGTTTGTCCCACTGCCTCAGTGGAGATTCAGGGAAACGTCTAGACTCGCTGTACGCTAAAGAAAACTTGTAAAGTCTCAGGAACTGGCTTATGATCATACTCAACGTGGAAAATATCAATGTGTCGTTGTAAGAGAGAGCGGATTTGTGTTTTCATGTCCTCAGCTAAACTTTATTTATTTTTCTCTTTCATCGTTTTCATTGACTGTAGTAACAGAGAAAAGTAATCGTAATGGAGAGAGGGGAGGATTTCGATCAAGAACTTGCATGAGCACCACAGCCCTCGGTGTAGGAACATGCGCGCCATGACACATATAATTAGGAAATTGAAATTCAGACACGTGCAGAAAAGAATGATTGTAGTAGTTGTGTCGGTGAAGCGTTGTTAACCTCATGGGTTACTTGTCTGATGAAGCGAGGAAGTTCGTGGATGGCCAGGTGGGGCCCTGGAGGTCTTCAGCTGGAAGAGCAAGGCTTTGACCCATGAAAACAGCGGGAGGGTGGATGCTGGTGCCGTGATCACGGATAACCTTGACTTTTGACTTTAGCCACCAAGAGTGCTGAGAGCAAGTCTAATTTTTCCATCTGCTGCACAACCAATGAGGGGTCTGGCCAAAGTGCTCAGAATATAACCTGTATGATTTAGCTTCATCTGTTCCAGGGTTTTATTTCATTTGTTTATTTTATTGAGAATATTTTTCTCCTCTACACATCATGACTTAAGAGCTGAGTTAACATGCTAAAAACTAGAGAAGAAATTTATTTATTTATTTTTTTCGTAAAGGTTTAATTTCACACATGGAGCATGTCAAAGTTACACTTGTCTTGATCTCCCAGTTTCTCTTCTCTTTTATTACTCTCCGGCTTATTTACGGTAACGTGAGAATGTGTGAGAGAGAGAACAATAAAAGACTACACTGTGTTGTTTCAGCCTAAATTTGGGCCAAAAATGGACAAACTAGACATTTGGGTTAAATATTAAAATTTTTAACCCGGCGTGTGGGTCCATATTTAACCCAAACCTTGACCCAAAAGTGTAGCTTTAGTCTTCGTCTTTTCATTCAAGACAACAACCTTCTGAATTTAACAGTCATTGCACAAACACTTCTCAATAAACCTGCTCTTTGATCTCGCGCTTGTGTTTCCATGAATAAAAACACAAGCATATGCCATTCACACACACATGCTCCGATATTCCCTCTGCCCTTTCATTATGCACACGCACAAACACTCCTCCCACCTCTGTCATTATTTATCCGCAAACACACTCTCACAAACACGCCATATCCCCCTCGGGTTCATTATTCAAATACAATAGCGGCCTTCTGCAGCCCCATCTCAAGTCCATTCCCTCGGTGCTCACAGCTCAATTCCCTGAGCGGTGTAATCTCTGGCCCTTGCTCCCACCTCTGTAAATGTCTGGCCCTGAAGCTATGATTAACTTAATTCCCATATTCGCTCACCGTGAGAAAGCTTATATAAAAGCGCACGCTTGTACCGGTCAAAGCAGCTCCTATCAGCGAGAAGTGCCCACAGCATGACCAGATGTCCTTGAGAAAAATGGAACGTGGCGGTGTTGGGGACACTTGTTGTAGCGCTCCGTCCCTTCTGCTCAGTCCCGGAAAGCAGAACATGTAGGAGCTAATGGGGTCTGAGGAAGGTGGAAATGTGGCCTGAGGGGCTGCAGCCGGTGTGAGGGGCCCTGATTTATGATCCAGCACATAAAATGCTCAGTAATGCCACGCCACAGCTGAACTCAATTTCAGCCCGGGCCTGGGTGTTAACAAGGGTAGACAAGCTATTTAGCAGAGGTTTAACACCACCACGGGCTGTTGTTCTTACAGTAATCTGCATAGGCGATTCGAGAGTCTCCCCGCGCGTCCGCCCGCACATGGTCGAGATTGTCACGGGGCGTGTAAGTTCGAACGGGGGCAAAGCGTTAAAGTCATCCACTCATTCCACGCTCAAACGGATCGACTCAACTTCCTCCTTAACCCTAAGCCCCCCCAGCCGGCCCATGTGTAGACCCTCAGGGGAACCATATCTTTGACTCTGGAAAGGATGCTGATGTTTATTTAAATACGGCCTCATCAGTGCGCCTTAATAAATCAACCTGCCTTCATGATGTCATAATCAGTGAGATCATCCGCCGTAGAGGTGAAATTCTCCATCTATGGAACATTCCACCGGCTGAAGCACGGGGGGACTTGACTTACGGCCCCGGGGAGCCACACACACCGATCAAGCCGGATAATGGGGAAAAATGAACCGCCGCAGTCAAATGTCGTATCAATCAGCCATTGTGGATGGAGGGGCACACGATGTGTGGCGAGGCTGCACAGTACCTCGCCGTGCCAACGTGATCCCAGTGGGCACAACAAAGCATTCTTAACTTCGTGATTAGTTTATACTCCGACGGTTTCCACTTTCCAAAGCACGAAAAACAAAGAGTTTTCATCAGTTGTTTTTCAACTCTAAATGACCATTTATTTTTCTCCGAATAATTAGAGCTCGATTTCTTGCTCATCAGAGCTGTAATGGAAGGAGGACGAGAGGAACCGGGCCTCAATGTCTGAGGCTCTGGCCGAAGCTCAAGATTCACAAGGGAAATAATCATCGCACAGCCTTATATTTGATCAACGCTAAAGGGCCCAAGGTTTCATGTGTAATTTCTTATGGTTTATACATTTAGCAGCTGGAAGGCTCATGGGTAGGATCTAACCATCCTTTAGACTTCACATTCTTGGCTCGCGGAGAGACAGAAACCAAAGCCGACTGGTTATTGTTGGAATGTGTAGCATTGCAAAGCGATAGCGTTGGCCCTCGAGTGATGCTTAGAAAACAAACAATTACCAATGAGCGAAGGGATGATAGCGTATCTGCGGGATTGGAAAGACAAGAGCTAACAGGCGGTAAAAGAGGAAGCTGGCATGGCGGCGCAGGAAATGTTGTGTTTTTGCAGAAGGTGTTTTAGCTAAATTAACGGCAAGAGTCTTCAGGATAGCGGTCAAAGATACACCTTAGAGCGTTATCTAGCTCTAAAATCTGCATTTTAGTTCATATTAGGTACTAATATGCAGCCTTTAGAGGTACAAAGTTAACCCCTTCAAGGGGGCTGCCCCACTAACACAATGTTGTGGCTATTTTTGAGGCTTTAGGGGTTGATGACACACCACTTCATTTTCTACATAATTTGTTGGGTTTTTTATTATTATTTTAGTTTTTATTTGTAGTTTTTATCACATAAACATGTTTTTATTTATAATCATTTCAGTTACATTTTTATTCTTTTTCCTTACTGTCTTGTTACAAATATTTAAACATGTATATTATGGTGTAATTACACATAAGTACTGTGTAATATCAATTAACTACATGTACTTATGGATTAGGGTTAGTGTTTTGGTTTAAGTTAGTTGCTTGTAATTATTGCATATTATTCCACTATTGCATTTTACAATTATTGCATAATTTACTGTAGATAGATGCTACATTTCTATATACAGTATATAATTTCATGTATACATATATGTTATTGCTTTTGCCTGAGAGTGATTGCTTTTTGGTTTAAGTTGCTTGTAATTATTTATTATTAAATATTTCAGTTTTTGAATATTATGCATATTTTTATTGTATAACTTGCTTGGCTTTTTTGTCTAACAGTGTACGTAAGCACGACTCATAGAGTCATATTTCAAGCCCAAACAGACAGTGGCAGGGAGTGAATAGCCAGAAAAGTTCCATGACTGAGGGCGAGGGTGAATTCGATTTGATGTCCTCGTGTCGGGCAGCAAAGGGTTCTGCATGTGGGTGAGGGAGGTGAGATGTTTGTTGTCACAGAGCGGCCAGCTACGAGAAGACTGTTTGGCCGGCGTGTTGCGGTGTGGCTGATTTGATTAGGAAGTCGGATAAACTGAGTTTCGACACTAATCTCAGGAAGCAGTTTACACACGACGTCCGGGCGACTGAGGCCGCTCGCTCTCCCCGTAATGGCAACACTATTGACAAAAGCCACTCATTCCCCCAATGCACATTCGTCCTGCTGTGAATCAAATGAGAGGGTTGGCTCTTTTTATGAAATGCCTGTGTCTTATAATGGTGCTTGGCGTCTCACATGGGCATCACCGTGTAGGTGGGCAGCAGTCCGCTCACTCCCGCTGGATTCTCGTTGTTAGCGGCCAGATTGTGTTGATCTGTGTGTATGGGAAAATGATTGTGAACGCTTTATGCTCATCGTCCACTGCCAGGGCAAATGAAGCACAGACAGTTGAGTAACAAATGTAAATACTGAGTAAAACTGCATACTTGTCCATCTCTTGAGTTGATTTTATGCGAGGAAATGTGGAAATTTCCATTTGCAAAGGTGTTTTTGAGGGTTTTTTTCTAAAATATCAGTACCGTAATGGTTATTGACAAACATATTTGATTGAAATTGGATATTTAATTGTTTATGCGTCATTATTTGCCATCTTCTTCTGCTCACTTAAATTTAACCTTTAAAACTTCTAATTTAACAACACAGTTAAATGTTTAAATCTTTTTGTGTGTGTTTTTAAAAAAAAAAAAATATTTAGCCATTATAGCCAATATTAAAATTCTTTACTAGTTTGTATATTTATTGACTGTAGCATGAAAATAATTACCGACTGAGACATATCGGACAGAAATTAAGTTGGTGCGTCCTTCATTTTTTTCTGTCAGTGCTGCGTATCCAGATTTTTCCCAGCTACTGTGATTAAGAAAACATTCCCAACGCCTCTGCCTGCCGATACCAACTGCCACTGTGTGTCTGAACCGTCAGTGTGTTAATGTGGTCACATCTGAGTTTGTGGATGAAGGTGTTGGCTTCCTGGGCACCAGACCTATCCGGCCTCCTACATCCCTCCGCCAGAGATTAATTTATTGATTGGTTGTTCAATGGTGGAGAGAAGCCTGGGGGCTCCATCTTGTGGTCAGGGATGCATCTGCATTTTTTGTTCTCTTTCTCTGTCTGCCTCATTCCCAAGCCTTTTCTCTGTCTTTTATTGTTCTCTCTCTCACACATTCTCATGTTACCATAAATAAGCCGGAGAGTAATAAAAGAGAAGAGAAACTGGGAGATCAAGACAAGTGTAACTTTGACATGCTCCATGTGTGAAATTAAACCTTTACGGAGAAAAAAAAAAAAATATATATATATATATATATATATTTCTTCTGTAGTATTTAGTATGTTAACTAAGCTCTTAAGTCATGATCTGGCTTTTTTTCACCTTTGGTGATTATTCATAAATGGAAACGTTTGTTTATCCTTCTCTGGCCATTGTTGGAAAGCAATACAAAATTTTATAACACGTTCAAAGAAACTCATGCTGATTGGAGCCCCGCGGGGCCCGGCCTCATGCTCTTACTCCGAGTCGTTCTCTACCTCTCTTCCTCTCTGTGGACGCAATTACACTTTTCTCAGGTTGGGTTACATGTTAATTAGCGCGCTATGTTGACCTTTTTTGACTCATATGTTGAGTAATTACAGAGCACGAAAACCTATTTTGACAATGGCACTCCGCTTTTTTTCCTTAACAGATCTGTGTCCAGATTTCTGTGAAACATGAAGGTTTTTGCATGGCGCCCACGGTCTCCTGCTTGGCCCCGTAACCTCTCAAAATATTCCACCCTTTTCCACTTCCACGTTTCCCATTATTAGATTTAGAATAAAACCTCCTGGGCCCAATAGACTTAACAGCCCCCGTTTATGCCACATAATCATTCAGTCCCGCCTGCAGCTACAATTGGCTGGGCACATGATTTGTGATGTTGTGTTATTGCGTATGCGTATTCTGCGCATTTCTGTAATTGAACATTGCTGAATGTCATCCTTCTATATATATTGACTCAGCCCTCAGTATGTCACAGGTGCGCGGTCACGCCTCATGATCATGAGCCCCAGATCCACCAATCAGCTGTTGGGATTAAACGGCAACGAGGTCTTGCATTCATCATCGGTTTTTGTGGACAATGCAGGTTGAGGTTTGCCAGATATGTCCGACTAAACCAGTTTTGCCTGTAATTCGATTAGCTGGACATTAGCCATTTACCCACACTAACTGGATTACTCTCATTTTAAAGAGCTTAGGGTTATTAGCTGGCCGAAAGCAAGCAGCTACCCCTGCTTTCTATTCAGCTTCCTACCTAATGCATTCTAAGAACCTGACAAACAAATCTGATCTGATTCCGTTGTTTTGAGTTGACATAAAGAGGATTTGTGCTTGTGGATTAGAGTTGGGATTTTTGTTTGTTTGTTTGCTGTGCTGTGGTTCTTCTTGGCTTTAAAGAATACTGGCCTGTCTGATTCTTGTCTGAACTTTTGTTCTAAGCATTTTTCCCCCGATGGGCGGATGGATGGATGGATGGATAGACGGGGAATATGGATGGATGGATGGATGACTGAATGAATGGATGCATGGATTGATTGATCGAGGCATATGAATGGATGATGGATGGATGGGGCATATGAATAGATGGATGGATTGATCGAGGCGTATGAAAGGATGATGGATGGATGGGGGCATATGAATGGATTAATCGAGGTTTATGAAAGGATGATGGATGGATTGGGGCATAAGAATGGATGGATGGATGGATTGATCGAGGCGTATGAAAGGATGATGAATGGATGGGGCATATGAATGGATTAATCGAGGTGTATGAAAGGATGATGGATGGATGGGGAATATAGATGGATGGATGGATGGATGAATGAATGAATGGATGAATGGATGGATGGATTGATCGATCGAGGCATATGAATGGATGCTGGATGGATGAATGGATTGATCGAGGCGTATGAAAGGATGATGGATGGATGGGGTCATATGAATGGATGGATGGATGAATGACTCGATTGAGGCATATGAATGGATGATGGATGGATCGAGGCATATAGGTAGATGGGTGGATGGATGGCTGATTGGATGGATGGATGGATGGATGGATTGATGCATATGAATGGATGATGGATGGATGGTTGGATGAATCGAGGCATATAGGTGGATGGGTGGATGGATGGCTGAATGGATGGATGGATGGATGGGGCATATGAATGGATGGATGGATGGATGGTCGGAATAATAGATAAATGGTTGTATAGTTACATGGATGGATGGATGGATAAGGCATATGAATGGATGGATGAATGGATGGATGGATAGAATGGTGGATAAAAGAACAGGTAGATGGATAGAAAGTGGATGGATCGAACAATATATAAATGGAGGGATAGATATGTAGACAGATAGAGGGATGGATGGATGGATGGATCAAGGCATATAGGTGGAGGGGTGGATGGATGGATGAATGGATGGATGGATGGTCGGAATACTAGATAAATGGTTGGATAATTACGTGGATGGATGGATGGATGGATAGATAGAATGGTGGATAGAAAGTGGATGGATGGAACATTATGTAAATGGAGGGATAGATACATAGACAGATAGAGGGATGGATGGATGGATGGATCAAGGCATATAGGTGGAGGGGTGGATGGATGGATGAATGGATGGATGGATGGTCGGAATACTAGATAAATGGTTGGATAATTACATGGATGGATGGATGGATGGATAGATAGAATGGTGGATAGAAAGTGGATGGATGGAACATTATGTAAATGGAGGGATAGATACATAGACAGATAGAGGGATGGATGGATGGATGGATCAAGGCATATAGGTGGAGGGGTGGATGGATGGATGAATGGATGGATGGATGGTCGGAATACTAGATAAATGGTTGGATAATTACATGGATGGATGGATGGATGGATAGATAGAATGGTGGATAGAAAGTGGATGGATGGAACATTATGTAAATGGGGGGATAGATGCATAGACAGATAGAGGGATGGATGGATGGAAGATGGATAAACAGATAGATGGATGGATTAAAATGAAATAACTTATTTAATAGAAGTAGAAGTGTACGAGGTGTTTTACTCACACACACACACTCTCTCACTCACACTCACACCTGTCTCTACAGTGCTGTATTGCTGTTTGGTAATTACACTGTCTCTTTTCATCTGTTCACCCCGAGAGTGACTTATATTTCGCCACTGAAGGTGCTGCTTTTGTGTGGAGTGTGTTTTCATGTAGACACAAACACACAAAGCCTTGCTCTCAATGCCCCTCACCACTACCACCAACACCACCAAGCCACCTGCACCGCTGGCTCTGGAGTTAATTGGACAGCATGGCTCCCGGTCTCCGTGGCAACTGTGACCCGCTGCAAGATGGATGGAAACTTCTGCCTGTAAAGCCCCCGAACCCCCCGGAACCACTCCCACCCCCAGCCAATCTCCTAATCTCCTAGTTTTATTTATGAGTGCCGAGAGGCCCCTCACCGTGGACGGAGCGCGACTCAGCTGTTGCCTCCAACCCACTCACTTTAAAAGCTCTTAAATCCTATTGTCTGATTAGCAGCCTCATCCTTTCTTCAACATCTCCCCGTGTTTTTGGACGGCTTTGCTCCCGAGCCTTTTTGCGAGGACTGGGAAAAGGACATCGCGGTGTCATTCAAAAGCCGTCCCATCTCGAAATCAGACACGCACCCTCCTCATCTCTTATAACTGACGTTTTATTGCGACTATAAATGATCCTAAAAGCTTGTTGTGCGTCTCAGGCTCGGTCCGGGGCAAGACGGCGCAGAAGAAAGAAAATTAAACCAAATGGCACACGAAGAATAAAAGTGAATTAACCAATAACAAATCACCCTCTGCGCCCAGCCTCTCCCCTTTTTTCTTCACTAACTCATCTAAATTTGTTTGACGTCTTTTGGGCCGGGAGCCAAAAAGGCTTTTAGAGGCATAAAGTGTATGGATCAGGATAAATCACATTAAGCGATCCAATTTAATTAAAGCATTGACAAAACATAATAGATACTAAGGAAGGGAGGGAGATCTTTTCTATTTATAATATCCATGCACGGACTCTTTCTTGGAGGCAGCGGAGGAATGTAGAAGCTTTAGTAGACACCCAAGGGAGCATTTGAGCTCATTTTCTTTGATTTAGAAGCTGCCTTCACCTCCCTCCGTAGCGACTCCGACCCTCACCTCCTCCCTTGCCATCAGAAAGAAAAAAAAGCAAGTAAGGACAGCGTAATGAAGCGAGCGCTGTCCCGGTTTAGCCTGCGTCAGCTCTTGAGATGATCAATAGTGAAATATTTTTATTCATAAAGCACTGAGTTAATTAAATCAAGGAGTCTTTGGGCTACATGTAAGACATAAGCAAGGGCAGTTACACGACTGTAGAGGAATACAAAGCTGACGCGGCCGGATGCTGATCAGAGAACGAGCTCTACATTCACGTCTTTCATTTCCATACACACTTCCTTCCAACAAATCTGACTTTAGCGACATCCTGGTGTTCACTAACTTTACTGCGGTCCATCCACATATCACAATACAGCTGAACGTTCATGAAAAAAAATCATAATAGATTATTATTTCCCTTGACATTTAGCAGACACTTTTATTCAAAGCAACTTACAAGTGAGGCAATTAGGGGTTAGGTGCCTTGCTCAAGGTATCAAAAGTGGAGAGAGTTCACAATCCCCAATTTTAATTCCTGCCGGCACGGGAATCGAACCAGCAACCTTCAGGTTAAAAGCCCGACTCCCTCACCATTAGGCCACGACTACCATTGACATTGTAGTTGATATTCATTCAGTTTAAAAGAATTCACATTACTGTTGCAATGATGCGTCGGACGTCATCGATACGCCGACTACGAAAAAATACGTCGACGTGCGTGAAATGCGTCGACGCGTCACACTGTTTTCATTCATCTGGCGTAACGGCGGCTTCTGCTCCTGGGAACGGAGAAAGTTCCATTCTATCACAAAAACCCGGACCACGATTATCGAAAGTATGGGAATACTTTAAACAGAGGCCGAATAAAACGCTCCTTTGTTCCCTTTGCAGAACCGAAATGGCGTACCACCTGTGAAATCGGATCTCTGCCAAATTTTTGCGCGTGCAAGATCATATTTTGAGGGTGCAAAAGGGCATTTCGTGCGGAGGAGAAAATCTTCGTCTCGCAAATAAGAAAATATTTAGAGCGAACAAAAATCAGTTTTGCATTTCAAAGAAGTTTATTTGGATGTGCGCGGACGTTCTCTTTCGCACGTGCAAGGTTTCGGTTGCTCGCGCTCCTGATTCCCGCCCCGCGCGCTCGCTAAGACTCCCTGCATCCCAGACAGCGCAAGAGGAAAAACACACGGTTCAGGAGACGTTTGTTCAATGGCTTGAACACTATCAAAGTTCCTTTTAAGACTGTATAGAAAGTCTTTGACACTCTTCATGTTAAAGTTCAAATGTCTTCCACTGGACGAGCACACATGAGTGGCTCATTTTTAATCAAAATCAAATCGTATTATTACATAATGGCGTGTCCCAGTGTTTCTACACCTCAATTAACTGCTAAAGTAGTTCTAACTTCTTACGTAAAAAAAGATCACTAGATTAATTAAAAAAATGTAATAAAAATAATCGTTAGATTAGTCGACTAATCGAAAAAATAATCGTTAGTTGCAGCTCTAATTTACATTCTATTTAGATATTTTGCCATTACATTAAAATGACTGAAACGTCTGCATTGCATCTGATTTTTACAGTGTCTGTATCTTTTTGATTATAATGGGAACGTTTTAGTTTTGTGTCGCTTTCACATACAGTATATTGAGTGCATGTATATATATATATATATATATATATATTATCATAATCCTACTTCAGACAAGAATCCTTTAACTGATCTAACTGGCAGACACGTTTGCCTTCATCATCCTATATGCAGCGCTGCAGGCGAAACTTCCATCTAAAGATCAGTAATCTGGCGCTCCTTCACAGCCAGCGTGCGATTCGGCGCTGGTTCTGTGCCACCTGCCGGAACTCAATATTTACATCTAATCTATTACATTTAAGAGAAAGATTTCAGTTGAGAGACTGGGATAATAACCTCTAATAACTGAAGGGAAGAAGAAGATCCGCTGGCTGGTGATTCCCGCAGAACGAGACAGGAGAGAGATGGAGCGAGCGGCCTGGGTCCAATGAAAAAGCTCCTATACTCAATGTAATTAAGAACTACTGTCATCCTTAAGGCCAATTACACTATACAGTCTTTCAGGGCCAGAAATCCATAGTGTTTTAATTTGCCTCCATTTTTAAAAGTGGCCATAAAGCAAAGTGGAGACTCCAGCCAGCGGCGGGAGAGGGCCGCCCATCACGACCATAACTGGAGCTGTAAAAGAGTGAATTACGAGGCTGCGACGGGGTCACTGTTTATTATACACATTTCTATATATCCTTATCGAATAAGTGTTACATGAACTGCCATTCCAGCGGGAAAAGGCTTGGCCCGATGCACGCTTTACAGTCACTCGAACGGATACGGACTGAAGACGTCTCGGGTTTCATAAAACAAAATGCTCATGGAGTGCCCGAGGGGGTCATCTTCTTTCTCCTTGTTTCTAGCTGCGTCTTCAATGAAAGAAATCAGAAGCGTGCATCTCATAACCCGTGCAAACCAGCTCGCTGTCGTAACCTGTCAGTTCAGGGAGTCGCAGATACGGCCTGATTCCTCGTGACACTAAGATGAAAAACAAATATGCCTCCCGACTCCGAATCCTAAGGGTGTGTTGTAGCACTCTCTCTTCTCTCGTTGGGCTGGTTTCACCTCAGAACAGCGATTTGGGCCCTGGCGCAGACACACTTTTAACCGGTCATCCCTGAAGCCGTCGGGTCAGATGTAATATGACAGTGGCCCCAGTTATGAGTGCTAAATGAATAATGTAATATATCTGGTGAGAGCAGCTGGAGGGTTTTTAATAACCTTTCACCTTACTCTTTGTGATCAGGTGCGTGTGATCGTATGAGCGCGTTCGTTGCTGGCAGGACTTAACAGAAGCGTGTGGGAACCCACCGACAGGAATCAGGGCCTCTGCGAGAATCTCCGACTGTAGATTCAATTTGGCATGTAGATAACAGCCCTGCCAAGAGCAAGAGTCAACGAAAGACAGCTCTTGATAGATAATGAGAGTGGCATGGGCATGGTGGGAGACGTATCAACGGTCCAGTCGCCCAGCTGGGCTGCGGTTTGCGCTTGATAAGCTAGATGGAAGGAGACAGATGTCTGTTTTGACTTTACAAGAAAGAAAGAAGGAAAGGAAAGGAAAGCCTATGCGCTCTGGATCCGTGCATCATGAGAACCGCTTGTGTGATACACTGTATCAACAAGCGGTCCTATCCAGACGAGGATTAGATTCCTCCCGGGGCTGAGTTAGTCGAAACATAGAGAGTAGTTTGTTCTGTAATTTATACAGAGAGGAAAACAAATGTTTGATTTTAGAAGAAATTAACATCACAAAGTACTGCGAAACACAAATTTACCTGACCTCCTCCTCTGGGAAAACCGGAAAACCGAAAAAAAATGTTCAGTATATATATACACTAGGGTCGTGGTGAGGAGTGGAGGGGAGTTGTGGTTCAGAAGGTTGTTCGGTTCGATTCACAACACCGATTGTGAATGAACAAGGATGTGGGAATAAACAACATTCTCTCCACCATCATACCCACGATACTAAGACTAAGGTGCAAGGCATGCTCCCCTAAAAATGGCCCCCTCCCCCGGTGTGTAATAGCTGCCACTGCTGCTCCGTGTGTGTGTTGTGTGTGTGTGTGTGTGTGTTCTACTCACACACTGTGTGGTGTGCACTTGGGATGGATAAATGCAGAGCACAAATTTTCAAGTGGGGTCACACCATACCTGACCATATCACCACTTTTCACTTCACTTTCACTACTGTTAAAATATTTAGGGTCTAACTGGCCAACATTCTATTCATCAAAGAATCATAAAAAAATGTGTCGTGATTTCCACAAAAATGTTTTCAGCTGTGATAATAATAATAGAAATATTTCTACCAAATCAGCATATTAGAATGATTTCTGACGGATCATGTGACTGAAGACTGGAGTAATGATGCTTAAAAATGAGCTTTAACGTCACAGAATTAAATGTTAAAAATAAATATATATATTATTCTAGTTTTGTTTTAAAGTAACAAAACCATAATGTTATTAGTAGTAGTAGTAGTAGGAGTGGTTGTTGTTGTAGTATAAAACTGAATTTAAACTAATTGAATAATTAGGTAAGCCATTATTTAATAGTTCTCTTATTTAATAATTTCTGCATAAAAATGCTGGCGTGTGTAAAAGGTTTCTCTTCTTGCTTGTTCAGAAGCCCTTCAGATGGCTGGGCATGTTTTATACTATTAGTAACTGTATAAATTTTATGATTTGTTATGGCGACATTTTTTCTTTTCTAACAAAATAATCATAATATATGAACTCAAATTTGAAGTTTCAATGAGCTCAAAATTTTTAAGGCAACTTACTACCGAGATGTTTAACTGATGTTTAAACGATTATTTTTTACAGCGAAGATGAAGCATATTGTGCATATACATACCGGAGAACCTTTTGTGTGTGCGAGTATTTACTTGATGAGACTCTGCAATGAGTTCTTACTACACAGTGATGTTTCCTTGACTTCTTTAGACAGTCACGCTTTTCCCTTGTGCTTTAAACAGAGCGAGAAAACAACAAAAGTGAAGCAAATAACCTTCTTGTAAAAGCGCACCATTCCATTTTTCAATGCAGAGATAAGAGTGACATTCGTAAAGCGTGATAAGAAAGAGAATCGAACGTCATACTCGCAATATTTTTCTGTGTTTTGTAAGCAGCGGCATATTGATATTCCTCAAGCGTTCTGCTTTAGGACATGGAACGCGCTGTCTGGAAAATGGAATGATGCTCTTCACTTAGGATTTGTTCTTTGTTTCAGAATTCAGCCCAAACATTCAAACTTTTCTTTGAGGTTAATTTCAACCTAAGGTGCGTCATCGAAATTCTTAAGCAACGGTTAAAGATTAAAGTGTGAAAATCTCCAGCTGATTTACATTGACAGAACGCTGAGCTTTTGAAATGTATATTGAACTATTATTGGTCTTCTCTTCCTTGCATATATTTAACCATTTACAGTTGATTCCTAGTGCGTCAGACTGAAACGATTGTGTGCTGAGTGTCAAGACAGAGGCATTTCACGTAGTATGTAGCGATTCATTCTGTTTAACCTTTGTCTGTGTGTGTGCGTGAGTGTGTGTGTGTGTGTGTGTGTGTGTTTGTAAGGATAGATCCTCCTTGCAGCTCGGCTCTCATATCCTTGCGTGTTGCTGAGCGTTTATCTGTAATATGTTTTGGCGTTGCCAGGTTGTCTGGACATGGGAGCTGTAATGGAATCAAAGAGAGATTTATGGCAGGCATCCTGACAGTCGGAGAGAGCAGGGCCAAAGCCAAATGAAATTAATGAAATTTGCAAGCAGATTGCTAGAGGAGGGGGACCAGTGCATCTCTGTTCTTTAACAAACACTGTTTGGTTCATGTCTGGTTTGAATCTGTATCTAAAACTTTAAGATGGCCAATTTGACACTAATGGTAAAAGAAATTAAAATCACCAGTATTTATAAGTATGTTATGCTATTTCTAATTCTGTTAGAAAACGGGGTTAAAGAGAATGTCTAAGAAGCCTTATAAGTTGATTTATGAAAAAGAATATATGCAATTTTGTATAAAACAAGACTAAATTATAATTGACCGTTCGGCGGCAGTTTGATTGCCAGGCGATCTGACCGATCATAACCCCGAATCCGCCATTATGTCCGACAAAGCGGTCAGGGGAGTCAGTAGATGAACGTTGGTGAACTTGAATCACGTCTTGAAACAACATTCCTTCTGATGTTCATTCATGTTTATTTGATGCTATAAATGAACTAGTATGAAGAGATGATCGAGGAGCTACAGCGACACATTAAACACACACTAGACGCTATTTACTGATTAAACTTCTTTAAAAAAAATACAATATTTTAAAAATGAAACCGTTTCATACGTTGTCAGTTGTCTCTGCGTGAGAACATGATGTGTGGCGTGAGAGCGCATGACTTGTCGGACAGTAACTAAAGGGTCCATTAGGAAAATGATCTTTACACTGAAATGCTTTGTCCAAATTGAAAAACTAACCTGCGTTTTAAGGATTCTTTGGAGAGCTTGTATTCATTCTGAAGTCACATAGATTGTTTCATTAACCATGCGTAATTAATATAGTGTCAAAGCAGATGAAATATGTGCGTGGCTGCATTTTCCCAGCCAGTATAATTCTCCTATCTCATAAACTTCTATTATCTCTTTATAGTTTCACGTAATTCTTCATTAGAAATCATCGAACTCAACCCAAATCCTGTGGGGCTGTTTTTTTTTTTCTTTTTCTTTTGACGCGGAGTTCCTCTCTGTCGCTCGTCAGCGAGAGCTCTGCTGAGACTGATTGCGTTTCATAAGTGCCTTTATTTGGCTGGGACGATTTGCCTTTTTTGTAGAAATAATGAAAAAGGTTCCACTGAGTAAACAAAGCAATAAAACATTTATTAGCAGTGGAAGTGCTGTAAAGTACTACGCTGCGCTTCTCGGCTCGCCGAGGACGTGCGAGGTTGGTGCTTCGCCATTCATGAAGAATTAAAAAGCCTAGCCAAAGAGAAGTTTCCTCTGTGCTCCTCACCATCTCTGCACTTTATCTGTTTTGCATTTAGACCATCAAAGGCAACAGGGATTCGCTCATGCCCAGCGTGATGATGGTGTAAACAGCGGTCCTATTTTCCCACTCTGTGGCATGCGAACATAGGATGTTATGGGTTTTTACTCTGCAAATGTTTGTTCTCCTCGGTGTAGTTCGACATGAAGGACACACAAAGGAACATGATGTTCACATCGAGCCAGCCAAGAGTGCTGTAAAGAAACGCGGAATTGCGGAACCTGTCAGAAACCATCAAGAACAGTTCGACGAAATACCATAGCCCCTTACTGCAAAGCATAACATAGTTATTAAGATCTTTGCCATAATAAAACTTGATTGGTTCGAGGGAAGAAAAAAAAAAAAAAAGACGTATCCAGTTCTGGCGGGGGGCTGAAGGAGCCCAATAACTACAGTTTTTAATGCTCCTAAGAGGAAATTGCTGGCAGTCCTGTACTTGATACATCATTACGTCCCACGCACGAGCTCTGGCAGAATTCCTCGCTGCGTTTGGATCCGCGCCTGATTGTTTATCAGTGAAATTGGTTGTAGCAAGGTCAGGTGGGTTAACCCACGTGGTGGTCCGCTCGTGTTATGTGTAGCAGGCATGACTCCAAAGCAGACGCTTTGATTAGCTGGGCAGATATTCCATATCTCATTTGTTTCCTTCTTGGCCAGTAATTGCATTCTGGTTTTCAAATTATGTTTTGCCAGCGTGAGTCTACAAACAAACAGGCTTAATAAAGTTAAGCACAACCATTGTGACATGTCAAAAATCATTTGGCTCATAAGCGAGCTTTAAAAAAAAAATGCCGGGCATTAATTTTGGTGTAGAGCTACTTTTGTGTGCTTGCTTTCTCGGGTTACTCAAAGTGCATATGATTGCTTCATTTTCTACAGAAATGAAGCAAGGATTGTAAAGGCATACCGCTATGAGGCCTTTCATTACAAAGTACTGCTTTAGAAATGTTTTTCATTAGACGCACACACACACACACACACACACACACACATAGAGAGAGACGGAGTGATAAAAGGCCAGACGAATAAAGGAGGATGTGACATTTATGGTCAGTAGAACAATATGGCCTCAGACTTCAAAGCTGCGGCGTATCGTTCCAGAGGAACCGTCCATCTTCCTCAAGACGCTTTCGCTAGAAATGTGAAGTGGCTTCAAACAAATCCTAATATCTCTGTCTTTCTCTTTCTCATCTCTATCTCCAGGGACCTGAGCGAAAATCAGATTCAGGCTATTCCTCGTAAGGCTTTCCGAGGGATCACCACCGTCAAGAACCTGTAAGTGCTCCTTCCTCATCTCCCCTGGCAACCATTGGCCCCCGTGACATTCATTTGCATGATTTTACGAGGCAAAAAAAGCCTTCGGTAAACTCTCCTTTCCCCTGAAGATACGAGCAAAGGTGTGGTTTTCCCCATCGATACGTCAAACCGCAAACGAGGCGGTCGTCCGCTGCGTTTAACGAGTTTTCCGTTTTATTTCAAAGACTGATAACTGAAATGAAAGATAATAATCTCTCTCGCTGGAAGAAGAAAATGTTCAAAAGCAATGTGCTAGGTGGCCTACATGTACGCCCCTCGAATCATTTGTCATAACAGTTAATAAGCTTAGCGCTGATGAAAATTCAATTAATCAGTATGGTTCAATAAGATGGATATCTTCAGGATATTGCCAGTGAGTAATGTTCCACAGCCATTTGCAATTACAGTAATGGCTTCTGATAAATCTCTGTAGCAGTTTCAGGAGCCGATCTCGCCACTGTGGTCTACACTCTTAAAAATAAAGGGGGTTTTCACAGCGATGACATAGAAGAACCATTTTGGGCTCCCCAAGGAACCTTTTAGTAAAGTGTTCCATTTTTTTTCTTAGTGTGCTAAAGAACTTTTTCCCATTATAAAGAACCTTACGTTCAGTGGAAGGTTAATATGGGTGTTAAAGTTTCTTCATTGAACAATAGATGCCAATAACTTTTATTTTTAAAGGGTTAGTTCACCCAAAAACGGAAATTCTGTTATCATTTACTCACCCTCATGTCGTTCCAAACCTGCAAGATTTTTGTTCATCTTTGGAACACAAATGAAGATCTTTTTGATGTAATCTGAGAGCTTTCTGTCCCTCCAAAAACTGACGCTTTGATGCTTCAAAAAGTTCAAAC
This sequence comes from Opsariichthys bidens, assembly GCA_037194245.1. Taxonomy (NCBI): domain Eukaryota; kingdom Metazoa; phylum Chordata; class Actinopteri; order Cypriniformes; family Xenocyprididae; genus Opsariichthys; species Opsariichthys bidens. The sequence continues at coordinate 17,988,766 of CM074297.1, forward strand.
TAATCCATATTAATTGAGCAATTTACTCCAAATTTTCTAAACAGACTCAATCGCTTGAATTCAGGCTTTCACATATAAACATTGATCAGAAGCTCAGCCAAACCTGCTTGATGTGCGAGAACAAAGCTCTTGATGAAGCTCAAACGTGCTGCGTAACACCAGAATGAACCTCATTGGTTCTTGCTGAAGCTCAAACGTGCTGCGTAACACGAGAATGAACCTCATTGGTTCTCGCTGAAGCTCAAACGTGCTGCATAACACCAGAATGAACCTCATTGGTTCTCGCTGAAGCTCAAACATGCTGCGTAACACCAGAATAAACCTCATTGGTTCTTGATGAAGCTCAAACGTGCTGCGTAACACGAGAATGAACCTCATTGGTTCTCGCTGAAGCTCAAACGTGCTGCGTAACACGAGAATGAACCTCATTGGTTCTTGATGAAGCTCAAACGTGCTGCGTAACACGAGAATGAACCTCATTGGCTCTTGCTGAAGCTCAAACGTGCTGCGTAACACCAGAATGAACCTCATTGGTTCTTGCTGAAGCTCAAACGTGCTGCGTAACACGAGAATGAACCTCATTGGTTCTTGATGAAGCTCAAATGTGCTGCGTAACACCAGAATGAACCTCATTGGTTCTTGCTGAAGCTCAAACGTGCTGCGTAACACGAGAATGAACCTCATTGGTTCTTGATGAAGCTCAAACGTGCTGCGTAACACGAGAATGAAGCTCATTGGCTCTCGCTGAAGCTCAAACGTGCTGCGTAACATGAGAATGAACCTCATTGGTTCTTGATGAAGCTCAAACGTGCTGCGTAACACCAGAATGAACCACATTGGCTCTTGCTGAAGCTCAAACGTGCTGCGTAACACGAGAATGAACCTCATTGGTTCTCGCTGAAGCTCAAACGTGCTGCGTAACACCAGAATGAACCTCATTGGTTCTCGCTGAAGCTCAAACGTGCTGCGTAACACCAGAATAAACCTCATTGGTTCTTGATGAAGCTCAAACGTGCTGCGTAACACGAGAATGAACCTCAATGGTTCTCGCTGAAGCTCAAACGTGCTGCGTAACACGAGAATGAACCTCATTGGTTCTTGATGAAGCTCAAACGTGCTGCGTAACACTAGAATGAACCTCAATGGCTCTTGCTGAAGCTCAAACGTGCTGCGTAACACCAGAATGAACCTCATTGGTTCTTGCTGAAGCTCAAACGTGCTGCGTAACACGAGAATGAACCTCATTGGTTCTTGATGAAGCTCAAACGTGCTGCGTAACACCAGAATGAACCTCATTGGTTCTTGCTGAAGCTCAAACGTGCCGCGTAACACGAGAATGAACCTCATTGGTTCTTGATGAAGCTCAAACGTGCTGCGTAACACCAGAATGAACCTCATTGGTTCTTGCTGAAGCTCAAACGTGCTGCGTAACACGAGAATGAACCTCATTGGTTCTTGATGAAGCTCAAACGTGCTGCGTAACACCAGAATGAACCTCATTGGTTCTTGCTGAAGCTCAAACGTGCTGCGCAACACGAGAATGAACCTCATTGGTTCTTGATGAAGCTCAAACGTGCTGCGTAACACCAGAATGAACCTCATTGGTTCTTGATGAAGCTCAAACGTGCTGCGTAACACGAGAATGAACCTCATTGGTTCTTGATGAAGCTCAAACGTGCTGCGTAACACGAGAATGAACCTCATTGGTTCTTGCAAGTCAAGAAAACATGCTTGAGCTTCCGTTAACCACAACTGATGTGTGAGTTGAAGAACGTTTATGAAACTCAATCTGTTCGTCATATTAAGCGATCGAGTCTCTTCAGAAAATTTTGGACTGAACCTCTCAATTCATATGGATTAGTTTTATGATCTCTTCCTGAACTTTATGAAGTCTCAGTTGCGTAGCTGTCGATGTATGAAGGGACAGAAATCTCTCAGACTTCATCAAAAAGATCTTCCTTCGTGTTTTGAAGATGAACGAAAGTCTTTCCGCTTTGGAACGACATGAGTTTGAGTAATTAATGTCAGGATTTTTGGGTGAACTATTGATTTAATAATAATAAATATATATATATTTTTTTAAGTAAAAACACATAATCAAGGCCCTACAAATCTGACACATCACCCAATTTCCTGGTTTCAAACCTTCAAGAACGGAGGAAGCGCAGGGAGCTGGGAGTCTCTAACACGCCTACAACAATAAACATTGCCTTCAGCAGCGACACTTCAAAGCCAGTCCCAGTAACAGCGATCCGATAATTCCCTGTAATGAATGAGGGACGCAGAGTTAAGGTCGTCATTAATGGGGCACTTTGGTTGTAGTCAGAGATCGGCTATGGTATGCGGCCGTAGCGTTTGTATGCATTCCCAGGCTCGAGCGCTCACTGAAGTTCTGGGAGGTTTTGTCGCATTATCTGATGTTACAAAGACCGAAGTCTTTCCCACCGTGGGCTGAGAACCACGTCACGCTAGATATCTCACAGAGGTGTGGAAATATAGTTGACTTTTGTTTGATGACATAGTCATGCTTTTCAGTCGAAGAGAATGAAGAAAGGAAAATGTGGTGGGAGAGTTTGAGTGAAACAAGTATATACAGCATAGCCATAGTTCACTAGTAAGTGAACGAGTAGTCATTTAAGTGCAACTTACAATACATTTACAATAGGATTGAACTGCATGAAGGTGATATCTCATGGGATTGAATTCTTTTCAGTATATATTCAATCACTGTGCCACACCTCATCAGTATCATTTTCAGTGTTTCGCTTTTATTCAGGGTGGTCTGTTGGATCACTGTATTCCTGAGTGACATTCATTCAATGTTGACTACCACCCGCCCTGGTCAGATTGAGTTCACTGATTGTCAGTGCTAACTCGGACCTCATTGACCTCTGTCAAATGAGTCCCAGGCCGCAGGAGCGCTGTCATTCATCAGCGTTGGCATATACAGTTGTAGTCTTAAGTTCAGGTATGCCTTAGAGAATATTTAAAAAAAAGAAAAAAAAAAGAAAAAGGGTATCATAAAATGTGTAGGTTATCTGAGTGAAGCTGTTTTACATAAAAGACGTTTAAATATAATCCACTACACAAAATAACTCAATTTACACAATTTAACCTGTTCAAAAGTAAACTTTTTTAGCATTGCCCTTCAGATTTTATGTAAACTTATGAGGAGAAATGTAATACAAATTATGACATCAGATATCTTGATGGTAACGTTACTTGTGAATATTTATATAATGTATTATTTTTAGTTACATTTCCCCCCCCCCCCCCCCCCCCAAAAAAAAACCCCATAATTTAATTTCTTTGAAATTATTTATTTGTAATAATACACGGATACTGTAGAGGCCAATATAATAATTTTTAATAATAAATAATAATAAAATTTACAATAAAATTATAATAATATTATAATTTTTTTATCTATATTGAATTATTTTAATTGTTCCCATTTTTACGTTGTCATCTAACACTCTCTATCAAATTAATTTATAACAATAATAATTTAATAACACTGTTGAATGTAATTCTTACCCGATCTTAATTTGAATACATATACTGCACAAATTACTGTTCAGATAATAATGTTGTGATGACTAAATCTACTCGTGGCATTTAAAACATTTTATTTTTAAATCAATTTAGATAGTATACAGTTAATATATGCCAAAACGTGTAAATAATTAATTGAATGATTGAATAATCATTGAAATTTGGCAGTTGGATGCATGAAAAATTCTTCATACATAGTGTATACTTTTGTTGCATTAAACGAAATAGCACCTAAATAAATTACTTTTCACACAAAGAAGAAATGTAGGCTAATGCTATTACTATTTCACGCACAACGTTTGTAATGTAACGTTCCCCAACGCCGCATATAAATGCGAGCTTTCACGTCCCTCGCACACATACGGCATTTTTGCGAAGCATGTTTTCCCCTGACGTTCCTACAGTGATGTCCGTGATGTTCGACAGTGTTTGAGAGCTCATCACATCACTGTCATGTGCTCCGTCACACTCTGATGGATGAATGATAGGTACAGGTAGGCAACACTCATTTCTTCAGGTAGGGCTTTTTAGAGGAAAAAAGGACTAACAAGGATTGAGGGAGAAGGATGGATTTGTACGTCAGCAGCGTGTTTCTCTCCCACCGACCTGCCTCTGCAACGCCTGGCAAGGTGACTCTTGATTTAATTGCTGAAATCATCCAGCCCTCGGTTTTTTAACGGGAAGGAGGAGGGAGAAAAAAATGGACAGGCAGCGTTCCAGGAATGAATTGATTTTCTCGTATGCTTTTCTACCTTAACGTCCTCTGTTTGAAAATGGCTACGCACACTTTGAGGGCAGGTTGAATTTCTGTCTGTTATATAGTCCTTGCATCTCCACAGTTTTACAGGCTACAGCATGCTGGAGTCAGCATCCGCCTTCAACCAGCATCCTCCACCTTTTATAGAGGGGCCATCTGGATAATATGGTCAAGATGGTTCCTCCAGCTAACGAGAGTCTATGTTGCACCTTATTAAACCAGACACAATATCTCCATCTGCCTTTATGGCTTTAGTCGTGCCCTCATTCTGTTCACCAGACGTGCTGCGCCGGTCATGTTAGCCTCAAGTGTGGATGATGTCGTAGATTCCCTCATCATATGCAGTGTGAAAACATGCCTGATGAGCTCTATATCAACATGACGTGATTGTGTCAGCTGGGCATGGATCCCATTAGAACAGGTGCTTGAATGAACGGTGCATTCATGGGAAATGGCTCACACACATTCATTCCATTGACATGTGTTATTCACAGCAGATAGAGAGGCTGCACATGTAGGGTACACAATACTTCACTACCTGAAGCCGAGGTATAATTTAGAGAGCCGTTTGTCCTGTATGGTGAACCGGTGGTAAATATGTGGACGCTCTGATTTTTACCCCTTTGTGGGAGGCTCTCATCTGTGTGCTAATAAAAGCCTTTCTACTTCATGCTCCTGTACCCAGAATGTCACTTTGACTGCGCGTGGGTTTGAATTATGGCCGAGAGGGCGAGGTGCAGTCGCTGCCTGCTTTACAAGCTTCTGCGCCCAGCAGACGGGACTCTGCAGACAGCAGATCTCTGCTTTTGATGTGCACTTCTGGTGCTGAAACACACGAATGACACGGGAATGGCACTGATCCCAGGATAGAAAATCAAAAGTTTGCCAGCTCTTGGAATCACTTTCTCTGGACACCCCTCCGTTTGTTTAGGACAAGAGACAAAACGGAATGAATTAATATGAGACCAGATAAAATAAGACGAGATCAAATGAGAGAATATGAGACAATATGAGACCAGATGAAATGAAGAACTTGAAATAATAGGAAAGGAAACAATATGAGATGAATTCAGACCTGATGAAATGAGACAATATGAAACCAGATTAAATAAACAATATGAGACAAGATTAAATGAAACCATGAGACCAGACAAAATGAGACAATATGAGACGAGATGAAATGAGACAAAATGAGACCTGACAAAATTAGACGAAATGAAATTATGAGACCAAACAAAATAAGAGAGTATGTGACCGGATGAAATGAAACAATATGATATCAGACAAAATGAGACAAGAGGAAATGAGACCAGATGAAATGAAACACTTTGAGATCTGACAAAATGAGACACGATGAAATGAGACGAAATGAGACAAAATGAGACCTGACAAAATTAGACAAAATGAAATTATGAGACCAAACAAAATAAGAGAGTATGTGACCAGATGAAATGAAACAATATGATATCAGATAAAATGAGACAAGAGGAAATGAGACCAGATGAAATGAAACACTTTGAGATCTGACAAAATGAGACACGATGAAATGAGACGAAATGAGACAAAATGAGACCTGACAAAATTAGACAAAATGAAATTATGAGACCAAACAAAATAAGAGAGTATGTGACCAGATGAAATGAAACAATATGATATCAGATAAAATGAGACAAGAGGAAATGAGACCAGATGAAATGAAACACTTTGAGATCTGACAAAATGAGACACGATGAAATGAGACGAAATGAGACAAAATGAGACCTGACAAAATTAGACAAAATGAAATTATGAGACCAAACAAAATAAGAGAGTATGTGACCAGATGAAATGAAACAATACAATATCAGACAGAATGAGACAAGAGGAAATGAGACAAAATGAGACGAGATGAAATGAGACGAAATGAGACCTGACAAAATTAGACAAAATGAAATTATGAGACCAAACAAAATAAGAGAGTATGTGACCAGATGAAATTAAACAATACGATATCAGACAAAATGAGACAAGAGGAAATGAGACAAAATGAGACCTGACTAAATGAGACCTGATAATATGAGACAATAAAAGACAATATGAGACAAGATGAAATGAGACAAAATGAGACCTGACTAAATGAGACAAGACAAAATGAAACGAAATGAGACCAAACAAAATTAGACCTGATAATATGAAACAAAATGAGACGAGATGAAATGAAACACTTTGAGACCTGACAAAATGAAACGAGATGAAATGAGACAAAATGAGACCTGACAAAATGAGACAAGATGAAATTATATGAGACCAAACAGAATGAGAGAACATGTGACCAGATGAAATGAAACAATATGATACCAGACAAAATGAGACAAGATGAAATGAGAAAAAAAATGAGACCTGACGAGACAAAATGAGACAAGACGAGACCTGACACAGTGAGACTAGTTAAAATGAGACTAAATGAGACCTGACAAAATGAGACAAGTTGAAATGAGGGAAAAAAATGAGATCTGACGAAATGAGACAAAATGAAATGAAACGATATGAGACCAAACAAAATGAGAGAATATGAGACCAAATGAAATGAGACAAGACTAAATGAGACAATGTGACCAAATGAAAGAAAAAAGTAAGAGAAGAGAAAAGATGGGATGAAAATAGTTAAGACAAGACATTATGAAAAAAGAGGGTAAAAAGAAGATGAAATAAGGCTGAAATAAGAGAACAGAACGTAAAACGAGAAGAGATGGGAAGACGAGAAAAGAAGAGGCTAACCTAGATGAGATGTGATGAAAAAGAGGAAGAACATTAGACTGCAGGACAAGACTAAATATGATGAGAGAAAGTGTGACGGAATGCTAAAAGGATGAGGGGAGATGAGAACGGACAAATAAAATCCTCCGAAGAAATGAAGACAATATTAGAGGTGAAGATACAAAGTGAGATGAGAGAAGACGTGAGACAAAACAGGATGAGATGAGACGCAACAAGGTGAGACAGGACTGGAAGAGACAAGACTGAATGAGATAAGATGCGGCCAAGCGAAGCAAAACCAGCAGAGACAAGAAGATGCAAGGCATCAGCAGACACAAATCCTTAATCCACACTTGATTTGGTGGCCATGAAAGGTCACGTACTGTACATCTGTTATAGACTGAGTCTGAGATTCTCTGATCACGCGTCGGCTGTACTGACGGTCAGTTCTGAGTCATTTGCTGTGTTAGCTATCGAGCGTGAATGAAATACGGCCATGCGGCTGCTGGTTAGCATCACTGACTCTGACAGATTAATAGTCTAGCGAAGGGAAGGAAGACCCATATCTGTTTCTTTCTCCCGTTCACTCCAGATGGGACGCTGGCAGGACGGGAGCTCTAAAGTGCCAATACGGCTCATGACTGAGATGATTAAAGGCCAATGTAATTAGAGCAGGGAAATTAAAACTGGGACTTTCATTACCCACCTCTCCAAACAATCACCGAACACGCAGATACTCACATGCTCGAATATGTACATTCAAGAGAGCTATGCACAGTATTACCATTTGCACACGATCACAACGACTTCCTCCAGAGATCATGCTCAGATAATACAGACGGCTCTGAAATCTAATTGGAAGAGCTTGAATTCTATACATAACACGCCACGTATTCACAATATCGCCTGCCGTTCGCCGCGTCATTTCTGATTATTATCCTTAAGAAATTTTTTGAAGTGCCCTTCACCGTTCTATTGTGGAAAACGCAGAAGGTTTCAATCAGCCAAAGAGAATTGAAAAATTATAGTCCGTGGCACTTCTTGTAACATGAATGCTAAAAAGATGTGCCTCGTTCATAAAAACGACTGAAATAATGACTAAAAAAGTCTTTCTGCTGAGTTGTGCTCTCTGATTTATTACACATGAGCCTAAATCTTGAACAGATGAGCCAGTGCTTTTAATGAATCGTTCACAAAGTTTTGTTTGGTGGTTTGAATCGGTGTATTGATTTGAACGGTTAATGAATCACGTGAATGACCTTAATGGACTAGTTTTCAATGATGATCAGCATCACAAAGTTTTGTGTCAGCATCATTACAGACCGGTTGCCATTACTAAATGCCGTTAAAGATACACATTTGCTTCAGTTTTTTTGTTTTTGAAATTTCCTATGTGTGTGTGTGATTTACTGTGTATAATATAATTGTTGTTCAAGCTGTGCTTTTCACTAACGCGTTCAGTTTCATTCACAGGGGAAGTGTTTCTTTAAAGCCTTAATAGATTTGGGTGAAAAAATAGACAAACATTTGACTTTTGCATTGAAATGTTTTAGTTAATGCCCCTGCGGTGGGTGGATGCCATACAGTCTGTCCCATCAGCAGTTATGGAGACAGATGCCTGTCTTTTAGAAAGGAGGGATGAATGAAAGAAACACTCCGTTCTTCTTTATTACCCATCTCTAAAGACGTCATGGGTCACAACAGTCCCTTTGCTGAACAAACGAGTTAAGAAAAGCACTTAGATTCCTTGTATTTTATTCAAGCCTCTTTCAAATCCATCTCTTTTACGGATGCAGAGAGGGAGGGGGGGAAATAGGCAGAAGAAGGGCTGGATGGCAAATTCTGCAAATTAAAGTAAAAGGAAAAAGAAACAAAAAGGAAGAAGTGCCCCTCGCGTCTGCTCGTCCAGCTCCATGACCCCGGCTGATTTACGAACCCCTTCCTTTAATGAAATTGTTTCTTTGACAGAGCCGGTAAAAGCTTGTAATGGATTGGCTGCTCTAATGTAATGAAATTACTCCCATTCTGACTTTAAAAAAAAAGAAGAAGGGGGGGGAGCGGGCTGGGGGGAGAAAATGCAATTAATATTTACAGAGAACTGACAGACGGGGTGGGCTGTGCACTATAGCCAGCCTCCCGTTCTCTCTCGCTCTCTTACCTCTCTTTGCCCCCACACTGAGCAGTGTGGCGAGAGAGAGAGAGAGAGAGAGAGAGAGAGAGAGAGAGGACGAGATAGGAGGAGGTTATAGGCAGACAGGCCACTTTTAGCCAGCTGGTCCTTTATCCCGACTGCGGTGAGGAGAGCAGAGTAGATATGAGATGCCCGTGTGTGTGTGTGTGTGTTAGTGTGTGTACCTCCCTCCCGCAGCCCCCACCTCTCCTCCTCCTCCTCCCTCCCCTCAGCCCCCGCCCGCTCGTCTGCAGACCTGCCGCTGACTTCTGTCTCTCATCTGCAGGCAACTGGACAGCAACCACATCAGCTGCATCGAAGATGGAGCCTTCCGAGCCCTGCGCGATTTGGAGATACTGTGAGTCCCCCTCCCGCCTCCTCTGCGGGGTTCTCTCCTCTCTCCTCACCTCTGCTGTCCCTTCCTCTAACTCTGTCTGTGTGTTTCTTGATTGTTCTTGAAGGACAAACTGTGTTGCGCTGTGGACCTGTGGCGCATAGTCTGGTCCGGTCCGGCGCCGTGGCGTTTAGCATGCAAGCGCCCGTGCGACAGCTAAAGTTGCTCGTTTGTCGTCACGTTAACATCGTGCACGTTAAAACCGCCGCCGTGTCGTGTGTTTTCTGTCTGTAGAATTGCGTTTCCTACTTTAAAGCGTGTGTTAGGCTCACTTTGCCTGCTGGGAAGTCTTCTCCAGGTCTCACCTTCATCTCTCGCAAGAGCTGGTTTAGTCAGAGTTCACAGCAAATGCTTTGATAGCACACGTTTCGTATGTTTGTGAGTGAGTTTATTTTTATTCCTCGGGTATCCCCCTGGATCGTCCCGGAGAGGATGCGAGGCAGGAAGCAGGGGGGGGTTTAACCGCCGCATCTCCATCAAGCCAATTGGCAGGGCGCTAAGTGCCAACCTCATCCTCCAAATGAGCGGCGCTCACTGGGGACCGGGAGCCAAGCCACCCCCTCCATTAATTCCTGGCTCCAGAGGACATGGCGGTTACATCACTGTTAGCCAGGTTTTTCCGGTAGTGTTAGCAAGGTGAAGGGAGAATCAAAGATTCTTTCATTTTTTGGTCCCGTGTCCTCCTCTCATGACCAGAGCAGAAAATGACCTTATAAAACAGGAGCCCGAGAGCAGGAAAGTGTGAGTAAGTCGGGAATCAATTTTCATTAATAATACAGAACCTCCCTAGATTCTGCCAAAGACCTTTGGGACCCCGGCAAGCCAAGGAGAGCAGCGGTACATGAATACACATCACTTTCCTGCTGATTGAGCCATCTCTCCACCCCTCTGGAGAGGCTGCAACACACACGACTGCAAATGACACTGTATCATGGCTAAACAACCCCATGCGCAGTAACCAAGCTCCACCGTACATCCATGTTCTCCAGTAGCAGATTCAACATTCGGCCAGTTTGTGAGAATTTGACACTCGAGGTAATTGATGGCAAAATTAAGAGCTGGCCTGTGCTGTCCAGCTGCAAGTGAGTCTCAATGTGAGGATAATGAGTTATATTACAGCCCAGAATAACCTTTGTCTTACTGATGTATCTTTCTGATTGAGAGCCGTTTCTTGTATCTCTGAGATTGTTGTGATGTCATAAGAGTAAAAGGGATTTGACTGGTATCTTATACTGTACATGTGACCCATGCTGGCAAAATGAGTCGCAATGAGCACATTTTAAAAAATAATTCTCATGTTCTTCAAAATAATGTAGGATTTGTTGGAATGTGAGCTACACCTGTTTGAAGTTGAAGTTGAGTCAGCAAAGCCAATTTTGAGAAAAATCGAGTTCAAGTTAAGAGTTAGAGTTAAAATCCCTGGTAGTACCGCCAAATTTGGCACAAACCAAGTCAAAACTCAAAAATATTTATATTCAACTTTTTTTTTTCCATGATTCTACAATTGTTTGATTTACATTAATGAAACAGACTTACTGTACCTTACTGTAGGGTCTAATGTAAAACGAAATGTCTTATGTCGTTCCAAGCCCGTAATACCTTTGTTCATCTTCGCAACACAAATTAAGATATTTTTGATGAAATCCAAGTTTTTTATCCCCTATCGAAAGCAAATAATTACCCTCATCCAAGGTCCAGTATTAAAGACATTGTTAAAATAGTCAGCGTGACCGCAGTGGTTCAACCTTAATGTTATGAAGCGACGAGAATACTTTTTTGTGCATTAAAAACCAAACCAAAATAACGACTTCATCCAACAATATCTTCTCCACCCTGTCAGCTTCCGGGTTCTACATCAGAACTCGTGCTGCTCACACGATCAGTTTTGGCCAATACTGAGCCAGCGTTCTGACGTAGAACACGGAAGCCTGGACAGACTGAAAGTGTAGTGAAGAAATTGTTGAATAAAGTCGTTACTTTTGTTTTGTTTTGGCGCACAAAAAGTATTCTCATCGCTCCGTAACATTGAGATTGAACCACGTTGACTGTCTTAATGCTGTCTTTACTACTTTTCTGGACCTCGAAAGTGGTAATTTCACTCCTTTCTATGAGAGATATAAAAAAAAAAAAAACTGTCGTATTTCATCAAAAATATCTAAATTTGGTTTCTGAAGATGTGTGGAACGACTTGAGGGTGAGCGTTTTTGGTGAACTAACTCTTTTTTAGATTTTAGAAATGTCCAGGGTTGTGAACGTCATCGGTTCAACCCCACAGTTTTATGTTTAAAACACTGTTGGATTGTGGGAATTCATGTTTATTTTTCAAAGCAGTTTGGTATAATGTGACATCTGGAGATATAAATGAGAGACCGAATGATGAACAATGTGATGTTAATGTGTGTTTTTGCAATTCAGAACACACTCGAGGTGTAATTTAAGGCTCATATTAAATGCGTTGTTTGAGTGCGTCGAGTTAAGCATAACTCCAGAGGCCAAGCGAATCTTTTAATCTCAATGATCGTTAAAGGCCTATTAAAATAGATGGTGCACTGCGACATAATTGAGAGATTCGAGCGTCCCCTCATTCGCTGTTGGGTTGCTCGATCACAGAAGAATTTTTGGTGATCGCTGTAAACGGCGACTTCAAAAAAAAATCGCAAAGCAGGGAGCTGTTTAAACACTTCCATCGGGTTTGGAGATGGTGATCAGAGTGGAGATTAGACAGAGCGGTTCGTGGCTTACCCTCCTCCACAACTAAATGACTGCCAGTGATTTAACGCCTGCCAAACTACACAGAATTAATGATCGGCCCTTTCTGCTGATGAATTGTAATTTATATTTAACATAACTGCGCTAATGACTGAACTAATGACTTCAAAGCTATCTCGGACATTTTCTCACATAGAACGTGACTTGCATCCCAATGAGCTGAAGGAAGTGCGGTAGGAGGCACATTGATGTGTTCTCCATCTGCAGAGCACCTAAACCTGTCTAATAAGAAGCATCCCATGATTATTTTCCATTTAATACTTGGGTACATTTTTTATATTCTGATCACTGTAAATATACGCCGTTTTATATTTAAATGTATGTGTGAGATGGACTGTGCATTATAAGCTGTCCACCTTATCTACGTTTTATTAGATTCATGAAATTGTAGTTGGTGCATAGCTAAGAACGGTGGTAGTGTTTCCCATTTCTAATTTCCACAGACAAATCAAATCCAATTTAAATAAGGTTTCAGAGAATATTTTTCATGGGTATATGCCTCAATTTTCATATATACACCGTGGTCAAATATACTGAACATTTTTTATTTTTTTTTTTTATTTGGTTAAGAGAGAAAATAGTTAATAAGCCAAGTAATTCGGGTGAAATGAAAAATCGCTGTTTAAAAATAATGAATGAAAGCATGATCTGAGTGTTAAATAAACTTTAAAACTTTCTTAAGGAGAAACAAAAAATAATGAAAATATTCATAAAGCCAAAAAAAGCATATAGATTGTTCAGTTGGTGTTCATTTTTAGCAGTGAGAACGCCTCATGTAATCTGTTTCAAATTATGCTTAGAGCAATATGTATGCTCTTTATGTTTGTTTTTGACTTTAAACACTTGACTCTTGTGGAATCTTTCGAAATTTCTTATTATCATCCTCTGGGCTATTTTGTGAAACGTGGTTTAACTGTGAGAAGGGAATTTTTAGGATTGTGAGAAAGAGGTTTTTGGAATCTCCCCATGTACCTCTCTCAGTTTTGTCTACACACACACACACACACACACACACACAGCGCTCACTAGCTCTGGAGCCTCTGCATATTTTATAACCACTTTTGTACAGAAAATTCTGGCTCTGAATCAAATGTCAAATCATGTGAAATTTTTTGCCCCGCTGTGTCATTTTTTTATGAGCGGGAGGAAAGTGCCGAGACATTTCCGTGCCATCTCCTGAAGGTGACTTTCCTTCCCACCACGCATTGATAAGAAGGCCCAAATTTTCACATTACCACTGTCCTATCCTCCTGCCAAGTGCTGTCATTTGTCAATGTGTGCGCGGCACATTTTTCTCGACAGCTTGGCGTAGACCTTGCTGGTCGAACTAAAGTGAGTTTAGCGTGATAGCGCGGGCACAGCGCCCCAAAGGGAGCTCACCACTCCTTACTATGGCCTCGCCAAAGCCATCCTCTGCCTTTAAATCTGCCAGATGTACTCCTAATTGTGAGGGCCGTTTTAATGAGGGTTTTATTTAAAGAGACTATGATATGCCACGAAACACCAACCACGGTAAACCTTCTGAGTATTGGCAGTGTGTTGTCAGATTAGACGCTTGCGTACGGGAGCGTGAGGAGGTGTATTATTAATCCTGGGTACAAAACGGCATTCCGTTAGGCTCAAGAACTGGGAAATATGCTGATTTGGAGAGGCTATTGCATTTCTGTGGTCGCGTTGACGTCCCAGGATTGTTTCGGAGGGAGGCAAGTGGGCGTCCGATCGAATCCTAAATATATTACGGATGAAAAATCATGTATTTCATATGGAAGGTTTGAGAAATATAATTTTCTTATGGTTGGGGCTTATGGTTTGGCAGTTTTCTGCCTTCATAATGTCATTTTCTCAAAGCGAGACCTTTCGAATGTTCCTCTTGGCATCGATAACACTGAGCTTTGCTCTTTTCGGCCCCTGCCGCCCCTTATCCTAATCATTTCTAACCCCTGTGCTCCCGTAAAAAACATTAGCTCTTTTCAGATTTAACAAACGTCCTCTAGCTGGTCCCACTTTGGGAACGCGGGAGAGCAGATTCCCTTGAATCAGATATTCCATGCATCTTTAATTTCGAACACGGGTTGGCCTCTCCCTCTGGACGAATCAGTCTTACTTCTGCAAGGCCTGATTGAAAGGTTGTCTTTAGTCAATAGATGAGTCTTTATGTGACAGACAACAGGCAGGCGGAGGGAGAAAGGGCAAGCTGATGGCTAAATGAGAGGATGGATTAGGGGAGTGGAGGGGGAGAGAGCTGTCATTAGCTCACAAACAGCACTTTCAAGCACAGGAAATTGCCTTGCCACCAGACATGGCCCCATTGCGTTATCTTCGTGTGGTCTACGCCAAAGCTCGGGGAGATGAGGAGGGGGCGGTCTGGAAATCGTGCGTTTCAGCGGTCGGACCCTTGCGCACAATTAATCATTCGTTCCTGGATGGCCAGAGAGAGGAGGGAGGCCGACGGAACAGCTTAGATTCAATCTCTCCTCATTTGCGCTATAATGGCCTCGTCAATGGCGGGGGAATCGTGTCTGTTTTCGGTGTAGTACCTGTTCTTTTCGCCTCTCCTCCCATCCTCTGCTTCATCGAGGGATGGAGAGCCTTTTTTTGTTACATGTTTTTTTTTTTTAAAAAAGCATTATATTTAAGCCTACACTTGGATTATGAGCAGAGATCATGAGCAGAATAACATCTGATTGCGGCTGAACTTACGATGCTAAGCTAAATAATGGCAAAAATTTCCATCCTCCAGTATGCACATGAATTCCATCCCACCGCAACAAGTGGAGCCTAAGCACTCATAATGAAATTACCCTCCATCTGGAGGCACTTTACTCATTTGTTTTGACTCGAGGGCCTGACGCAAGGATGCCCTGTAAATGGTTGCTCGGATGGACGCTTGCATTGCAAACTCACGGTTGTGCTGCAGTAGCGATAGTAGTTTTCCGTGGAAAGAGGCTAAGTGAACGGTACTCGTATATAGACAACGTTGTGTATTCCCTATACTCTAATGTTAGCCACTTGATTTCACACCCCATGAAAGAAAATATGGATTGAGAAGATTAAAAAAATGTTTATCACATTTATGTCATGAACACGTAGAACAAACATCAGTTAATAGGCAGGGCTGGGTATGTTACTTTTAAAACGTATTTCATTGCAGATCACAAAATACATGCTTTAAAAAGTCATTTGTAATGTATTTCGTTACATTACTCAAGTTTAGTCACTTAATCTAAATACTTTAGAATACTTTGGAATACTAATAAGTGTGGAACAAACACAAAAAAGGTCATTGCAAGTTTTTAGCTCACAATTCTGACCTTTTCCCTCAGAATTGCGTGATATAAAGTTGAAATTGTGAGATATAAAGTCAGAATTATGAGATATAAACTCACATACTAAATTCACAATTGCAAGAAAAAAGTCAGTTGCAAGTTTATATCTCCCAATTCTGACTTTATAACTTGCAATTGTGAGTTTAAATCTCTCAATTCTGAGAAAAAGAAGTCAGAATTGTGAGGGGAAAAAAAATTGTGAGAAAGTTGCAGTGACGAGTGAATTATACAATGACTCACAAACAACTATCACAAAACATGAAAACCGTCGTGGATCATCAAGTCATGACAGGACAGTTAAGTTGACAGTAGGGCAATTCAGTCATTTTGTCTTGTTCGGGACAGTACTAAATAAAAAATAACAACATTTTTATGATCCCTCCTAAAAGTATTAAAATGTTGATGAAACTTAACTCCGCTTTTTCAGACGGTCAGAGTCAGAGAATTACCAATCGCTGTTTAAGTGACATTAAAATTTGGTAATCTAAAACACTTTTCAGATGTAACTGTAATCTGATTACCACCCATTTAAAATGAAATACAGTTACTCAAATTTTGTAGTTTAAATACATAACTAAGTTACTTGTATTTCGTTACTCCCCAACCCTGTTAACAGGACAGTTACTTTCTGAGTAGTACGCGCTCCCAGTAAGAGCATTGCCTTTCCCCAAACCTGTCATGTCAAATAACGTGTCTTTGACACCTCTGATTTCTCAGTTGTGTAAGTGAACGGCACTAAGTCAGATGCTGGGAGCACTTCAGTTATTTCCCCGCATCCACCAAAACAACCTCTCTTTTATTTTCTTATTTCAAAATGTCCTGGCTCTGAAAATGCTGCCGTCTTTTGGGAGTGAAGTATCAAGAGACCCTCTCCAAGTCCCTCTAATGAAGGCCCGAAGAAAGCCTAAGAGCACTTAAGACCCCACTGTCAAGCTTTTTGTGACTGTGGGAAAGCTTTCTTGGAATAGAAAAGGGAAGCAAAAAGAAAACGTGCCCCTCTGAGAGGGTCTGAAGACTGAGCGTAGCGTAGTGAGCAGTTAACAGCTGCCTGGTTCTATTGACGCCTGCATCAATAGAGCTTTGAATAAAATCATAAAGTTACAGTCGAGCTGCACAGTTTGGTATTCGCCATTGATTTCATTTAATTTCAGCTTGGATGCACGTTCTCAGGAGTCACTGTGGATGAGGCACTTCCTGCTGCAGCACGTTGATTTGGCTTAACACGTTTTTGATTTATGGTCAACTACAAGGCGACACAGGCGGAATGGCTGGCGATGAAGACAAAGGAATTTTAAAGACTCAAGGTGATCTTCAATTATCACAAGTGGCTTCAGCAAGAGTCGCTCGTGCTGCGCTGTTATTTGCTGAGATCCCGCGCTGCAGCAGTGGGCGGCCCTCTGCAGTGCAGAGGGCTGGATAAAGGGAAAACTGACAGTCTTCTATTTCTACCGTAGGCTCTACTTAAAGGCCCTCGGTCTAGCGCTCGCTGTTTCTTGTAGTAAAGCTTAACCCGAGCCGGCGACGTCCACGTTAACAGGTGCAGCGAAGGTCATTGCTCC
The DNA here is from genome assembly GCA_037194245.1 of Opsariichthys bidens. Lineage (NCBI taxonomy): Eukaryota > Metazoa > Chordata > Actinopteri > Cypriniformes > Xenocyprididae > Opsariichthys > Opsariichthys bidens. Next base: position 18,006,032 of record CM074297.1, read on the forward strand.
GGGGCGCGATACACGTCAGGTTTAAGCCGACCTAACGTGACTGCAACGCTCCAGCTTTTTCAAATTACGATTGCATGAATGAAATCTATATGAGATTATTTTTACTCAGGGCTTCTAATCCTGGAAACCCGATGGCTGCAATATGAATGAGCGTTGGAGCACTACCACAAGCTGTTCGGCGCTCTCTGTGGATCCTCTTCCCTCTCTAACAGTCCTTCTTCAGTTCTCAGTCTTTTTTCTTAACTTACATCACCTAACTTTGGAGGATGCTCCCGGAAGATTTCACAGATAGGAGACCTTGCTGAGCAAATTGCTTTTTCCCTTGGTGATGGTTTGGTATTACAGGCTTTTACCAGGGCGTTCCTCCCTTAGTCTTGCCCAGAGCTTCTTCTATTTACATCTCTATAGAGAACAGCAATGAAACCTCAGTGGCCTTGACAACAGGATCGCTTTCTGGTGCGGATTTGGTCAGCTCCTCGCGAGGGTGATTCCTTCGCTCCGTGTGTAATTTGTGTGGAATTTTCTGTGTGTCTGTGTGGAATAACAATAATTTTCCATTCCATTTAGTTAGTTTTCTTCTTTCCCTCACTCATAATAAAGTGTTCCACCACAGATCTGAGCCAAAATCAATATTCAGATATCATTTAAAGTCCCACAAGAATGTTATATTTTAGAGGGATTAGTTTTCCTCTTATTTGTGCAGTTTTATAGTACCCAATTTCCAAAAAAAAAAAAAAAAAAACTGGACTCGTGCTGGAAAATTTCCATTGGTCGAAATTGTAATTGTAAATAATGTAAATAGCTTGTTTGTTTACCACAGTGTTTAGACTGGCCTTGAATAAAAAGCAAGACCTGCTCTGATAAGTTAATAGGCAATGAGATGAAAGCCAAAATCATTGGGAGTATTTGTTTTCGAGTAACTATCAGAGCACGGTACTAGCGAATGGCTTCGTTTTCCAGAAGAACGTAAGTCACTTTAGATAAAAGCGTCTCCCAAATGTATATCATGGATTCATTGTCAACTCGAGAGGGGCCTTTAGAGATTTCACTCCAAAACTGGCTGTCATTAAACCATTCATTAGAAGGAACACTCAGACCCCAAACCCCGAGCTGTAAACTGAGTTGGCGTAGTCGGCGGGATTCAGCAGTTTCTCCCCACCAAGCAGGAACCATTAAAAACCTAAATTGAGAAATTCCAGACCGTTTTCCAAGAGGTGGAGGTACAGGAGGCTGTGTGTTCTGCATGTGTGTGATAGGTTTGGGGGCTATGGGGTGGGATGGATTGATTACAAGATTAGGTCAGCTAAGTACCGCTAATCAGAACTGTGGCTGGTATGACAGGAAACAGAGAGGTCTGCCGTCCATAATTACAAGTGTGCACATCATCGATGATATCATTGCACGCGTATGTGAACACGCACCACTCACAGTGTGAATTTCGTATTTTAAAATGTATCTAACATATACCCTTTTCGTTTTTGAGGCACTTGATCTGGTCTTTATTGTCAAATGTAATCTGCTGTCACTCGCTAGTCATTTTACTTACTATATGAAATCTTTTTCTGACATTTGTTCTTTCTTTTTTTTTCTTTCTAGCACTCTCAACAACAACAACATCACCCTCATCCCACTGTCAAGCTTCAACCACATGCCGAAGCTGCGGACACTGTGAGTACTGAGAAGCTTCTTGTCCGTTTCACGGTATTACTGCTAATGTTACACAATCAGACATTGTATCTACATTTAGGGATAGTTCACCCAAAAATGAAAATCATCCCATGATTTACTCACCCTCAAGCCATCCTAGATGTACGTATGTGACTATTCTCTCTGATGAACACTATCGGAGTTATATTAAAAAATATCGAGTGAATGGCGTCACTCTTCCACCGCAAGTTGGCTTATGTGCAGATGTTTGTCAGAAGAAGTTGTAAATGTGGATATTTTTCTTACTTTAGAAGGCCTTTATGAACCCCCTGGAGTTGTATGGATTATTTTTATCATGGATGGATGTGCTTTTTTCAAAATCATGAGCCACATTCACTACCATTAGAAAGCTCGGAAGAGCAAGGATATTATTTAATATAACTCCGATTGTGTTCGACTGAAAGAAGATATACACCTAGGATGGCTTGAGGTTGAGTAAATCATGGCATCATTTTCGTTTTGGGTTAATTCTAAATCTGAACTATTTTTTGAGGATTTGCTGGAGCCCTCTTCCAGTGCCAGTTTTCAGAGCGGTGGTCTGTTTGTGCCGCAGACATCGTCTTGGTTGAACGTTTTGAGATGGCTGTCTCACACAGATGCCTGTGCTGCACTGTCGGACCCAAACCCCGAATGATATAAATAATTCCACAGTCCCCAAAATCTCCCACGAGTCATTCCCTTCTGTGGCCGACCTACGACATTAACGCGACTCATCGATGCTTTTGTTGTTATTCGAGTGTGCTCGTACTTCTCTGAACCTCGAGTCTAGCAGAGAGATGAATAAAGAAACATGTTATAGTGTCTCTGTTTGAAATACAAGGCTTTAAGGTTATGTGTTCGGAGCTCAGTCATTTCTTTTTCTATCCATATCTCCTCCTCTTTCCGTCATGGCCGCCGAGCGTTCTCCCTGGAGTCATCCGTAGCTCGAGCTCCACAGTCTGGCCTCCCTCCCATCAGTCAGCCCATCAGACAGGCCAGCCCCCTCATGCGGGATTGAATTTGCTGATGCTCGGATGGCCAGGCGCGTTGCTCCCTGGGCAGTATTGAATTATCCACAGCGAGGCTTTGGTTGCTACCCAGTTCCTTTGGATTGAATTTTCTGTCTCTAATATCCCTGATATATCTGTATTGAATTTGTTGCTCATAAAAACAACTTATTAAATCAAATGTTTAGAGATGCTGCTAATCCATTTAGTAGGATGGTGGTTTGGCTCCAGGTTTCTGATGAAACAGTCCAGTTCACCTCACCTTTCCCCCTCCACCTCGCCTCCCCTTCCACAGACGTACTATCTTTGTGCATTCAATTAGATCAAATGATATCACCGCATGATGCTTGCCATTCAATAACTCAGACAAATGAAAAGCACTCCCACCACTAGGCAAGTAGTCATTTTCCGTGTATCACGGTCGATAGGGTATGTGTGCATGTAGAGCTGCCCCATTGTGTCCGTCCTCGGCTCATCCCATGCGTAGCTGAGGCAGCCGAGGCTCCTTCTCCACATGTCATCCATCTCTGTAATCCCACTCATCTGTAATTAATCCGCAAAGACAGGGGGCCAGATACTGGATTTGTAATGGGAAAAGCTCTATTAAAACCATCGCCCCCATGCTGAATTTGTCAATGGGCAGGTTTTTGTTCCCCTAACTGGATTCAGCCTGTTATTTCATTTACAGACGGTGGTGACCGATATAGCTGCGCCTTTTGATTTGCTGACACCACTTTTTCTTTGAACTGTGTCTCTCGTCCCCTTTGTGTAATGGCCCTTGAGAGATTTATATTAAGATGTGAAAGATGTTATTGGGAATTGTGCCATATTGTCGAAGACCTTGATGAAATGAGGGTGCACGCTCTGGGGATTTGCCAGTGGCTTCCTGTGGTCTCGGTAAAGATGGTACTATCATCCGTTCAATAGAAATACACAGTCTCGCTTGTGTTGTCACTTTAATTCTTGACGTGTTATTCCGAGTCTGCATTACGGAAACTGTATTGTCAATTTCCATGTGAATACTCGCTTGATCTCAGCTGCTACTTCCCTCCTCTTTTGCATTTAAATGCCATATCGCAGATGGAATATGACATGAAGTGTGTGGTAAACATTTCTCTTCAGCTAGCTATTTCCCGACATTTCTCGGGAATCATCCACTCCAGTATTCATGTTAGACATACAAACCTCCTCTGACCTTTATTCGATTCTGTCTCGCTATCTGTCCCTCAGTATTCTCTCTCTCTCTCTCTCTCTCTCCAGTCGCCTGCACTCCAACAACCTGCACTGCGACTGCCACCTGTCCTGGCTCTCTGATTGGCTGCGGCAGAGAAGGGGGCTGGCCCCTTTCACACAGTGCATGGCCCCCGCCCATATGAGAGGTCTCAATGTTCCTGATGTTCAAAAGAGAGAATTTGTGTGCACAGGTATGGGACAGAATTTACTTTCTTTTTCAGAATGTCCTTCTTTTGTCTCCAAACGCTCAGTTTCCACGCCTGTCTGGGTAAATCTTAATAAAAAAGATACATTTTATTATTATATTTATGCTATTTTAAACGATATTTTTTGTAAGAAAATTTTTTGCATTTTGTATTTTGCATTTTTTTTTCCATTCAGTCCAACAAATTCTGGACTATTCTGCATATTCCTCTCACATACTTTTTTTTTTTCACATTATGATATTTTGTTAACAAAGTTCGGGAGGAACACATTCAAATGATCTTACTAATCACTCCAACCCGCAATCATTAATCAGCAATCAACATGTCTACCCAATCCGCATGAGCGCAGACCAATATATATTGACGCAGTCGACTCACCTATGTTTTTTCGGACATGTTTCAGCATCCCCACACCACCCGTCTCCTCACACTTGCCTGGTTACTTCCTAAACCAGAATATGTACTCTGGGTTCGGACCAAATCCCGAGCTCGGCGCCCTCTGCAGCACGCCAAATATGCATGCTAATTACTCTATCTGATCGTTTGTGTGTGTGAACTCGTGCAATAGTACTGACAGTAATAAGATAAGTTTTATATTTGTCATGAGAATACTTTGTTGAATAAATCTTAATGGTCTTTAAATAGGGTTAATTTTCCTTTCAAAAAAAAAATCTAATAACAATTAATGCCCTAAATATTGGTTATTTATTACAAGTAAACACAGCTGTGTTGTTTCCTACAGCCACTCCATACATTCTGTATCTTAATGGACCTTTTGGTGAAAAAGTTCACGTTCAGCTCTTGTTAATTAAGCCCCCTTTTCCTCCCCCTCTGATTAATCAACTGATGAATATACTCCAACACAAACACAAAACACGCTGCAAGAAGAAGTGTGGCTTAATTAAGCTGCAAAGGAAGACAATAAAACAACAGGGAGCCTGTTCTTGCTGATTATGAACTGTATTAAAAGCTATTTTCACATGCTGTTATTTCAGCTAATGCTAAATTTCATAGTCCTGAATGGAAGCTACATGACAGTTATAACTACTGTTAGAAAGCATGTGTTTCTGTTCATATTTGACTCCAAATGGTGCTAATGATCTCCATTTGCTTTCTTTTGTCATCAAACCGTGTTGTCTTTAGTCAATTTTCCTCCTGATATGTTATTTTTCCATCTTTTTCTCCGCCCCCAGGTCCTACTCAGTCGGAGCCAAGGTCATGTGCTCCCCAGGTGTCCGTCTGCCCTGCCGACTGCACCTGCAACAACAACATCGTCGACTGCCGTAGAAAAGGCCTGACGGAGATCCCTGCCAACCTGCCTGAAGGAATTGTGGAAATGTATGGATTCCACTCCTTAAAATCATTTCCTTTCTCTGTTTGTGTAAAATCTGCCAGTGCGATAAGTACTTACCGCTGGTGTTGTCTGTTCAGTGATCTGCCTTCTTCCTCTTGTCATATAACAAAGGCCATTAGCGGTGCGGTGTAGCAGCCTCATTAGCGAGCGCGCTAACGCTGTGCCGCAGTTGCGGATAGATCTTGCTCAGTGCGACTGGAGGTCTACCAGTCTGTCTGCTGGGTTTAGGCAAGAAGATAACCAGTCAAGGATCAAAATGAGGCAATGCCCAGAAAAGCTTCGGTGCTGAACCGGAGCTTTTCTGTGACATGATGTGAAATCGCACACTTTTTAAACGCTAAGTATAAACTTCATAAGACTTTAGCAGTTGTTACCAATATCCATGACGTTTCACAACAACCGAAAGCCGATATGCAAATGAGCGCACACCGTTATTAGCTGTTACTTTTCAAGCAAACGGAAGAGCTGGGAACAGTGAGTGGTTTTCTCTCTTTCGTCAAAGGAATAGTTCACCCAAAACTGAAGACACAAAAACACAAAAGAAGATATAGTGAAAAATGTCGGCAGCCAAACAGTTAGTGAGCGCCGTTGACTTTCATAGCATGCAAATATAAAAATGCAAGTCAATGGGGCAGGGCTGCGCTTCCCAAAAGCATCGTAAGCCTAAGCTGATCGTAAAAACGATCGCACGACTGATCTTAATATTATGATCTGTTTCCCAAAAGCATCGTAGCTTAAGTAGCACTTGAAAATCGTCGTAGAACTACGAGTGCTCTGGAGTAATCGTACATCCCCAAGTGCATCGTAAGAAGATTTATGAGGACAACCCTGCAGGACAACCGGCAGATTACACTTTTATATAGATTCAACACACTGCAGCGTGAGTAATGTCATAATGTTTTGATTGTACTTTATTGTACACTTTATTGTACTCGTTTTTTGTTCACGTGAATTTATAAATGAAATAATTAAAAAGGGAAGAAAAAGATAGAAATACATATCTGAATTAAATGAATGATAAAAAAAATCATAAAAGAAGTCAAACTGGCAAAATAGGGATGAATTCAAAACAATCTGTCAATGACTTGCTGACGAAAACTAATCCAAAACAGATGACGATTATTAGGTTAAATGTTCACAATGCGATTCCATATAAGGTTATATTTCAGCACTTCGCGAATGGACTGCGACTCTTGAGAAGCACGTAGAGCGCGTTCTCGCGCGTTCATGTTAAGTGCGTTTTTGGGAAACGCTCGTGGAATTGCTGCGAGCGTTCGTAACCTTGCACGTAGAAAGCGCTCTTAAGAGCTACGATACATCGTTATCGGGAAACCCGGCCCTGATCAACTTTTCGGTTTCCGGCATTCTTTAAAATGTCTTCTTTTGTGTTCAGCGTGAAAAAAAAATGAAATTCATATAGTTTTTGAAAACCTAGAGGGTAAGTAAATGATTACATCATTTTTATTGTGAAAAATCCCTTTAATGGTGTGGTTCAAATAATAGTAGTAACATAATAGTCAGCAGCAGGTCTATTAGGTTGCATTTACACTGCATATTGACTAATAAGACTGTTTCACATTGTACATTTACAGTATTATACATGTTCTAATCAATTGAGCCGGTTCTTGCTATTGCCAATACTGTAGAAAGAAGTTATTTTAGCACCCCAAATTTGGTCGTTTCCACACAGTCTCGCAAGGAAACCTATTCATTTTAACCTCATTTAGAAGGATATTCTCTAAAGCCTTCGTTGTATTTGATGACTGAGGCTTTTCGTGTGATTTGGTTACTTTTTATTAGAAAAACCACTTCTTTTTTTTTTAAAGCACAACTATTAGATTAATGTTATTGTCAATTTTTCTGCCTATTAACTTTTTTAAATGGCCTTTGGAGTATTGCGCTGTCTATGTTAGCTTGTGTAATGTTAATGTTAATGCATATTAATCTTAGCTTTCTGAGTAAAAAGCAATCAAATTACTGTAATTCGTACGGTACTGCCATTTAAAACATCTGACCTTGTTGTTGTTCCAGCTACTTCTGTATTCATTGTCCTTCAAATACAAGCGAACATCCAAAAAGAGGTTTTGCGGTAGCCTCCAAAGAACAAGGACGTTTTGCTTGTGCATGGGAAATTTGCAAGGCCGACGTTTCCATTGTGCGAATAGGCTGGGATGTTGTGTTTAATGATCATATAGCAATGCAGCATAATGCTCACACATACGCAGACTGTTACAAAGAAAACACGTGTGCATTGGCTCATTGAATGTTCTCATGCTTTGGAGAATGTCCATATCGTCTTGGTCAGGGTATTTGGTATCCATATTGATTCAGAGATCCTTGTTTGCACTAAAGGACAGGTAGGTAATTGCCCTGATATGTGCTGTTCCTCGCCGTTGTTGTTATGTCAATAGTGTATGACCTTTGCATAATAAATGGATATGCAGGCTAGGACACATTAGCCCAAACGAGCCCATGGCCAAAAACAAATTGGGCTAATGAAATGATGTATAACCTGGAGCATGCAGGAGAGCTTCGCTTATTTCTCAGGGACTTGTTTTCAATGCACTCTTATCCCAGTGAGCCAAAACACAAATTGAACACTTAATGTACAGGCTGCCATAAAGCATTAGATGGCTTTCTCTGTAGACCTCCTGAAGGAGCATTAAACACCAGCGAGACTCTCAAAAAGAAAAGGTTCTTCAATGAGAGACTCTTTTAAGGCACTTTAGGTTCAACTAAGCAAAATCAATTTTCACTGAATGGGGTTGCTCTGTGGTTATAGAGTGATTTAAAATAATGAAAGCAGAAATGATAAATAGTAGATAAATGAAATTAATCTGAATAGAAATGCTATTGTTTTTTTTTTGTTTTTGAGAAACTCTGAGAAGTGAATTACCGACAGATCTGCGTTGAGGGGAATGACTGTGATACGTACATGTACATTTGTGAAACACCCACAGGAATATTACATTGTTTTCTTTTTTTGTGCCGTACCATATGTGTAATGGAAAAGTCAGTGCTGTATAACAAAGCGTATCCATCTGTTCCTGTGTAGCCGTCTGGAGCAGAACATGATCAAGAGCATCCCAGCAGGAGCGTTCTCCACATACAAGAAGCTGAAGAGAATGTAAGATCTTCCTCACACAACAACACAAACTGCGCAGGTCTTTAACTCAACCTTCATGCAATCACATGGTTCCCTATTGGACACAGCTGATTGGTACCGCTCAATCTTCAAATACTTGGTTAGCATTTGAGCACGCTTTCAGAAACCCTCCTCCTTCCCCAGCTCCACCTGCATAAATCTGCTACGAGTAAATCGTGCATGCTATTGTACAGCAGCAGCATATCTTACTTGCTCACAGCAGCAGTAATACTGTACAATTAATATTTATATAATACTTTTTAACAATAAATTAATACTTTTATTCAGCAATGATGTATGAAATGTATCAAAAGTGACAGTAAAACATTTCAAATAAATGCATCCAAAAATCCTGTAAATGGATGTAACAGTTTCCACAAAAATATTAAGCCGCTGTTTTCAACATTGATAATGATCAGAAATGTTTCTTGAGCATCAAATCAGCATATTTGGATGATATCTTGCTGAAAATTCAGCTTTGATCCCAGGAATTAATGGCATTTTAAATTATATTCAAATTGAAAGCAGTTATTTTGATTTGTATTAACACTATTCACAATATTACTGCTCTTTACCGTATTTATGATTAAATAAATGTAGCCTTGGCGAGACTTCTTTTTAAAGTCTTACCATCCCTAAACTTTTGAACGATGGTGTACATCCAAAAACCACTGTAAAATCAGCTTTCTTTTTTGACAGATCTATAGATATATACACACTTTCTCTTTTCACCCTATGTGTGAACTCTATACTTCCTGCAAGTGATCTCCTGTCAGCCACTTCGAAAAAAAAAAAAATCGTAGAAGGGTTCACAACATGCACGGCAGTTTCTAGAGGGATGTCACCCTGCTCAAGAAAATCTATATTTTGGACACAAATTCGGATATTTAATGAGAACTTCTCACCTCTGCTTTGGCAGTCGTTCCTTGACTTGAAGAGCTCAGTATTCTCAGGCCTCCTGGGAGAAAAATTAATTTGTGTACAGTTTTTGACAACCACGTCTCTTGGAGTCATTCATTTCCACCTCAACAACCCAAACGAATCTTTAGTTAATCACGCTCATGTCATTGTAACTGCTCCACACTTGCTATATCCCAAGTCATGTGATAGCTTAATATGTGGGAAGAAGTTAATGTTTTAGGTGAACTATCCTATTAAAGATTAAATGCTAATGATGGCCAGCAGTTCTTTCCCCCTCAGTGTGGAGTTTGCTAGGTATTTATAGAGTATCGACATCCTGTCAGACAAATGTGCAGACCATCTCTTTGTCGTTCTAACAGTTGATCTCCATTTGTGTGTTTTATGTTATTACAGAGACCTGAGCAAGAATCAGATATCCGAGATTGCAGAAGATGCGTTTTGCGGCCTGCGCTCGCTCACTTCGCTGTAAGTGTTTCTCGACACAACATATTAAAATTCATACATCTGAGCCGCATAGCAATACATTTACATAGATAATAGGTGTGTAAATGTAGACAGTCAGGTGAAAGGACAGGTGTCGAATAAATCAGCTGACAGAGCGGAGACGATGTGTGTGTGTGTGTGTGTGTGTGTGTGTGTACTGACATCTGCAGCAGCGTGAACACAAGGGAGGACTTTCATTTAAATCACCTCAACAAGTCAGAAAGAGACAGAAGACTCAGCGTGCGCATATTCATTTGGTCAGATCTATTTCCCCGCGTCCGGCCCACACAGCTGTACACGAGACAGAGCTCATTTACACACGCCGCGTGATTAAAGAGACGCTGAGGGGAGGAAGATGGGCCGCAGTCTCTCAGGGAATAGGAATAAAGCAGAGAGGATGTCATAAACACACATTTGCTCGGAAATTAGAGTGTGTGGTTCAGCCGAAAGGAACCGTCCTTCAGAGCTTACATGAACTCGTTCTTTGTTCTGTGAAACGCAAAATACAATTACAAACTTCAAAAGCGCACAGAAACACCACAAATTATCATAGAAATGTTCTTTTATGATTCATGCTTTGTGTCAAGAACGGACCGAAATTTGATTCATTATTGGCGGAAAACTTTGACATCTGCATGGCATGTTGATTAGAGAAATATTAATATTAAAATATATATATATATATTTAAATATATTTGTTCTTAATCAGATCTTTTCAGTGATTTGTTTATCGATTAGACTGATTCTATGATTCAAGTCACACACTATAAGGTGAACAGTAAAATTCTTTCACACGACTTTCTGAAGACTTTGAGGTTGAGTTTTATGAAACACATTTGATGACAATTTTTCCTCCTTTTTTTAAACCATGAAAGTTTGTGGGTTGATTCATTGTTCTCTATTTGCATTGTATCTGTGTTTGTCTATAGGGTCTTGTACGGAAATAAAATCGCAGAGATCCCAAAGGGACTGTTTGATGGCCTGGTCTCCCTCCAACTGCTGTGAGTTCTGCATTTGTGACTCAATAACCTTCCATGTCAAGGAGATAATATCTTCTGTGTGTGTGTAGTCCTGCTAAACCTTGTGTTACGGGGACAAATTGTTCCCTCAAGAATTATAATACCAGTCTTTTTTGACCATATGGGGATATTATTTTTCTGTGAAGGGTTTAGGGTGAATGGATAGACTATACAGTTTGTACTGTATAAAAATGACCATATCTGTGGAAAGACCCCAGAAAAAATCAGAATCAGAATGAGCTTTATTCAACACAAACACACAAGGAATTTGTCGTGGTTTTTCAGGAGCTCTTGGTATATAATTACAGTAGATAAACATATGTATGACAGAAGAATAGATTTTTTTTATAGAAATAGAAATTATTATACAGCAAGGGTGCATTGAATTCATCAAGTGAAATTTCTATTTCTAATAAATGCTGTTCTTAAGGACTTTCTACTCAAGAATCCTGTAAAAAATGACAGTTTTCCACAAAAATATTAAGCACTGCAACATCATATCAGAATGATTTCTGAAGGATCATGTGACATGTGATCTGAAAATTCAGCTTTGTCATCACTGGAAAAAATTATAATTAAAAACATATTTAAATAAAAAGCAATAATAAAAATAATATTTCTCAATATTTACTGTTTTATTGCATTTTTGTTCTTGGTGATTATAACAGCATGCTTCTTTTATAAACATTAAAATATTCTTCTGATTAATAGAGAATATTTTTGAAAATATTTGTAAATATTTTTTACCATATACAATTTTTGCACCATAACAATTAGTTTTATTTTTGGAGAATGTTTGATTAGTGGCATAGAAGTAATACAGAATATTACATTTTTAGTTTAGGGTCCAATTCTCACTAATGACTAGTCGTTTATTAGCATTCAAATTACTATGAAATTGTTTATTAGTACTTATAAAGCACATATTAATGCATTATTTTACATGACCATATTTAATTTACCCAATATCTAAACTTAACAACTACCTTAAAGAGTTAGTTCACCCAAAAATGAAAATCCAGTCATTAATTCCTCTCCCTCATGTCTTCGCTCATCTTCAGAACACAAATGAAGATATTTTTGATGGTTCAGTGAGTCTCTATTGACACTTTCAGATGTCCAGAAAGATACTAAAACATATTTAAAACAGGTCATGTGACTACAGTGGTTCATCTTAATATTAGAAAGCGACGAGAATACTTTTTGTGCGCCAAAAAAACAAAACAAGGACTTTTCAACAATATCTAGTGATGGACGATTTCAAAACACTGATTCATGAAGCTTTACGAATCTTTTGATTCGAATCAGTGATTCGAATCATTTCATTTTGAACTAAGGGTGCGTTCACACTTGTAGTTCGGTTGGTTTGGTTCGTTTGGTCCGGACCAAAACACAAAAACAAAGCATAGAGTCCTGGTCCGCTTAGCGTTCACACTCACATTTTTAACAGCGAACCTAAAGTTACCGAACCAAAGGCACAGGGACACGGTCACGACCTGATTGGTCGGCTTTTATGACGTATATTTCGTGACGGAGCTCGCTTACCGAACATTCAAAACAACGCTGTGTTCTGGATTAAACGCCATCATTTTTATTGCGTGTACATGTGCTTTATTTTTACCAGCTGAGAACTCACGAAGAGCTCATAAAATGTTCAAAACGTTCAAAACGGCAGCAGGATTTCCTCCGTTGTGTGCAGAAACAGAAACTTCACCTCCTCGTCGCTCCACGTTTGCCCTCGACTCATTTTGGATACGCCGATCTTCCCGCGTCGTCAAATCAGCTGACTTGTAGCGTCGCATCTTGTGGCATCACGTCCTGTTTTTGGTTCATTTACGTGTCTTTGGTCCGTGTCGCGTTCATATATCAATCGATCCGCACCAGAGTTCGTTTGGAAGCGGACCGAGACCCATCTTTTTAGCGGTCTCGGTCCACACCAGGGTTCGGATGGCAGCGTTCACACATGTTCACACAAACCGCACTGACTCAGCGATCGCACCAGGGTCCGTTTTAATCGCACCAAACGTGACAAGTGTGAACGCACCCTAACTCTTTGAAAACTATTAATAAGCAGTAATTTGGACTTTGAGGCAAAAGTCGTCGTCAATAGTAAGACCTGAACTAAAGTGTGACCAAATATTGATTATTTATTTGCCATCATCCTTCACAATGCGTTTAGTGAAGCATTTGGACTCATTTCTGCATAAATGGAAGTAAAGCAGTAAAAGAAGAGAGGAGAGCATGTACGGTTGTGGCTGAAAGGAGCATCAAGTTTTATTCTCACTTCCTCATGGGGGAACACTCTCGACATCATTAGTATGTAAATTAGACTTGATTGCTAAACATGTCCCTCACACGTACTTATATTTGTGGAGACACGGAAACATTGCTCAGACATAATTTCCGCATTTAATGGTCCAAATTGAGGTGAATTTGTCGGCTCTAATGGGCCTGTTTCAGCTTATTCTAATGATTTGGGGAAATTCTGATGGCTTCTGCTTTTCTTAACGTACACACATCACCTGTTATTATGCTTCTGAAACACCGTAGATTTACCGGAACGGCCCGACCCATGTTTTCGCTGCGAACTGCCATAATGACACAAATTATCTGTGTTTTCAGCAATTAGAGTTCTTCATCCTTAATGGATTTTCTTAATAAGACCCTTTCAAAGGAACACCTCAGGGCATTCCAGCTATTTAGCTATTTTGGTGTCCCTGTGTTTCTTTCTGTCGTATATATGTGGTTTTATTCAGGCTTCTTTATTTTCTTTCTTTTTCGAGAAACTCAAACCTAATTAGTTCACCCTGTGAGTTGACTAACGATGCATGCGTTTGCTCCGAGACAAAACCTCATTACAATGGCTTTCAGTAATTAAGCACATGACTGCGTTAGTCAATTGTCAGGCGGCCTGAACAGGAAAGACGTGAAGACGGCTGGAAGTCGGCGAGGAGTGCGTGACATGACAGGAGTGATGTGTGCAACTCCAGCGATTCATCGACAGCACGTTCCCTGCGCTTTGGTTCAAAGTTGCGATCTGCGAACCAAGTCAATTACGGCGATAGATTTGAATGTGTTCCCGTCGCTTGCATCGAGTCGCGCGGCTGTGAGCACTTGGTGGATCCCACGCTGTGAATGTTTTCCCACGGTGAAATCTTCACACTGATGCAGGGCAGATTACTGAACTCACTGTAAGCATCGTGCTCTCCGCTAGAGGCTGTAAAGCAAAGCAGAGAACCGTGCAGAGAGAGCAACACTTTCCGCCAAGTCAGGCAAAGTGAAAATAAAAAGTCTTTATTGTCTCTGAAGTCTTTCGTGAAATACCTGTAGGAAACATGCTCTCCTTTGACTCAGGGACTGAACTGAAAGAGGGTTGATATGGTGACTGAGGCCTGTGTAACAGCCGCGCATGTCTATGGACATTTTACAGTTTACATCACAACCTTCTGTAATAAATACTCATCAGTCGTCAAGAACAGTGTACATAACACAATGGCAAATTGGCAACTTGGGTATTTACGTTTTACTTTTTTGTTGTTTGTTTGCATTGATTTTTGTTTTGCTTTGCTTTGCTTTTTGTTTCTTGTTTTGCTTTGCTTTTTGTTTCTTGTTTTGCTTTGCTCTTTGTTTCTTGTTTTGCTTTGCTTTTTGTTTCTTGTTTTGCTTTGCTTTTTTTCTTGTTTTGCTTTGCTTTGTGTTTCTTGTTTTGCTTTGCTTTGTGTTTCTTGTTTTGCTTTGCTTTTTGTTTCTTGTTTTGTTTTGCTTTTTGTTTCTTGTTTTGCTTTGCTTTTTTTCTTGTTTTGCTTTGCTTTGTGTTTCTTGTTTTGCTTTGCTTTGTGTTTCTTGTTTTGCTTTGCTTTTTGTTTCTTGTTTTGCTTTGCTTTTTGTTTCTTGTTTTGCTTTGCTTTTTGTTTCTTGTTTTGCTTTGCTTTTTTTCTTGTTTTGCTTTGCTTTGTGTTTCTTGTTTTGCTTTGCTTTGTGTTTCTTGTTTTGCTTTGCTTTTTGTTTCTTGTTTTGTTTTGCTTTTTGTTTCTTGTTTTGCTTTGCTTTTTTTCTTGTTTTGCTCTGCTCTTTGTTTCTTGTTTTGCTTTGCTTTTTTTCTTGTTTTGCTTTGCTCTTTGTTTCTTGTTTTGCTTTGCTTTTTGTTTCTTGTTTTGCTTTGCTTTTTTCTTGTTTTGTTTTGCTTTCGTTTCTTGTTTTGTTTTGCTTTTGTTTCTTGTTTTGCTTTGCTTTTTTCTTGTTTTGTTTTGCTTTTTTTCTTGTTTTGTTTTGTTTTTTGCTTGGCTCTTTTGTTTTGTTTTATTTTTGCTTCAGTTTTTGTTTTGCTTTCATTTGCTTTATTGTGCATTGTTTCGTTTTATTTTATGTTGCTTTTTTGCTTTGCTTTTCTTTTGTTTAGCCTTTTTAATTATTTTGTTTTGTTCTTCGTTTTCCTTTTTAATTTGCTTTCGTTTGCTGTGCATATTATTTCTTGTTTTCGTTTGCTTTGCTTTTTTTAGTTTAGCTTTTTTGTTCTTTTAAGATTTTTTGGTTAGTTTGTTCATTTTTAAATTCAATTTATATGTATACTTTATTTTTGTGTTTTATGAATTCACCATTTTAACAGTGTCAGTATTCATTTCACAATATTTGTGGGGGTTTTGTTATGTCACTTATTTGAAACGACATGTGCTTTGCGCTGTAGAAAGTGTCTGTTAAAGGGTTAGTTCACCCTAAAATGAAAATTCTGTCATGAATTTCTCTCCCTCGTGTCGTTCTACACCCGTAAGACCTTCGTTCATCTTCAGAACACAAATGAAGATATTTTTGATGACATCCGATGGTTCAGTGAGTCTCTATTGACAGCAAGATAATTCATACTTTCAGATGAACAGAAAGATACTAAGTTATTTTGTTTTTCTCGTCGCTTTATAGTATTAACGTTGAACCACTGTAGTCACATGACCTGTTTTAAATATGTTTTAGTATCTCTCTGGGCATCTGAAAGTGTTCATTATCTTGCCATCAATAGAGACTCACTGAACCATCAGATTTCATCAAAAATATCTTCATTTGTGTTCTGAAGATGAACGAAGACACGAGGGAGAGGAATCAATGACTGGATTTTCATTTTAGATGAGCTAACCCTTTAAGAGTGTAAATTTAAGCATAACGCTTAATAAAATGTTTCGTTTTTATTTTCCACGTGCGAGATAAGTAAGAGTTAAAATGTGTTTACACTGACGAGAAAGCTTTTCAGTGTAATGAAACGCCTGTTTACTCTTCCAGACTCCTGAACGCCAACAAGATCAACTGTCTTCGGGTGAACACTTTCAAAGACCTGCAGAAACTCAACCTGCTGTCTCTCTACGACAACAAGCTTCAGACCATCAGCAAAGGCCTGTTCGCCCCTCTGCGTGCCATCAAAACACTGTGAGTGAACACACACACACACGCACACTCTCCATCCTTCACACCCACACTCAGTCCAGGAGACTCCAGTCTCTAAGCAACTGTTGAGCAGGACTACATTCACCCTGCAATTAATTAGCTCCAAGTAGACGGCAAAACAACAACACCATTAACAGCAGCAAGATAAATGTGAACTAAACAAATGAAAACCTCACGCTGAAAATAACAGTTCATGTTTGTGAATGCACAGCAATCGTATCGTTATCACAGGATATTACTGTTTGATTGCGCAGCCTCCCTTGACTCTAATTAAGCATTTTGAGTTCTTGTTATGTTCGGCCTCCGCAGACACCTCGCTCAGAATCCCTTCATGTGTGACTGTCATCTGAAGTGGCTGGCCGACTACCTGTTTGACAATCCAATTGAGACCAGCGGAGCTCGATGCAGCCACCCGCGCCGCCTCGCCAACAAACGCATCAGCCAGGTCAAGGGCAAGAAGTTCCGCTGCACAGGTAGAGTTACACACATGTGCACTGATGACGTTTTATGTAAAACCGGGGTCCTTTTTCTTGATATTTTGAGCTAAATGGAACAATATACTACAGTACTGTATATGATAGGGGTGTAACGGTACATGTATTCATCCCAACGGTTCGGTGCATACAGTCAGACAACGAATACAGGTGACCCACACTCCAATCCAGAAGGGGGCGTGTGTGGTAATGCAATGCTGTTTGCTAACTGCCATAACATGAAAAAGCGCTGAAGAAGAAGAAGAACAGACGATCTATGCATAGATATGTTTGCGTGTGATCTCTCAACATCAATAAAACAGCTTGAGAATAACCTCTCGCGTAGCATTACATTTACCTCAGGTGAGTCATTTAGTGTCCACAGCATGTTGGTTCACTAGAGAAATGAAGCATTTCACTAAATATATGCTTATTTACTCATTATATTTACTTTACCTGATAGTAATGGCTTAATTATTTAATAAATGTTTCATTAAATTTGTCATGAAAACAAGTTATGACAACAGCTGTGTAAATGGTTATGTTTCAAAAACGAGTTGGAGTAGATAATTTTAAAAAAAAGGGTTTTTTTTATTATTTGGGTGTTGATTATTATAATTAAAACTGAATTTAATAGTTTGGACTCTATTGTTAATTGTAACCTTTAATATTATAGTAATGTGCAAGAAAGTTTTCCTTTATATAGTTTACAGTATTAGCTGACTTTTTTTATCCATAGGAATATATGCGATTTTATTTAAAGAGAGAGACACAATTTGTTCAATAAACCACTTTTATTCAAAAAGAAGAAGAAAGAAGCAATTTTATGTTTAGTTTCCTCCCTCCTGCTGTACCGAACCGTGACTTTAATACCGAGGAACATAACGAACCGTCAAATTTGAGTGCCATCACACCCCTAATGTATAGACATACTTTAACATTGACACGACTCCTTCGTTAGAACATTTCACTTCAGACTAAGATGTCATTCAGAAATTGAAATGTTGTGACGTCATACACTTACATTCAGTACATTCAGCAGTCGTCAAAATACACTTCCGTTCAAAAGTTTGTTTTAAAATAATTCTCTGCTCACCAAGGCTGCATTTATTTGATCAGAAAATACAGTAAAAACAGTAAGATTGTGACCTGTTATTACAATTTAAAATGCTTTAAAATATAATTTATTCCTGTGATCAAAGCTGAATTTTCAGCATCATGACTCCAGTCTTCGGAAATCATTCTGATATGATGATATGCTCCTCAAAAAAAACATTTACGGTTATTGCCAATACGTTGTGGAAACGGTTGTGCTGTTAAGTATTTTTTGAGGAAATTTCTTTCAGGTTTCTTTGATGAAGAGAAAGTTCAAAAGAGCTGCATTCATTTGATGTTTGTTTGTTTTGTAACCATGTAAAAGCCTTTACTGTCCTTTTTGATCAATTTCATTGCTTTTATTTCTTCTTTTTTGTGCAGTACATCAGTATTACATTAGTAGCTTAAGTTTAGTGAGAGGATGGAAAATGGCCTTCTAAATTATAGGGTTTTTTTCATCCAAGATACCTTCACTAACATCTTGCACATTCTGAAAGACAGTCGATTAAGTTCAGAAATCAGTCCACTACACTGAGCTGATGCGGTCACTCGTCGATGGCTTGGAGTTCAGATGGACAGCTCACATACTTCACTCTGAGACTCCTTACATTCAACAGCGTCCCTTTCCTTTTCTCATGTGTGTGTGTGTGTGTGTGGCATACTCTGGCCTGGAGCAGTTCTTCTCACACACTGCCAGGTTTCAGAGTGCTAATAGGACAATGCTGGCTGCTCTGAACCAGAATGAAGATGCCTTGTTAGAAGATGCTTTACGAGTCGGAACTGGCCCCCACACGCAGCCAAAATCACGGGCCCCTGAGGGAAATTATTTGGTGGGAGAAGTGCAGTCGCTGTTTGCTTTGATATTAAGCCACAGGTTTTTCTCATTAAAGTTCTGTCAGTATATCAGCAGCACAATAACAAGTGCAACAGCAGGCCCCTAGTGTGTGTTTCCACAGGCGTTACAAGTGTTTGCACATGAAAATCTGTGTTTTATGTTGTGTGTGTGTGTGTGTGTTGGCAGAGGGCTTTGCTCCACTCCTTTCTCCTCTGTGATGTCTTTATGTGTGTCTTTCCAGTCCCTGTCTGTCTGTCTGTCTCTGTCTGTCTTTTCGGGCCTTGTATTCCCAGCGGGCTATAATGTCCCAGTGACTGCGCTGGGACGAGGGAAAGGGGGCCGGCCCGTCTGCCCGTGTGCATGGTGGCCCAGAGTTCTGGGTGGCTTCCTGGCTGCTGTGTCCTGGCTGCTCCCTCCTCCTCCTCCCCGCCTCTCCGTCCCGCTCCGCTCCTCCACTCTGGCCTCTGGTGCAGCTGTCTCTTGTGCTTGATCTAACCATGTGCCGCCGCCTACACAAGCCTCACATGGTTCCGTCAAGCACCAGGGACCGCTGGACACACTCGCACACAGCATGGCATTCTGGGATATGTGCGGTGGCACCTCTCTTTGCCACCATGAGGAGTGAAGGTGGCGTTCTTTTACCCGGGAACAACGGATCGCTTGTGAAGAGCTCTAGCTATGTTCTCCGTCTGCATTTCAAAGGGCGTTTTTAAAATTCGCTCTTGTAGACATTGGGCTTTGGCTAGAAGCATCAGGGCAGCTGAACGGAGATGGTGGGAATAAGATAAACAGTGGCAGGCGAGTGATGGCTGATGGGAAGCAGACTTATCGCAGGCGGCCAGAACCTCGTGTGTTTTCCTGTCAAAACGCTTCTTAGCGCCAGACTTCCAATACCTGACCTCTCTCTCTCTCTCGATGGCGCCGTTATCTTTAAAGAAATACAGACGACGAGGCCTCTTTGCCTGTTTGTGGCCGTGTTTGTAGGTGTAAAGAACAAAGACGTGTGTAAAATCGAAATATTTATTCCTATTTATTATGGGAGTGAATCTCATGAAAACATGTCGGGTCCCGTTTTTTGAAATCTAAAACTGTTGATAGCTCTTTTTTATATAAATATCTGCGTGATATGTACACATTAAAGACAAAAATGCGCTCATATGTTTTGCATGTGATTCGATGATTTTTGTAAAGATCATTCTCTAGACATTTAAGCTAATTTCCTCCAATTTCTCATTACTGTTATACATTTCAGGTATTTTATTGGAGGGTTTTTTTTTTTTGTAAGTCCCATTGTTTGAAATTTGAACAAAATTTGAAAAAATATTTGCATGCTATGTACAATTATGTAATATCATGGTCATCTATATATTTTTTTATAAAGATTACGAAGCCATTATTAATACAATTAAACATATTTCCCCAATTTCTCATTACTGTTATACATTTCAGGTATTTTATTGGAGGGTGTTTTTTTTTTTGTAAGTCCCATTATTTGAAATTTGAACAAAATTTAAAAAAATATTTGCATGCTATGTACAATTATGTAATATCATGGTCATCTATATATTTTTTTATAAAGATTACGAAGCCATTATTAATACAATCAAACACATTTCCCCCAAATTCTTATTACTGTAATATATATATATATTTTGCATATTTTTAAAGACTGCAGTCATTATTAAGACAATAATCACCCCAATTTCACATACATTTCAGATGTTTTAATCAAGATTGTTTTCTCAATTCCTATCTGAAAAATGATCGGTATTACACTTTTTTTATTGAATTACTATAAAAATGATTATAAAAATTCACTTATTTTAAAATATAAGCATAAAGTCAGTACAACAAACAAAATCATGATGGATAAATATTTTACCATTTATTTTACAGCACGATATGTGAATGCGGGGGGTGATAAAATGTTATGAAATGAATCTTCATTTTCATGCAAAAAATAAAAAAAAAATTTAATTTTTTTTTTTGTGATCTGGAACTGTGAGATTTAACGCTGCGCGTGACGAGTTGAATAAGCTGTTTGAATGTCCGTCTTTCTCTGCTTGTGTCTCGTGTGTTTGTTAGGTGCGGAGGACTACCGCAGTCGTCTCAGCGGCGAATGTTTCCAGGACCTGGTCTGTCCCGAGCGCTGTCGGTGCGAAGGAACGGTGGTGGACTGCTCGAACCTCAAACTCACCAAGATACCCCCTCACCTGCCTGAGCACACCACTGAACTGTAAGAGACGCGCATTTCGGCTTACAAACACACCCGGCGACCCCATCAATCACTCTCCAGAACGTGCATCATTTACAATCTCACCTCACTAATTCTTTCGGTGTTCGTCTGTCCCAGAGGCCTCATCCCTCTCTCTTGTCCTCTGATTACGGGGTCTCGTCCCCGGCCGAGTTGTGGTGAATGAATGTCCGAGGCCTCTCCCAGGTCATTAACCACTCAGCTGCGTTTTCCCTGGGCAGAGCTAGACGGGGTGACAATGCGTTTGCCCTTGTGTTCATGTGTAGAGGACACATCAGGGTTTTCCCTCTGCAGTCCCATCAACTCGAGTCATCTGTCACACTCTCTCTTTCTCTCTCTCTGTCTTTCTGCGGCTCACTGACTACAGCTTGCACCCGCTAGCACAGCTGCTTATTTATAGAGCTCTTGCGGGATTGCTCGCAACCAGGAACCAGCACTTTATGTCTGATGTGCTTTCCCATGGCAGGCCCCGCTAGGGAAACCAGCCCTGAGGGGAAACAAAAAGTCAGCCATGGTGCATTTACTAGACTCTAGTCTTACTAATGTTCAGAAAGTCTCTCTCAACCTTGTCTAGACTGTCTCTGCACCTGTCTGCGTTTGGAATGGGAGTCTAGCATACTGCTAACGGCATGCTGTGCAGTATATACGGCAATCTACTTATCATTATCTGGTTATACTCCACAAGTGTTGCGCTCACATCCTCCTGGGAAGGTCGTGTCTATAAGCTGGGGAGTCGCCATTGACCCTTCGCAAAGACCCGCCCCCTTTAGTTATGTACGACATGCTTTGCGCTCTCACGCCACGCATCATGTTCTCACGAAGTAAAAAATACATCCAGGAGCAAAGAGGACACTGACAACGCGTCGACAGACATGTGAAACAGTTTCATATTTCAAATATTGTCATTTTTTAAAGAAGTTAAATCAATAAATAGCGTCTAGTGTGTGTTTAATGTGTCGCTGTCGCTCCTCGATCATCTCTTCATACTAGTTCATTTATAGCATCAAATAAACATGAATGAGCATCAGAAGGAATGTTGTTTCAAACGCGGAAAGACGCACAATTTATCAAGTTCACCGACGTTAATCTACTAACTCCCCTGACTGCTTTTGTCACATGGCGGATTCGGGGTTACGATTGGTCAGATCGCCTGTCAATCAAACTGTTTGCGAAGGGACAATTACGTCAACTGCGTCCAAATTACATTTGTCGGAGCATGATTTCCAACATAAAATACGATTTTTTAAACTCTAAACATATACAATTTAATGAATAAAGAATGCCAGTCGGGTTTATTTTTGCTTTGTTTATATTTATGAATTTATGAAGGTGCTGTATATTATGTTGTTATGAATTCTAAAGTAATAATGTTAACTCGGTACATTTTTCTTTTCTTTTGTAATGTTTAATTTTTATTATTTTCTTTTATTTTTTTTCTTTTATTTTATAATGTCTTTATTTTATTTTATCATTTTATTTTTTTTTTATTTATTATTTTATCTTATTTGATTTTAAACCCCTGGTATAAAGTCATTCCAAAATACACACTCTTCTTTTATCTTCATGGCCCGTTAGCCACCGCAAAAGTGTCCGAGTGTGTCCTTCATCTTGATATCACCGGTGATGAGGGACAGATGAACGTGTATGAGAGTCACATATCCACGCTAGAGAGAGCGATCCTGATTTTTATTACGATGACATCACAGTCCTAATTATACAGCATCTCCCACACGAGAGACTTGAGGACTGAAACTGAGACAGCGTCTGAATTATAATCACTCCCATCCTCCTTAGCTCTTTTGTCTCCATCTCACCCCTACATGCTCCAGTGAGGTTTACTTGTGCTTTTTGCTGTGAGACTTAATCTTATTATTATACCTAGTGAAGACTCTTGAACTATTAACCTCTGTCTCTCGATCTGTTTCCACTCCAGACGGCTGAATGACAATGAAATCCCCATCCTGGAGGCTACAGGGGCCTTCAAGAAGCTCCCAAACCTGCGCAAGATGTACGAACGGGTTCATTTCTTCTTTTCGTTTGACGGTTTTGGCTGCTGAATGATATTGGCGTATTTCAAATTCAGCTTTGTATGAAGTGAATGCAGTGAAAGCTTCTGGAATATTCCAACGTAATGGGCAAAAGCATGCAGTGATTTACTGGCAGGCGATATTCGCAGCTCACTCCAAAATTGAAAAAAGCGGCATTCACTCAGGAAGAGGACCGGTGATTTATCATGCATGAAATTGCTTACTATCTAGCAGAGTTATAAATTGGGCAGATCTAAAAGACCGACCTTACATTTTACTGTAGCATGGTTTAAAATTAAGCTGTGAATCATCATAAATGTGTGTTTAGGATACAACCACAACCTATTTATATGATGAAACAAAGAAATTTTCACTGTACCATTGCAACCGGTGCTTTCTGCCATTTATCAAAATAATAAATAGTGCGTTCGAGACGCATTGAAAGAGCATGAGCGTCTGGGAGTTGATGCATTCTTGAATTTCGTGTTCGCAGAAACTTGAGTAATAATAAACTCCGGGACATCCGGGAGGGGGCGTTTGACGGGGCCGGAGGTGTTTTGGAGCTGCTGTTGACCGGGAACAAGCTGCAGTCGGTGAGCGGACGGATGTTCAAGGGCTTGAGCGGCCTCAAAACGCTGTGAGTATGGCCGCCGTTTCACATTTAAAGGGATAGTTTACCCAAAAATGAAACTTCCGTCATCAAGTTGTTCCAAACTTGCACACGTTTCAGTTCACACAAAAGGAGATATTTTGAAGAATGTTCCATTGACTTCCATAGAAGAAGAAAAAAATACCATTATTTTCTTTTGTGTTCGACAGACGAAAGAAACTCCTAAAGGTTTAGGATGACATTATTATAATATACTATATATATATGCATCTTCATTTTTGGATGAACGTTCCCTTCAAGTGCATTTTTCAAAAGCCAACCCTGCTTTTCCTGTTATCCCAAGATGAAACATGTCTCTGAGCCACGTTCACATTTAAAGGGATAGTTTACCCAAAAATGAAACTTCCGTCATCAAGTTGTTCCAAACCTGCACACGTTTCAGTTCACACAAAAGGAGATATTTTGAAGAATGTTCCATTGACTTCCATAGAAGAAGAAAAAAATACCATTATTTTCTTTTGTGTTCGACAGACGAAAGAAACTCCTAAAGGTTTAGGATGACATTATTATAATATACTATATATATGCATCTTCATTTTTGGATGAACGTTCCCTTCAAGTGCATTTTTCAAAAGCCAACCCTGCTTTTCCTGTTATCCCAAGATGAAACATGTCTCTGAGCCACGTTCACATTTAAAGGGATAGTTTACCCAAAAATGAAACTTCCGTCATCAAGTTGTTCCAAACCTGCACACGTTTCAGTTCACACAAAAGGAGATATTTTGAAGAATGTTCCATTGACTTCCATAGAAGAAGAAAAAAATACCATTATTTTCTTTTGTGTTCGACAGACGAAAGAAACTCCTAAAGGTTTAGGATGACATTATTATAATATACTATATATATATGCATCTTCATTTTTGGATGAACGTTCCCTTCAAGTGCATTTTTCAAAAGCCAACCCTGCTTTTCCTGTGATCCCAAGATGAAACATGTCTCTGAGCCACGTTCACATTCATATATTCACACAACTCTGAATATAAATGCACAAACATTAGTCATGGCATTGGAAATGCGCTCTCATAGGCTTATTTAAAAACAAATTTTCAAGAAAAATTGCCCACTCTCAGCAAAAAACAATCTGTGATTGTCAGGTCTGATCAAGATGTTGACCGCATGAAGTTATTCCAAGAAAGAACGGGCATAGACGTCCCCCGTGCCGGGTCTGCTATCGGGAACAAAGATGCTAATACGATGCATATTCTGAAGCCTGGTGGTTAGAAAAAGGTCTGCTGCCGCTCTAATTAGCTTAATTGGAGAGAGAGGAGTGCATTGGAGCAAATGAATGGAATCATGGTCCTGCAATATTGGATTTAGTGGCTTTCAAATCCCAGGAGTATGTGTCCAAATTGAGTTTGCTCGTCTCAGATCCCTGTTTGTCAGAGTTTAATGCCGAATTTGCTGCTTTCAGGTTTTCATCACGGCAGACTCTGGTTTGCATTTAGCCTGTTTGTGCTGCTGAAGGCCTTTAGGAGACCCTGATTGTTTTGGGCACCTCACCCCTCCCCAACCACACGCACACAAACTCATCTTATCTCGTGTCAAGCGGTGAGCTGCCTCAGCGGGCCACGTCTGCTTACAGCTCCAAGACCATCGTCACGCGCAGACGCGTTTATCTAGCGTCCTCACCAGCCAGAAAGCCATAGACTGAACCAGAGACTGGTGTTGTTTAATTAAAGCTGATTATAATTAGCATGAACTTGCTCAAACGAAACTTTGTTTGCATTATTAGACCGTGGGCCAGCTGAATTATGATTTTTTTTTGTGTGTGTATTATATTATATAAGTAAATGTTGACATTAACATTAACTAAGATTAATAAATGCAGTAGTAGTACTGTTCATGGTTAGTGCACGCTAGTTTACTAATGAAACCTTATTGTAAAGTGTAATATAATATAATATCATATAATAATAAGCAATACATTTGTTACAGTATTTATTCATCTTTGTTAATGTTTGTTAATAAATATCTAGCTATTCATTCACAGTGCATTTACTGATTTTAACAAATATCTACAACTTTTGATTTTAATCATTTATTAGAAAATATAGAAATTAACATTAACTAAGATTAAGAAATGTGGTAGAAGTATCATTCATAAGTTGTAAGTTAACTAATGAAACCTTATTGTAAAGTGTTTCCTACAATATAATATCATATAATATCATATAATATAATATCATATAATGTCACACCATATCATATCATATAATAGTTTTTAAAATGTAGACTATATAGGGTGTACTGGTGTAAAAAAGCAATGCATATTTTACGATAATATATAATTATCATCATAATCATAATCTAGCCTATAAAATGTTATTTATAAAAAAATATATACATCATTTTTAAATGTTTACAGTATATGCATATCATATCTCATATGCATATATATATATATATATATATATATATATATATATATATGCAAATGCATATCTCATTACTGTTGTTTCTCAGTTAGACAAAACCTGATCCGGTCACACACAATGCTTTATACAGCACACTGTCATTCACTGAATGCTCTGATTCACAGTAAGTGCATTTCCTTCTTGTAATCTCACAGTGATCAAATCACTGCCAGACTGTATACAGCTACTTTCCTCCGGTGCGTACGCGTATCTACGCATATGCATGCCGCGTCATCTCAAAATAATTGAGAAAAACACCAATGACTTAATGCATTACAGCAGCCATAGGGTCTCATAAACTCAGAGTCAATGTGATCCAACCTGCCTCTGTGTTCCCATCAGGATGCTGAGGAGTAATCAGATCAGCTGTGTGGATAACGCCACCTTCACCGGCCTGAGCTCCGTGCGCCTGCTTTCCCTCTACGATAACCGGATCTCCACTATCGCCCCTGGAGCTTTCAACACCCTGCATTCGCTCTCCACCATGTGAGTCCTCCACCCTCACACACACACACACATTTCCTTCTGTGTCATGGGTTCACTCAGTTATGCATCCATCAACTGCATTCTTTAGTGATGAAAAAAATTGAAATAATAATGCCTGAGAATTAAGGAATTTAAAGCGAAACTGCCTAATAAAACTATTCATTGAAGTTGCTGCGTCCGTACCAAACCCACAAACGAGTTTGTTCAAATATTCACAAAGACGCGGGAAGTCAAACACAGTCTTTCGGGTCACGCTCCACCACCAATCAAGTGCCTATTATATCTTCATATGCAAAACGGATGAGGATGTGGTTCAGGCATAAAAAAAGTCTCATTGTTTGCAGATGTTTTTCAGAATTATGAGGTTATGTTTTCTTGTCTCGGTTGAAAACGGTTGTTCTTGAACCTCAGATGAGAACATTTTGGTTTGCCCCGTGGGGCAGGGGGAATTATTCAAAAATGGCTAAAAAGGAAAATTGCTCTGCTGTCTAAAAAAGGACTCAAATTTTGTGCAATGAGGACGTCCTTACAAAGGCAAATGTACGGATTTAATTATTTTGATTGTATGATGTAAAAGAATTGGGAACAGCTGGAGAAAACGGTGCGCTGTACATTTTTAAAACAGATTAATATCTCCGTAGCTTTTTGCAGGGGATGTAAACAAAAGAACTGATAAACAAAACAAAAAAAAAAAGGACTCTAGTGTGTCACAGCCCTGAGGGAACGACAAGAAAGAGAAAGATCAACGGAGAAAACTGAAAGAGATCTCACAGATGTTCGGAGATAAACAGATGCTGTTAAGCATTCAAAATAACTTCTGGTGGAATCATAATTTAGAAAAAAGAGATGGAAATGACGACTGCCGACACAGCAAGCATCTGTAACCATTTGAATTATCATATCAGGCTGTATTCCTGGCACACATTGCTTCGTGCAACAATACACATGGTTTTCTTTTTCACTCGGTGAACTCTGCCTACTAACTGAAAAATGTGAGCAAAGACTGTCAGGCTGTTCTGATTTGCATGGAGTGTCATTCCTTCCATTCTGACCGTCTAATCAAGTTTAGCATGCATAAACAACTGAAAGAATTTACACAATGAAGTCATCCGGTCAGAGTAATGTACATCTTTTCTGTCAAGGGCATAAACAACCGTAATTTCTCAAACACTACAAGTGCTTTTTGTAGCTATACCACTCTAGCGCAGCTTTTGTTTTGATTTGCTTTGCTTTTTGATCTGCTTTTTGTTTTTTGCTTTGTTTTGAGTTGTGCTTTGTTGGTGTTTTTTCTTGTTTTTATTTTGTTATATATTGTTTTTGTGTTTATATATATTTTATTCCCAACTATTTAACCCTTTTGTTTTGTTTTGTTTTGTTTTGCTTTGTTTTGAGTTTTGCTTTGTTGTTGTTTTTTCTTGTTTTTATTTTGTTATATATTGTTTTATTTTTATATATTATTTATTTCCAACTATTTAACCCTTTTGTTTTGTTTTGTTTGCTTTGCTTTTTGCTTTGTTGGTGTTTTTTCTTGTTTTTATTTTGTTATATATTGTTTTATTTTTATATATTATTTATTTCCAACTATTTAACCCTTTTGTTTTGTTTTGTTTGCTTTGCTTTGTTTTGAGTTTTGCTTTGTTGTTGTTTTTTCTTGTTTTTATTTTGTTATATATTGTTTTATTTTTATATATTATTTATTTCCAACTATTTAACCCTTTTGTTTTGTTTTGTTTTGTTTGCTTTGCTTTTTGCTTTGTTGGTGTTTTTTCTTGTTTTTATTTTGTTATATATTATTTTATGTTTATATATTATTTATTTCCAACTATTTAACCCTTTTGTTTTGTTTTGTTTGCTTTGCTTTTTGTTTTGAGTTTTGCGTTGTTGTTGTTTTTTCTTGTTTTTATTTTGTTATATATATATATTATATTTTATGTTTATATATTATTTATTTCCAACTATTTAACCCTTTTGTTTTGTTTTGTTTGCTTTGCTTTTTGTTTTGAGTTTTGCTTTGTTGTTGTTTTTTCTTGTTTTTATTTTGTTATATATTATTTTATTTTTATATATGATTTATTTCCAACTATTTAACCCTTTTGTTTTGTTTTTGTTTTGTTTTGTTTTGTTTGCTTTGCTTTTTGCTTTGTTGGTGTTTTTTCTTGTTTTTATTTTGTTATATATTATTTTATATTTATATATTATTTATTTCCAACTATTTAACCCTTTTGTTTTGTTTTGTTTGCTTTGCTTTGCTTTGTTTTGAGTTTTGCTTTGTTGTTGTTTTTTCTTGTTTTTATTTTGTTATATATTATTTTATATTTATATATTATTTATTTCCAACTATTTAACCCTTTTGTTTTGTTTTGTTTGCTTTGCTTTGTTTTGAGTTTTGCTTTGTTGTTGTTTTTTCTTGTTTTTATTTTGTTATATATTATTTTATATTTATATATTATTTATTTCTAACTATTTAACCCTTTTGTTTTTTGTTTTGTTTGATTTGCTTTTTGTTTTGAGTTTTGCTTTGTTGTTGTTTTTTCTTGTTTTTATTTTGTTATATATTATTTTATATTTATATATTATTTATTTCCAACTATTTAACCCTTTTGTTTTGTTTTGTTTGCTTTGCTTTGTTTTGAGTTTTGCTTTGTTGTTGTTTTTTCTTGTTTTTATTTTGTTATATATTATTTTATATTTATATATTATTTATTTCTAACTATTTAACCCTTTTGTTTTTTGTTTTGTTTGATTTGCTTTTTGTTTTGAGTTTTGCTTTGTTGTTGTTTTTTCTTGTTTTTATTTTGTTATATATTATTTATTTCTAACTATTTAACCCTTTTGTTTTGTTTTGTTTGCTTTGCTTTTTGTTTTGAGTTTTTCTTTGTTTTTGTTTTTTCTTGTTTTTATTTTGTTATATATTATTTTATATTATATGTTTTTTTATTTACAACTATTTAACCCTCTTGTTTTGTTTTGTTTGCTTTTTGTTTTTTGCTTTTTTCTTCAGTTTGTTTTTTGCTTCTTGTTTAGTTTTGTGATATATTATTTTATTTAACTATTTAAATATAATTGTGTATAATGAATAAACTCGCCTCTATATCATGATTTTTTAAAAATACAATTGAATCCTCCATGCAAAAAAACTACTTAAAGCCTTTATATACAGTAAAAATAAAAATAAATATTTTTAATTCATGAATAATGCCTTATAATGGTCTCATGAATAATTGTTATATGTTATAGTTTAAAATACCTTTAAAATGTGTGTTAAAACACATGATAAACAATCATGTTATATGTAACGAGGAATCTGTTAATATTATAATGCATTTATTTTAATTAACTTTGGTTACAGTTATGTACAATACGGTATAATGTAGATTATGAATACAATGTAAAGTAAACTTGTTTTACTGTATGGAAACGGCACAACACAATCTAATCTTTCTCACTTCTTATGCCATAAGGCAAGTTGGTTGTGCTTTTTTTTCTTTCGGATTCTTTATTTTTCGTTCTCTCTTTGCTTTGCCAGCTCTCTAATTACCCGGCGGCTGACACAGCCATGTCCATTTCAGGACAGGGCAGCTAAAAATATCTAGAGAGAGAGAGAGAGAGAGAGGAGAGAGAGAGAGAGAGTATGGCCTCCCCAGATATTCTCTTCCCACAATAGTGCAGCAGACATGTTGGGCACACTTCCCTCCTTCTTCTCTCTCACTCCATCATTCATCCCTCCACCTCTGCCAAAATTAGAGCAGAGCGGGAGAGTGTTTCCGGTAGGAGAGTTTGCAGGGCTGACGCGGGCAGTCAGGACAGAGGTTACTTTTGTGTGCTCACATTTGTGATTATCACAGTAAAAATAGCTGTGTGTTTTGTCAGCTATGTACCATTTATTAAATTTAGCAGGATAAGTAGTCTCTAATGTCCAGTTTGGGATGTAATTCCCAAAGCAAGCGTTCTCTCTCTCAACCTGTCTTGTGTTTCTTTACGCTACACTGTAAAAAAAAAAAAAAAAAGCATAAAAGGTGCGCCAGAAAATATCTTAAAAATACTCTACGACTGTAAAACTGTAAAAAACAGCTTTCTAATCCAAGTAATTTCTTATAATTCGTTTTTTTACTATAATTCTACAAAACATATCTTTATAATCCCATAAAATCTTTTTCTTTTAACATTATTTGTTAGAATACAGTCATACACTTCTAAAACACGCCAGAAGTTTACCGTAAAAATACGGTAACAACATTTTAGGTTTTACAGATTTAATACAAGCAATTGACTCTTCGCAAACAGTTTGATTGACAGGCGATCTGACCAATCATAATTTGCCATTTTGTCCATCAAAGCAGTCAGGGGGAGTTAGTAGATTAACGTCGGTGAACTTGATAAATTCTGTGTCCTCACGTCTTTCCGCGCTTGAAACAACATTCCTTCTGATGTTCATTCATGTTTATTTGATGCTATAAATGAACTAGTATGAAGAGACGATCGAGGAGCTACAGCGACACATTAAACACACACTAGACGCTATTTATTGATTTAACTTCTTTAAAAAATTGCAATATTTTAAATCTGACACTGTTTCATACGTTGTCAGTGTCTCTTTGCTCCACAATATATTTTTCACTTCGTGAGAACATGATGTGTGGCGTGAGAGCGCACGGCTTGAGGGCGGGTTTTGCGAAGGGTCAATTCCATGCAAATTTAATAGTGGAAATTTAAATTACAGCAAATATCTGTAAAACAACAGGTATTTTATTGTATAATGACTGAACGGGAAAAATCTGTAAAAAAAAAAAACAAACAAACATTACCTATAAAATAAAATGTATTTTAAACGTATTTTAATCAGTGTACCCTCACATACAGAATGTGATGTAGGAATAATTAAAGACAAACACATTTCTGGTGAGGGTTGTGTTAACTGCAAAGCTGCAAAGCATCTATTTGCAAAGCAACGGAAGGTCAGCACACTCGATTAATTTATCCCGCAGGCTGTAGCGCAGCAGACACTCTCAGCTACTCTATTTCCTTGTGTATTAAAGAGTTCCTCTGCGCCTGCACTAGCACTGCTGCTCCTGCCCGTGTGTTTCAGCAATGCATCAGTCCGAATGGGCCGTCAACAGGTTCCCCGGTGGGCCTTCTAGAGTCATTGCTGGCGATGCTTTCAACTCAAGGCTACAATTTTATGATTTAGGTCTGTGTGCCACCATCTGAACTCTCAGAACTCATTGAGGACGCATGAAAAATGCCTCAATAAGTCGTTTCTGAAGCCTCTAATGCCAATAGAAATCGGTTGATGGGTCTTTCTGTACCCTAAATGTGTCTGTGTCTTATTCTGAGCCTTTGTCTTAGTTTTCTTTTAAAGCACTTTGTTTTTAGTCGCTGTTATAACGGTTTTATAGCAGCGTGACCTAATGCTATCGAACATTGTCTGCATTGCAGGTCGCATTGCAGTCATAATATGGAATTGAATTGCTATTTAAATGCAAATGCACCCGTGCAGTTCTCCTGCTGTGTTAAATGGACTGAAGTTCAATTGTTTATGTGGTAATTTAACCCTGCTGATTGCTTCCCATTGTAATTATATGGTAATGAGGACTGTGTTTTCTTTCTGTTTGTGTACAGTAACCTGCTGTCTAATCCCTACGTGTGTGACTGTCACTTAGCCTGGCTGGGACTGTGGCTTAAGAAGACCAGGGTGGTTAGTGGCAACCCACGCTGCCAGAAACCTGCCTTCCTGAAGGAGATCCCTATACAGGACGTAGCCATGCCGGATTTCTCCTGTGACGGTATTACTCTCTTTTGGGACCCTTCCTCTTGCACACTATATGCTGCTTGTTCTGTTGGTGGGTCAGTATTTCAGTCAATGCCTGCATCGAGCAGTGTTCAATAAACCCCAACTAGTCATGCATCTGTGTTTTTACCATAGTAAAGAAATATGAATAGCCTGACGCCTTTAACTGTGGTGCAATCGCTGTCGAATGTGATGATAATTGTGATATAATTGTAATCAGAAATATTTCTCACTGGGAATGAATCTGTATCCTTAATTATGTATATTTACATTGTATACATGCAATTCATTCCCCTTTGGGTTTTATTATAGACTTATATATGTATAGATATATGAGCCCAAAGTTATAAGGTAATGAACTCCATATATACAATTGACATTAATATTTTTGCTCTCCAGACACTGTGGCTAGTGGTTTTCCAAAGTTACAAGCCCCTCCAAATTTTCACTGGCCACAATTTTGTCCGATACAATAGGGAAAAACTGCTATATAGATATTTTTAATACTATTTGATCATTTGGCAGCAGGTATATTAGGCTGCTGTCACTTTAAGAGCTGACGCACGGATCCATTATACTGTTACGCATGCGTTTTCTTTCTTTCTTTCTCAACCGTTTAACGTGTATTTGACTGTTTAAGTGCAATAAGCAGCGATAAAGAACTAAATTGCTCCCATGTCTCCATCTATACAGTGTTGATTCTCTTTTATACTTTATTTTATTTTCTACTCCTCTGTGTCCACACTGGCTCGTTCAGAGGTTATATACACCCTTTTAAGCAGTTCCTCATGAACCAGAGGCACGTTGTCAGGATATTGAATAAGGGTTTGCAAACCTCAGCTACTATTTGCTCTGTAGCCTGCGCCATCCACACCACATCCATCTCCAGTTCCCATGAAATCACACTGTTTAGATCAGGCCACTGAATCAGCTCCTTCCAGACACCATTCCAGACCGAGGCTTGCTCTACGCTCCATCTCCTCGGATTTCCCACACCTTCATCCCCGTCTCCCTGCTTTCCAGCGTCAACTTCCCACAAGGCCGCACCGAGAGGGCACCGCTAGGACAAATTAAATGCTGAGCGTGGAGGCCTAAACATTATCTTCTCCTGCTCTGGTTTTTATAGGGAAGAACTCGTGCGCATGAAGACGAGGGAAAACAGAACCTCTCGAGACTGACATAAAGTTTAATGGAGAAAAAGAAACTGCGGTTTGGCTTCTGTCTGGACGGGGTCCTGTGTTTCAGAAGGCCTCCCTGTCAAAGCTAGGGTGTTCTGGGTAGAAACAGCTCTTTTGCTGCTCCAGGACTTCAGGGAATATCGTGTTAAGAGAGCCCGCTCAGCTGTAGACGGCGAAGCACTTTGAAATAAAGAGGTTCAGAGTGAGAGAAATCGCCCTGGCTCGAGGTCCATTAGTTAGAGGCTGTCTGTCAGGACTCACGTGTTGTTATTCCGCTCGTTCTCCGTCCGGCTCCAAAAAACTCACCACCAGAACATCTAGCTATTTCAGCGCTCCGCAATTACAGCTAGAGTAACAAAGTCGAGCTAAATTGATTTACGGGAAGATATTTTCGCTCGTTTGAAGTAGTCCAGTCGTTGTAAAACAAGCCCCCTTGGCTCTTCTGCATTTCCAGGCACATCCAGGTCCAGCCTTCCCCTTTCCAGACTCGCTCTGCGAGTTATTCTTGGAGCATATCTCGGTCTCCATTACCTCCCATTAATGGCTTAATTCACTGTTTCTTTTTAATCTGCAGGGTAATTCAGCATTTTACAGATAGCATCATACAGAGCCAGGATGAAAGCAGCTCGGGAGGAGGCTACAAGTATCGCTTGCAGGAAATGTGGCGCAAGCGAGGCCAAAAGCAATATTTAGCTGCTGATTTTAAACTCCCGTGCACTGGATCACTTATTATGAGTGAGCGTGCGCTGTAATAATGATACCCGTGTTTGGAGAACACACTGAAGAAAGGGCTATTTTCAGCGAGCGTGTAATGCAGTTCGGTGCACACAGCACCTGTGCTCTTTCATCCACTCTCCCTCTTTTTCTCCATCCTCCATTACTCCCTTTTAAAGAATTGATGAGTTTCTATATTAGATCTGTTAGCAACACATATTACATTTTTCTCTTGCATGATGTAAAGGAGCATAAAATATGCATGTCTTTCTCTCTCAGGTGCGGAAGAGAATATCTGTCTGCCGTCGGCCCCTCGATGTCCGGACTCCTGCACATGCTCGGACACAGTGGTGCGCTGTAGTAACCGAGGGCTGCATTCCCTGCCCAAGGGCATCCCTAAAGATACAACGGAACTGTGAGTTTCTTCTTCTAAGTCCCTTTTATTTTTATCTCATAATGATGAAAATCGACCCGCTCATTCAAACCTCGACAGTCTCGTAGAACGAGGCGTTTTCTGAGCAATCGCACTGTACAGGCCCGCGTTGTTTACTCCCGACGTCCGAGCCACTGAAGACGTTTAAACTCAACTCAACTTTATTTCTAGAGCACTTTCAAAAACCATAATGGGTACCAAAGTGCTGTACGTGAAAATAGCAAAAATGAACAAATACATACAACCAAAAATACACACTTACATTATTAAAAGCTAAGGAAGGACAGCCGGAGCTCATTCCATAGCCTAGGACCTGCCACAGAAAAACCTCTACATTTCAGGCACGATCGAGGAACCGTCATGCGCAGCTGATCATTGGCGCGGAGCCATCTCAAAGGTTGATGTAAACTAATTAAATAAGAAATATACTCTGGTGCCAAGAGATTTGAAAACATATAATGACACTTTATACTGGATTCTGTTTCAAATCGGTAACCAGTATAATGAAATCAATGCAGGGGTCATCAGTACAAGAGTCTTTTTTTGGGACCAGTTAAAAGCCTAGCAGCTGAGTTCTGAACCAGGGAGGCCTGTGTGTTGCAAGTGTTGCAGTAACCCAAACGGGAAGACACAAAGGCATAAACAACCGTCTCCAAATCGTTAAAAGAGAGGATCCTTCAACTTGGCTATAGATCCAAGATTTTAAAAATATATATATATATTTTTAACAACAGCCTTTTATTTATTTTATTTTTTATTTAGCATTTAGTTTTAGTTTTGAAGGGAATGCGCCACAGATCTAATATACACATGCGATTTCTGTTCACAGACGTGACTGTTTATGTGTGTTTTTGACAGTTTAACCTGTTAGCTGTCCACCCCGTTTTTGAAAAATCCCAAGAAATGACACACCCAAACTAAAACATATGCAGTTCATGAACCCTTTGCACTAAAAGCATAAGTATGGTCTCATTTCAAAGCAGACACTTTGCAGTTTATTGTAAAGTCATAATTAATTATTGTCATAATGAAAAAAATAGTTATAAATAGCTTCAAAATTTTGTACATTTATTAGAAATGTATTTTTATGGAAAATCTTTATGAAAATAAGATTGATGTCAGCACTCCAGCTGAAGCCACATGTCTGACCGTGTTATATTTCAAATCTGAACTCTGAGTTTTATTGAATGTTTTATAAGATCCTGTCATGTGATTTTATTTTGAGAAAACTCAAAAATGCTAACTAATAAGACATGAAAGAGAACTTGGTTTAATGCTCACAGGACAGTCAGTTTCTGCGTTCGTGCTTCAGATATGTGCACGCCGAAAACGATAAATTAGAAGTTTAAACTGATATGGCTGTAAAACGCATGTAATCAATAAACATTCATTATGAAGAAGAACTGCAATGTCCCTGTGATCGAGAGTGATCGTGATATTGATCATAATCAAAACCAGGCAATGTTTTGTTAGTATTTGGCAGAGTATCCGATGCAGGCGGGAGCTGTGATTGTGGAAAGGGGGCGGGGAGCAGCAGCTCATTTGCATTTAAAGACACATGCATGAAAACAGCATGTTTTTAAAAAATGGGCATTTACAATATGGTATAATAAATGATCTGTGAGGTATTTTGAGCTGAAATTTTACAGACACATTAACTGAATGTGATAGTTCACTATTAGCTAATCAATAAATGCTATTTTTTCATACCTCACAGAAAACTACTAAGAATAATTAACATGCATAAAGGTAAAGTAATGTAATTATTTCTGATAAGCATGATAACTCCCTAGTAATGACTGAAGTCATTGTAAGCTTTTGAGGTTTTAGTAAGGTTTTGGATAATAATGACTCACGTGTATTGCAATCCAAAACCTTACAAAAACAAACAAAACCCTCAAAAGTTTACAATGAGCTCAGTCATTATAGGAAGTTATCATGCTTTACAATATCAGATTTTCACAACACTGTTATCATAGCTATGGCAAGCCGTTTTGACTTTTATTCATTCTCAGGATATGAATTCTTGATATGTGCAATTCAATTCTTGTTATCAGGAATTACATTTTTGATATCAAGAATTACATTTCCACTAGTAAAAAATTATTTATATCTGTAATTGTATTTTTTTTTACTAGTGAAACGTCGCCATAGGCTGCCATTCAAATTCAATTGTTAATATCGAGAATTGATTTCTTACTAGTTGAAATTCCAATTTCATATATCAGAAATAAAATTCTTACTAGTAAAAATCATCATTTTTGATATCAATAATTACATTGTTACTAGTAAAAATGCGAATTTTTGATATCAAGAATTCATTAGTTGATATGTCAGTTCGTGATATCAACGATTGACTTGCTACTAGTAAAAATGTTCATTCCTGATCTCAAAAATTAGTCTTTTAAATAGTGAAAACTGAATTGTGATATCAAAAATTTATGTTGTTACTAGTGGAAATGTAATTGTTGATCACAAGTTCATGTCCCAAGAGTGAATAAAAGTCAAAACGGCTTGTCATAAATAGCCAAAAGAATTCATGATAACTATATTATTGGGATGCCTGTAGAAAAAAAAAAAAAAAAAAAAAATATATATATATAT
Organism: Opsariichthys bidens; assembly: GCA_037194245.1. Classification (NCBI taxonomy): domain Eukaryota; kingdom Metazoa; phylum Chordata; class Actinopteri; order Cypriniformes; family Xenocyprididae; genus Opsariichthys; species Opsariichthys bidens. The sequence goes on from CM074297.1 coordinate 18,043,487, forward strand.
ATATATATATAAATATACATATATATATACATACATATACATATATATATATATATATATATATATATAAATTGTTTTTTTCAGATATATATATATATATATATATATTTCAGAAAAAAAGAAAAGAAAAAAATATATATATATATATATATGTATATATATATATATATATATACATATATATACATACATATACATATATATATATATATATATAAATTGTTTTTTTCAGATATATATATATATATATATATAATATATATATATATATTTCAGAAATTCAGAAAAAAAGAAAAAAAAAAAAAAATATATATATATATATATATATTATACACACACATATATATATATATATATATAGTATAGATATATAAATAAATAAAACTATCAGTCACATTTAATTTTAATTTTATTGTTTCTGTTTTCTCTTTTTTTGGCCAGTGAATCACACTCAAAATATGTAGGAAGGAGGAGAGAGAGAGAGCGTGTACAAAAGCACACAAAAAGAAATGCAGTCTGTCTTTTACAGAATCCAAAAAGATCACTGAAAAAAGTTGTGAGTGAATGATGTGCTGAATGTATTACAACGGCAGTCTGTCTTGTAAGATTTGTGTCAAGGACACTGTGGTAATATCTCATGGCTTTATACACTACATCTCACAACCCCGGGTTTCAAGCTGTCATTGGATTTATTGACATCTTTGACAGTGGCAGGTATTGACCTTCATCACTCAAGAGTCTTCATGTAAATCAGCCTGCCGCGAGCAGTACAGTTTTTTAAAACGTACCCGTTTTTAGAGAATAAAAAAGCCCATGTCAAGTCACGTGCTGGCCGTGATCCAGCTCAGACTGCATGAGGGTCAGTGAGTTGCTGCACAGTGTAATGGTGTCCATCATAATCTAATGGACCAATCCGATGAAGAGATGTTTCAGGAGCCGCTCATACTCCCACGAAAACAGAGCGATAGATGGAAAGACAGAACCAAGATGACAGAGAGTGTAGAGAACAGGAAAATCTCGCCTTGTTGCTGTCGGCGTTTCAGCAGAAGGACAGTAATTGTTCTTGGATCGTACAGGAAGACTCCGGAAGGTCTGACCTCGCCTCCTGTGTTGTAGTTTTGAAGACGGTACTCTTGTTCACTGACAGACCCCGTTATCAGCTCGCTTTGATAGCAAACCCTATCGAACCCCATCTATCTGTGTCCTGGCGTCTTGCCGTGGTCTGACGTTCTGCCTTTTAGCACATCAAAAATTGGCAAAATAAGGATAAAAATGAATTTTGATAAACAATTCGAGCGGCTACTTTTTTTTAGGGCCGATCTTTAGCTCTGATCTGAACGGAAACAGCGAGGCTTTGTGGTTATAAGTCTATTTTTTTTATTTAAAATTGATTTGTAAGCATGAAATGAAATTTAAAATGAAATCTGGTTTTGCTTTGTAGCTTGTCTGAGGATTGCAAACTTGTCTGTTAACAGGGTTTTTCTTACCGTTTCAGATACTTGGAAGGAAACCTCCTCACATCCGTGCCCAAAGAGCTTCCTAATCTGAAACAACTGACGCTACTGTAAGTATTTCTCCTCTTTTTATTGAACGTATTCGTTTGGCGCACACATTTATACAAAGAGCGTTGAATGAATTCATTTGTATGTATGCATGTTCGAAGCATTGCCATTTATATTCCCAAAGCTGCGGGAATTTCCCAGTTTTTGGAAATGCGAGGCAGTACAAATCTCACGCTGTAAAAACTGTAACTGCAAGTGAAAGCTATGAATCTCCAGTGAAATACAGTGAAATAACATTCCCGGAAATCTCTGCGTGACACGTTTATTATTTTGTTTAAATGAATAGGTTTCTGCTTATTTTTGTTGTTTTTTATTGTGCTACATTTGATGTTTTTTATGAGCATTGGCCATGTTTTATGTAAAATATAAAGTCACCAATATGCTATCCCATAATACTTGAAACATTACCATATTTATTTATTTTTGTCAAAATGAATATCTGGCAACCACAACTGCCAGTTCATTAGTTTTTACCGTGTACAGTTTAGCTTTTTAAGCCATTTTTTATAAACTAACTGACATTAAATGTCTTTTCTAAGAGTAAGCTGGCCAGGATTGTGAAGGTATGTTGTAGACTTTGTTCTGAGGGTGTGTAATTGAATCTGCTGTGTGTGTGTGTGTGTTTGCTCTGCAGAGACCTCAGTAATAACAGCATTAGTCTTCTTGCCCCTCTCACCTTCAGCAACATGACGCAGCTCGCCACCCTGTAAGCTGACGCCATAATCCAACAATCACACACAGTTTCTATGTTGACATACGTATTTGTCATGTGACTACAAGATTTTGCCAGAAATGTTGACTTTAAATGACCGTTTTGCAGGGTTGGGGAGTAACGAAATGCATGTAGCTTAGTTACGTATTTAAAATACAAAATTTGAGTAACTGTATTTCATTATAGGTACATTTTAAATGGGTGGTAATCAGATTACAGTTACATCTGAAAAGTGTTTTAGATTACCAAAGTGATTACTTTGAGTTTTAATGTCATTTAAACAGCGATTGGTGATTCTCTGACTCTGACCGTCTGAAAAAGCATCATTTCTGCTCATAAGTTTCATACCCCTTGCAGAATATGCAGCATTTTAATAATTTTAACAAAATAAGAGGGATCGTGATACTTATATTTGTATTTATTACTGTCCTGAATAAGCTATTTCACATAACAGATGACTGAATCTATAAAAATTGTCCCATTCAAAAGTTTGCATTTCCGTGAATCTCAACTGACATGTCATCAGATGATCCACGGCTGTTTTCATGTTTTGCGATACCGTGAAAAAGGTATTAAAAAAAAAGGAAAAGAAAAGAAAAGATAATTGTGAATTTTTATCTCACAATTCTGACTTTTTTCGCTGCAGTTGCAAGATATAAACTCGCAATTTTCCAGAAAAAAGTCTGAATTGTGAGAAAAATGCCAGAATTGCTAGATATTGCAAGTTATAAAGTCAGAATTATAAAAACTTGATATTCAGATTTTTTTTTCTTAAAATTGCACGTTCATATCTCACAATTCTGGCATTTTTCTCACAATTCAGACTTTTTTCTGGAAGATTTTTTTCTCAAAATTGACAGTTTATATCTCAGAATTCAGACTTCTTTTCTTTCAATTCTGACATTTTCTCTCAAAATTGACTTTATAACTCACAATTTCAACTTTATATCACAGAATTCTGAGGAAAAAAAAGTCAGAATTGTGAGATAAAAACCTTTTTTGTGTTTGTTCCACACTTATTAGTATTCCAAAGCATTCTAAAGTATTTAGATGAAGTCACTAAACTTGAGTAATGTAACGAAATGTGTTACAAATGACTTTTTAAAGCATGTATTTTGTAATCTGAAGTGAAATACATTTTAAAAGTAAATGCCTGTTTTGTAATCTCACTCATATTCTCTCTCTTTCTCTGCAGTATCCTGAGCTATAATCAAATTCGCTGTGTCCCGGTTCATGCATTTGATGGCTTGCGTTCTCTCCGCCTGCTGTAAGACTCCCTTTTGTTTTTTACCTGACGAACCAGTGATCTGCTTCACAGCCACATCAATCTCTCTCTCTCTCTCTCACACACTCACACACACATAAACTCCCCATGAGATCCTGAGATCCCAATAACCTGCCTTATGAACTTAACTTCAGGAGATTATGGTGCCTGAACAAAGCATCTTAAGAACAACACGTTCACAGCATCAGCAAGTTCTGACGGAGCAAAGCAGTAGATTTTCAGAGCAATTTTAAGTCCCGTGGGTTAACTTTTTTTATTAAAACTAACAGATTTAAACTTTTTTTTTTTGGGGTTATATGAAGGTCACTTTGAAATGGAAACTTTTAACCATTCCTTCATCATTTATTTTTTTCTGCTTTTCCCTTATCCCAGACTCGAACTTGTATTGCTATAATAATTTAATATAAAAGAGTAAAATAAACAGTATAATATATAATATAAGTATAAACTACAAATTTATATTCATATTCACAAATAAACATGATTCATTTCAAGATTGATTATGCGAAAATAATAATAAAAAAAGATACTTTTTATAGCGTTCTTCGATGAACATTTATTTCAAATAGGCATCTTTGAGCTGTAATTTTGTGGAGAATGTAAAAAATGTTAAATATTGTGCATGTTCACGTATCGTATATATAATCTTAGGTATGAAGTTAGTAAGACAAAATCAGACACACTATTTAATGGTGAATTGGCATGTGTAAAAATTGTCATTAATATGAGAATTCTCCTGATATAATTGTATGTTCACTCCTGCAGTTTATTAGTTGACAAATAAACAAGCCATCGTAATAAAGTTGAAAAAACAACCTTTAACCCTTGTGCATTGTTCAAATTCACTACCCTTTCGTTATGTTCACTGCTTTAAAAATGTATCAGATAACTTTTTTTGTTTAAATCTATTAATCCACCTCAGTCCTGATCAAAACTACTAATTTTTTTTTTAAAAAATCAGGATTTTAACTCTTTAAAACTCTTTAGAACGCATCAAAGCCGATGTTGTTTCTAATCACGTTTTTTTTCATCATTTATCATTTATGAGTTTGGCAATTAAAGAGTTAAAATCCTGATTTTTTTTTTTTTTTTAAATTTAGTAGTTTTGATCAGGACTGAGGTGGATTAATAGATTTAAGCAAAAAAAATGTGAAAATTTTTTTTTTATCTGATACATTTTTAAAGCAGTTAAAATCGTAACGAAAGGGTCGTGAATTTGCTCACAGAGTACTGTTGAGTTTTTGAACATTTTCAAAGCATTTTCCCAAAATATGTGTCAAAATAAGATTTGTCACCAAAAATCATTCCATTTGCTGAAACACGAAGAAAGTTATGGCCAAATTTAGACTCAAAAATTCCCCATAGTGGATGAAAACATCCCGAACAGCACATAAGGGTTAAATGTCTCTCAGCATTAAATCGGATGCTGTACACTGTGGCTCCGGGCAGGATAGCTTATCAACACCCTGTGTGCACAGAAATGTTAAACACACCAAAGGACGCCCACCTTATTCCAGCCTTCTCATGTTTAGTCTGCCAGGCAGTCATCATTGTCACTTTTTAATTTCCCAGAATGCCCCAGGGCCACCGTTCGCTGTCCAATAATGCTCTCGGGTTGCAGTCTGTGTGTGTATGTGTGGGCCGAGCGCCCTGTAATAGAACGGGAGAAATTATTAAACAGAACTGACACAGCACACAATGAAATCTCAATGCAGATCTGCCGTTCCCTCTGGTGTCTCACAAAAACAGCAGAGATTTTCTATAATCCGCGCTAAATGCCTTGAATGACTGGCCCTTTCTTTCTCTATCTCTCCCTCTTTCTTTCTTTCTTTCATCATTTATAGTGTGGAAAACAATGAAACCAACTCCCGGAGCTCAATGCGCTTTTTTCATTTTCTTTTCATTCTTCTCTTTCAGAACCCTCCACGGAAATGACCTTTCAACTATTCCGGAGGGAGCCTTCAGCCACTTGACATCTCTGTCTCATCTGTAAGTGTGTGTGTGTGTGTGAGAACATTCTCTGCCTCTATTAATGATGGACTCCCAGTCTCAACCTTAGAGACCAACTCAGGTCTTTAGACTCAATGTAAGTTTTACCTCATTACCGGGTGCAACCTAGAGAGAGCGCAGCCTTGTGCTCTGCTCTCGGAGACTGAGCCCCACAGGAAATCTTTGTAAATTTTATTACAGCTAAAAGGCATCTATTATGAAGGCTTATGGCCATGTTGGTTTTTTTTTTTTTTTTTTCCTCTCCGGCTGTAGTTCCTGTTGCCGGTTTGGAGTGGAGCTACTGTAGCTCCTTGTTTCCTCATTGAAAAGAACTGTCAGAAAAAAGAAAAAAAACCATTGAGGAATAAAGGCCCTGTTGAATTAATGGATGTGCAATTGCGATATCTGTGGTGAATGAAGATGTGTGGTGTGGTGCATTCAAGTCGTGTCGGTAAAATCATAATTACGAGATCTAAAGATCTTTCTATTCGTCTAGTAGTCGTTCATTTAAACCGTTATTCGACCAATCGCACGTTTACAGTGATACGGCATCAATCATATTAATTGTGTATATATATATATATTTCCGAATTTCTATAGGCATCCCAATAATATAGTTATCATGAATTCTTTTTGCTATTTATGACAAGCCATTTTGACTTTTATTCACTCTCGGGACATTTCACGACACGTTTCCACTAGTAACAACATTAATTTTTGATATCACAATTCAATTTTCACTAGTTAAAAGGCTAATTTTTGATATAATCAATGAAATTATAATTGTCGATATCAGTAATTGTATTTTCACCGGTGAAATCTGTTCAAACTCAATTGTTTGATATCAAGAATTGATTTCTTACTAGTTGAAATGCCAACACAATTCTTACTAGTAAAAAATGTGAATTTCCGACATACAAAAATGACGTTGTTACTTGTCAAATGTCTTTTCTTGATATCAACAATTGAATTGCTACTAGTAAAAATTTTCATTTTTGATATCATTAATTCGACTGTCATTAGTGACGATGTTAATTTCTGATATCATGAATATATACATATATATAACATAGCCTAATCAGGCAAGCATAAAGCTTTCCACAGCGCATAATGTTTATGAGTGTGTCGTGAAAAAAACAGAAGGCGACTGTCTAAACATTTTAATAATTTATTGTTTTCTGTGTTTTCTGTGTTCTGTGCCGACTCGTCATCTCCGCAGGTTTCTCACGGATTACATAATCTGAGAATAGTTATTTTACATTTGAATCGGTTCGCTGAAAAGTAGACGTTTCGAGCTTTCTATAGATCAGTGTTTCTCAAACTTTTTCAGCCCAAGGATTCCGAGGACCACCGAACAGAATCCCACTCTAACACAACAAAACAGGAAGGATAAACTAAATTTAAGTTTAATATGCAACTGTTGCAAGTCAAAAACGAATTATTCAAACACAAATGCAATGATATGATCCATTTTTTCGTTATTAAAACACACTGACGTCAACCCCCCCGCCCGCGATCCGGTGCGGGTTAAGAGCTTTAGGTCATCTTTTGGCGGACCACTAGGTGCAGGACTTTTGGCGGACTGCTATAGATGCATCTCTCGTGTTTGCGAAGCAAGTGTACGCTGAGTTTCGCTTCATTTTGTGCTCAAGTTCACTGAGACCGAAAGCGCATCCTGACTTGTTTTCATTATTTTATGTTTTTCTGTTCTTGTGAGTTTACAGACCCTTTACAGTTTTCAAAACTCTAAAATGCAAAAGTGATGGCACCGGCGCCTCCACGTCATGTAATAAGCGCACTCTCCACACAAACACTTGCGTCTGCACCTAATAATAGCGCACATTTATCCAGGACTGGACTAACTGGACTTGCTCAAGTGATAAGCCATATTTGAGGTCCATGAATGATTTGCAAATGTTTGGATTTCCAAAGAGATTTTTTTTTTTTTCTGCGACTAACCAACTAATTAAACCTTGCTCGACCGAACCTCTTCTAATCGACTAACGGCAGCCCTAATTACGAGTCCGACGCACACGAATGCCACACAAATAAGAATTTTCTTGAAACTTTTGCGAGTTGGAGACGAGTGGAAGCGAGAAAACATATGCATCTGCTCATCTATCGTATCTCTAGTCGATGGTAAATCTTCCTAAAATAATTGAAAACAGCAAACATTAGTTCTTCATTTTCTCAAGAACCTTGCTGTATTTTTGTGTGGTTAATTAAGAAAAGACACGTAACCATCTTTATTCTTTATTTACCTTTATTCACAAGGATAAACAACAGTGTTACCACTAGACCAGGGCTTTTTCAAAAGCCTACGATGCTTTTGGGAAATGCTGTCCAACCCTGCTCTAGGAGAGCGGAAGAGAATCAAACGCACCTGGAGCAGCTAGTCAAGCTGTTCAGGATTGCTTGAAAATTACAGGGAGGTGTGTTGGAGCAGGGATGGCACTGTAGTCTTCAGGAAGGCAGTGTTGGAACGAATCCTTTGAAACAAAGTTTCTTAAGATCTTAAACTAGATGGAACTAGATTAAATATTTTGACTGTTGCGATTCCAAATGGGTTTAATGACCTGTAACTCTGCCTGAGTATCGGACAAGTGTTCACTGTTGGCCAGAGGAGAACTGGAACTGGTTTCTCCCAAGGTTTTTTTCTCCATTTGTTGGAGTTTTGGTTCCTTTGCCTTGTTTAAGTTGGGAACACTTGCTTGATATTCAGCAGTGTTTTTGGTGTCGTTGTATGCGAACCGAGCCGAGCCGGACGATTACGTCACTGTTTTCTGCAGCGCTGATATACCTAAATTAACTAGACTAATAACTACTGATCTTTGCAACGGAATGAATCAATAATATATAGAATAAGCTGGACAATGACACCATTTTCTTATTAATGTAAAGCTGCTTTGCCACAATCTGCATTGTAAAACGCGCTTTATAAATAAAGATGACTTGACTTGACTTGACAAAGTGTAACACCGGTCTCCTCTCACGCAGGGCTCTAGGTGCGAACCCGCTGTACTGTGACTGCGAGCTGCGCTGGTTGTCTCAGTGGGTGAAGGCTGGGTTTAAAGAGCCCGGTATCGCCCGCTGCACTGGACCACCCGACATGGCGGACCGACTGCTGCTTACCACCCCCCTCAATCGCTTCCAGTGCAAGGGTGAGTCTCGTTTCTGTCTCGTCTTTCTTCTCTTCTGCTGGTTAATCTGCTCCAGACACATTGAGCCATGGTGCTCGTTTGAGAAATGCTGGTCTTCGTCATTTCCTGATCCAAGTGACCCTTCGCAAAGACCCGCCCCCTTTAGTTACTGTTGCTGTCATCTCTTCAGTTCATTTATAGCATCAAATAAACATGAATGAACATCAGAAGGAATGTTGTTTCAAGCGCGGAAAGACGTGATTCAAGTTCACCAACGTTAATCTACTAACTCCCCTGACCGCTTTGTCGGACAAAATGATGGATTCCAGGGTTATGATTGGTCAGATCGCCTGTCAATCAAACTGTTTGCGAAGGCTCAATTACGACAACTGCATCCAAATTACATTTGTCGGAGCATGATTTCCTACATAAAATTCAACATGATTTTTTAAACTCTACATATACAATTTAATGAATAAAGAATGCCAGTCGGGTTTGTTTATATTTAATTTATGACGGTGCTGTATATTATCTTGTTATAAATTCTAAAGTAATAATGTTAACTTTTTATTTTATTTTAGAATTTTTTCAAGTTCAAGTTCACCAACGTTAATCTACTAACTCTCCTCGGACAAAATGGCAGATTCTGGGATATGATTGGTCAGATCGCCTGTCAATCAAACTGCCGGCGCAGGGTCGATTCCCCTCTCTCTCTCTTTCGCTCCCTAAATAATATTCTGTCTCTTCTATGAGTACAAAGTCTCCATAAAGAAAATGTGAGACTAACAACGTTGATCCTCTTAAAGTCAGAACGAAGCATTCGCAATGGCATTGTCCCTGTAAAAAATCATATTTCAGAAAAACACGTTGGGTGGGACTTGGTGATATCCGAAGACATTTAATTGGATCATGAAAAGTGGAAGTACAAAGTGTACGAGAATGGAGTCAGGGGAATGAATGTTCATTAACTAAAACTATTATTTGTTATATTTTTTATGTTTAATTGAAATAAAGCTGCAATGAAATTAAATATAATTTTAGAAAGTAAAAAAAAAGAAAAGAAAATTAGGTACGTTTCCCGGGCAGCTAACGAAATAAAATACGTTTAAGTTGAAAAACTAAAACTGAAATAGAAATATTTATTACAAAAAAAAAAATTATTAACATTTAAACTAAATGTAAAATAAAAATACAAGCCAATTCGAAATATTAATAAATACTAGAATAGTATATAAATAATACTAAAATAGAGTAGATTTTACATTTTGATAAAAAAAAAACATCCACTTTTATTTTAATTAATTTATTTTATTTTTCTGGAGTTTGATTTATGTGGGTTTATCTCAGTTATTTGTTTTTTAAATGCTTTATTAATGACATTACAACAAAATATACGTCACAATCTGTGTCACATAAAAGAAACACGAGCTCCATTTCCTTTTATTTCCCGTTCTCTTGCTTTATTGCTTTACTCTCCAATTTGTGTTGCGTCCCTCAGGTCCAGCAGATTTGAATCTGATGTCCAAGTGCGCCCCCTGTCTGGCGGCTCCCTGTCAGAACAACGGCACATGTGTGAGTGACGTCACAGGCTCCTACCACTGCACCTGCCCTTTCGGCTACAAGGTGAGTGAACAGCCGACGGCCCGCGTACATCCCCGGGCAGCGTCTCCTGCGCACGTATACGGACTATACAGAATATTCCTTTGAGTTATGTGCATCATTACATGCAAGAGAGCCTCATCATCCATCTTCCCAAGCTCAACTTACTTTGTATCTGAATTTCTTGATTAGTCCCTATTGTGCCCGGGCAGGCATTTGTGAGGCGATGTTTGTGTAGCAGACTCATTCTCAGCAGGCGCCGTGTGACCTTGGGTCTTGGGAAATGCACTGCAAGAGATGCAAAGAACGTGGGCTGCTTTACGAAGGCAATTTATTTAGAGACGAGAAGCTATGAGAAATAAGTGAAGTGTACATAAACGCAAATTTTATGGCATCGAGCAGCTCGCTTCCTTGAGTTAAAACAGATAAACGTACCGTAGTACACACGAACTGAATTTTAGAGCCTCTTTTCATGCGGATTTGCTAAAAAAAAAACAAAAAACAGCTTCGAAATACCAAATGAAGCAAAGTCTGACATCAGACAGACTCGCTTTCACACAAAAAGTGCTTCGAGAATGTGTGTGTGTCCTGCAGTGTGAAATCATTACCCTTTTGTTTGGTTATGGGATTCCTGTCAGTGTTGTTCTGTTGAAGAACAGATAAGAGCTTAACCCTTCGCCCTCTACAAGACTGAACCAATGGGCTGTCTTTTAATTAAAACCACAGCTCTCAAGGTCAGTTGCAGGTGTGTGTCTGTTCTCGAAGTAAGTGAAGATTAATTAGAATGTTCAAGAGTGCTGAATTAAATCAAACATGGGTGGAAGAAAGACTAAAAACAGCGAGGAAAAACAGAGGCATATGAGGAGAGCAGAGGAAACGGGCATATCAGCGGCAGAAGCCTTTGTCTGAAATTGAAATGGAGAATGTTAGTCACGGAGTTACAGCCCCGGAGTGTAAAAGGATCAGGGCACGACACACATCTTCCATATACCGTGATATTAAACTAAACCTGGGTCTACAGAGCTAGTCAACAAATACAATTCTGAGGAAAATGTACAACGCTACTAGTAGGTGATTGTGGTCGCTATGGGCAGGGCTGGGTAGGTTACTTTTAAAATGTATTTCACAAAATACATTTGTAACGTATTTCGTTACATTACTCGAGTTTAGTCACTTCATCTAAATGCTTTAGAATACTTTGGAATACTAATAAGTGTGGAACAAACACAAAAAAGGTCATTGCAAGTTTTTATCTCACAATTCTGACTTTTTCCCTCAGAATTGCGTGATATAAAGTTGCAATTGTGAGTTATAAAGTCAGAATTATGAGATATAAACTCACAATATTGAGAAAAGTCAGAATTATGAGATATAAACTCACAATATTGAGAAAAGTCAGAATTATGAGATATAAACTCACAATATTGAGAAAAGTCAGAATTATGAGATATAAACTGACAATATTGAGAAAAGTCATAATTATGAGATATAAACTCACAATATTGAGAAAAGTCAGAATTATGAGATATAAACTCACAATATTGAGAAAAGTCAGAATTATGAGATATAAACTCACAATATTGAGAAAAGTCAGAATTATGAGATATAAACTCACAATATTGAGAAAAGTCAGAATTATGAGATATAAACTCACAATATTGAGAAAAGTCAGAATTATGAGATATAAACTCACAATATTGAGAAAAGTCAGAATTATGAGACATAAACTCGCAATATTGAGAAAAGTCAGATTTATGAGATATAAACTGACAATATTGAGAAAAGTCAGAATTATGAGATATAAACTCACAATATTAAGAAAAGTCAGAATTATGAGATATAAACTCACAATATTGAGAAAAGTCAGAATTATGAGATATAAACTGACAATATTGAGAAAAGTCAGAATTATGAGATATAAACTGACAATATTGAGAAAAGTCAGAATTATGAGATATAAACTGACAATATTGAGAAAAGTCAGAATTATGAGATATAAACTCACAATATTGAGAAAAGTCAGAATTATGAGATATAAACTCACAATATTGAGAAAAGTCAGAATTATGAGACATAAACTCGCAATATTGAGAAAAGTCAGAATTATGAGATATAAACTCACAATATTGAGAAAAGTCAGAATTATGAGACATAAACTCGCAATATTGAGAAAAGTCAGATTTATGAGATATAAACTCACAATATTGAGAAAAGTCAGAATTATGAGATATAAACTCACAATATTGAGAAAAGTCAGAATTATGAGATATAAACTCACAATATTGAGAAAAGTCAGAATTATGAGACATAAACTCGCAATATTGAGAAAAGTCAGATTTATGAGATATAAACTGACAATATTGAGAAAAGTCAGAATTATGAGATATAAACTCACAATATTGAGAAAAGTCAGAATTATGAGATATAAACTCACAATATTGAGAAAAGTCAGAATTATGAGATATAAACTCACAATATTGAGAAAAGTCAGAATTATGAGATATAAACTCACAATATTGAGAAAAGTCAGAATTATGAGACATAAACTCGCAATATTGAGAAAAGTCAGATTTATGAGATATAAACTGACAATATTGAGAAAAGTCAGAATTATGAGATATAAACTCACAATATTAAGAAAAGTCAGAATTATGAGATATAAACTCACAATATTGAGAAAAGTCAGAATTATGAGATATAAACTGACAATATTGAGAAAAGTCAGAATTATGAGATATAAACTGACAATATTGAGAAAAGTCAGAATTATGAGATATAAACTGACAATATTGAGAAAAGTCAGAATTATGAGATATAAACTCACAATATTGAGAAAAGTCAGAATTATGAGATATAAACTCACAATATTGAGAAAAGTCAGAATTATGAGACATAAACTCGCAATATTGAGAAAAGTCAGAATTATGAGATATAAACTCACAATATTGAGAAAAGTCAGAATTATGAGACATAAACTCGCAATATTGAGAAAAGTCAGATTTATGAGATATAAACTGACAATATTGAGAAAAGTCAGAATTATGAGATATAAACTGACAATATTGAGAAGTCAGAATTATGAGATATAAACTCACAATATTGAGAAAAGTCAAAATTATGAGATATAAACTCACAATATTGAGAAAAGTCAGAATTATGAGATATAAACTCACATACTAAATTCACAATTTCAAGAAAAAAGTCAGTATTGCAAGTTTATATCTCCCAATTCTGACTTTATAACTTGCAATTGTGAGTTTAAATCTCACAATTGTGAGAAAAAGAAGTCAGAATTGTGAAATTCAAACTCACAATTGAGAGGGAAAAACAAATTGTGAGAAAAAGTTGCAGTGACGAGGTGAATTATAAAATGACTCACAAAACATGAAAACAGTGGAAAACATGATACTGAACTCCTCTTTTTCAGACGGTCAGAGTCAGAGAATCACCAATCGCTGTTTAAATGACATTAAAACTCAAAGTAATCACTTTGGTAATCTAAAACACTTTTCAGATGTAACTGTAATCTGATTACCACCCATTTAAAATGAAACTGTAATGAAATACAGTTACTAATACGTAACTAAGTTACTTGTATTTCGTTACTCCCCAAACCTGGCTAAGGGTGGTAGTTTACTATTTAGAGAGACGAGACAGATTCCTAATTATATAAGTATGAGCATCAATGTTAATCAGTCCCTCCAGAAAAGCGCGATTATTATACAAAGTCCGCGTATTAATGCGGGGGTCTCATTTTTTCAAATACGCCGCACTTTCGCCGCATAAATTGCCGATTTCAGCAAGCAAAATATGCGAGGCTAGCATGATTTCATAATCCCTGTATTTTCGTTCCAAGAAAGTCACATATATCTCAGCAGAAAGTTGAAAAATGTTGCGTTTACTTCACACAAGTAAAGCGCCATTATTTTCCAGCTATTGCCATGGGAACCTTATGAAGTGACGTTATTACGCGACGTGAACATCATCTGCAAACCCGCGGTGAAACCGTGATAAAGAACGCAAATCATTCTCATTTGCCAACAAAAATAAGCGAAAAAAAGACGGCGCGAAGCAGGTTCCCGGTGTGTCACATGACAGTGGGGGCAAATTATTGCTCACCTTTATTGCAACTGCATGTCGGACAACGCAGACGACGCTGTAGTAGTAAGTAAAATAAATTACGTTGCAGTAAGAGATTGCACTTTGTGCTTTGGAAGCACTTAATTTAACAGAAGATTTTATTTTTTTGTATTTTATTTCTTCATTTTTACAGATGTGAAGCGACAGAACTTGTTTGACTCAATGTTTTGTAAGTTTGATTCGTGTGTTAATGAAGATCTGAAATAAAACACAATGAGAACTTCAATATTCTGTGATTTAGTAGCTTGAAGTGATCAGAAATGACTCTTGACATGAAGGCAGTATCTAGTGAGAACAGGGCGTTGGGTGAATCACCTTTTTTTTCCTCTTTTGCATCAAACCGGAGTTTTTGCAAGTTCCCGCAATTTCATCGCATAAAATTGGAAAATTATCCCGCATATTCCATCGCATTTTTTAAGAAAACATGCCGCATAATCAAGCATTTTTGCCCACAACAATCACAAAAAAAAAAAAAAAAACACGTTTTCTGGAGGGACTGAATAACCATATCAATCACTGCCCTTTATGTCCACTCATTAACCCTCTAAACAGTAAATTGCGGTTAACATTTAAGTTGACATTTTACTCAGATCTCTTTTTGTATATTGTAGATAATGGCTTTCTCCTCTTCACCTTTGAAAGTATCTAAGGGTCAGACATGTTTCCTTCGTAACCCTCGTGGGACATTTTTGTCTTTTTGAGTTTGATTCTTTTGTCTGTGTTAAATATATTTTGCACTAGATACACAAAATAGTTCCTCTCAGGACAAAAATGTCCCCATTGAAACACATTAAAACTACTATTTTTAATCCCGGGGCCATTTAACTATAAAATGATGCCGTCTTTGTTAATAGGCTTTCAATCTGTTGGCAAGGCTTCAAAATTATTATTATTTTTTTTTTTTACCAGATGGTGCCATTTTCTCAGGTTTGACCAATAAAGCAAATCTGTACTGCAAATCACAAATCACTGTGTGTTTTGCCGGCATCTGTGCCTCTTACTAAAAGCTCATTTTTTGATAAATTTAGAATTCAACATGTTTCATAAAATATATATTTTATATATATTTGGGTCGTCGTGGCCTAGTGGTGAGGGAGTTGGGCTTGTAATCTGAAGGTCGCCGGTTCGATTCCCACGCCGGCAGGAATTGAAGGTGGGGATTGTGAATGAACATCACTCTCTCCACCTTCGATACCATGACTAAAGTGCCCTTGAGCAAGACACCTAACCCCTAATTGCTCCCCTTGTAAGTCGCTTTGGATAAAAGCGTCTGCTAAATGATGAAAAATATAAAATAATGTTCATAGATCATTTTCGTAAACTTAAACCTCTAGAACTTCTTACTCCAACAATAATCTGCCAAGGGATAACTTTTTGTGTGTGTAATGTGTGTAACTGTTTTTAATTGACCCACAATCCTCTCTCCTCAGGGTCGTAACTGTGAGATTCCCATCAACGCCTGCATCAGCCTGCCGTGTGTTAACGGAGGCACGTGCCACCTCACACCTGGACTGGACGGGCAGTACAGGTACATCCAGACCTGTAGAAATTAAATTTTGACGTGTTGAGCTGTGCTGCTTATACTGACAACATAGGTCTGAACGTGGCCTGCACAGAGTTTCCACTATCGCTATTGCAAAGTGTCAAAAGGATATAAATAAGATTTAAAAACTGAAATAGTTTCATTTGGAAGTTCTGTGTTAAAATACACATCTGGACAAAATCTGTGCATTAAGAATTCAAAGTTTGCAATACCCCTGGACATTTGAAAGAAGCAAGAGACAGGCAGATTGTTGTAATGGCACAATATATGTCCCACGTGCCCTATAAATCACCCGGCAACTTTGGTAATGTCATGTTAGGCAATTTTTGTCGGGCAGCCGCTTCACGTCCAGCAGAAACAGAACTGCACAATGACTTTACAAAAAAATAGCCAGCAAATGAGCCCAGAGATTAGTGTTTTATGTGTCTGTGGGTGAGTATATCAGGCGTTGCCCCTGAGAGTTGGCAGCCGGAGGGCAGGGACTGGGTGGGAGGGTACAAACGGGTGTGGGTTCTGCTAAACACTGAGATAAGTTTTACTGCTAGAGCTCAAGTCACCATGGAGATGGAGGTTTATCAAACATTGAGCCTCAGTCACTGTTGGATCAGACTTACAAGGCTTAGCGACTGAAAGACCAAACAACAGTGCTGCTAGGCTGCTCGATTATGGCAAAAAAAATCATCATCACGATTATTTTGGTCAATGCTGAAATCACTATTATTGAATATGGTTATTAGTGGGTGATGTGATTTTAAATATCAGTGAAATTTCAGTATTATCTATACTAGTATGCAAAAGGTCCTCAATACAGTTACTGAAGACAAGTACACAGTCAGCAGTGCAATGAGAAGAATTACAAACAAAACTGAACAAAACTTTGGGTTTTTCAGCAAGATGTTCTAACAATCGTATTAACAGACAATAGAAATTGGAAAAGTAATCAAACATAAAATAACACTAATAATATAGACTAACATTTATTAGAACTACAAAAGTTATTCTAAGTCTTTTGTTGATTAACAATAATGCAGCAGGTTTATTAGGCTGCTGTCACTTTAAGAGCCACACGAATCCAATATACTGTTACACATGCGTGTGTCTTTCTTTCACTTAAGACATAACCGACTGTGTTTACGAGGATACTCGCCAAAAATGCTTTTCGGCATTTTGTGTGTATGCCATTTGACCGTTTAGCCGTGTATCTGAAGCCTACAGTCCCGTAAACAGGACACCGTCTTGGAAAAGTATCTCTTTTGTGGCTTAATGCACTTTAAATAACACTGTTCCCGCTGTTTTAAACCGCATCACTCACTTATTCAGCTGATTTGGATGTTAAGTTTGGCTTAGAGAGGACCGAAAGCACAACGCTGTGAAGGAATGATGGTGCTGGACGGACTGCGGCAGCGGCACAAAATTATCGTTACTTTGTTTTCATAATCGTTTGAAGCCAAAATTGAAAAATCAATTACGATGCATTCTCAACTTAAAGAGTGTGTATGCAGGTACAATATGTAGAATTTTTATATTAAAATATCCAAAAACCACTTGCACAGTGTTATATATTTCGTTCAGCTGTGTACTTACATTATCCTAACTGTTTCCAAGAATTTGTAAATTCAGAGAAATTCGCAATTTTAAATAGTGCCCGCCCCTCTCTTGTCATTTGCGCCTGTCGTAATATCTGCGTTATCCCTGGTTTACGATTGTACTGCATAGTAACCATGGCAACAGACACGGACCGCTGCGTAACGGCAAGCGGTCTGTAATGTTGGTTTCGTTCAAACGTTATGGACCATGGCATGCAAACTTTGGGACAAAAGGCCGCTACGTTATTAGACAAGGTGAGCAAATGTAGGCTACATAAGACTAATCAATGTTATATAACTCCACATGACGAAGTGTAAGAAAATCATTAGTATGATAATCTAATGTTGATCTGGCTTACTGTTCAGTCTCATACAGACAACAAACTAATACTAAACATTACAACTTTCAACACACTCAAATGCAGTTTAGTATGATAGTGTAACGTTAGACAACGCTGCGTTACCTCACAGTTTTAATTCGTCAAATAAACTGACCTGTATGAGTAGTATTTCAGCACTTGTGAGTAGTTCGGTGGAATGAAAGGTCCTCCTTTCTTCATATCTGATATCTGTCTCTCATTAGTAATCGCGTTCTCGTTCCCGCCCTCCTTCACACCACAGTCATGTTAAAAACATGCATTCACTCATCCATAAACAGTATTTCCCCATAAACATTATTAGATCCATCGGCATGACAATGACAATTCCATGATTCCATATTCACTGCGTCATCAAACAACGCCTTTGTTATTGTTTTGAATTGTTTAGCGACTCCTAGCGGACAAAAAATAACTACATAGTGCACCTTCAACAGCTTTCTACAACATAAGCAAGTCATGCCAGAATCATTTTTTGCTGAACTACCCCTGTAATGTGTTGAGTGCACTAATGAAGGATGTCGGGTTGACATTCAAGCTGTGTCTCATTTCGAAGGCTGAGGTCGCATACGTCATTGAAACCGCTTCATTTCAGTAAGCTGACCGCTACATTCCCAAGTCATTAAGAAATGACAACAATTTATACTCCACTTGGAATCACAGTTATGAAATAAGACATCCTTTATGAAACATGCAGCCGAAAAATGTGACGCAGCCTTCGAAACGAGAAACAGCTTTAGAGACCAAACAATGAGACATGAATAGCAACAAATGACTCTGTTATGAAAATCAGTCTGGCGGTCTCAGGGTGTCACCCAACGGAGCTAAATCACTGAAACCCACGTGTTTCCTTTTGTTCTATCAGTTGAAGTATTGATCGTTGTCTTGTGCCTTCCCATTCCTGTAGCTGTGTGTGTCCACCTGGGTATGAGGGCCAGCAGTGTGAGCTGAATCCTGATGACTGTGAAGACAACGACTGTGAAAATAACTCCACCTGTGTGGACGGCATCAACAACTACACCTGTGTCTGCCCCCCTAACTACAAAGGTCCTTTCTCAACCTCATTAAACCAGTCTATTAATGCATTCACTCTCTGACACAACTTTCTTAGTCATATTACCCTCTTCGTCTGTCTCAGTCGTACCGCAATGAGTCCATTTCGCTGGCCAGACTGTGCCAATCGCATTTATATCCTCCAGCCACAACTGAGGTGGCTAAGAAAACATTAGGAAACCAAAATAATATGCATGTTAAGGCTGGTAGAGGGCAGTTTTACTAAACAAACCAGGTTTTGACAGAAGTCCTGACTCAGCGGATTTAGAATTCAGCTGTTGTTAAAACTGACTGTTCATTTCCACTTCTGATCTGCCAAGTGCTGTGCGCTTGTCCTCTCTTCGTTTCTGGCCTCCGCTCTTCTCCTTCCTCAAAATAGGAAGTGCAACTGCTCCTAACGGCCCCTGTCATTATAACGGCATTCCTCTTTGCCACCTCCCTTGGAGCGGGTACAGTTGGTGTAGAGAGTGTGTACTTGCTGCGGTACAAGCCTGGCCGCATCCATGAGCCTGTAAGGCTCACACAGCAGTCTGCTTAAAGGGCACGGCCTTAAACTGAGTTTTAAAGGGGACTTATTATGTCCCTTTTCACAAGATGTACTATCAGTCTCTGGTGTCTCCAGAATGTGTCTGAAGTTTCAGCTCAAAATCCCCCACAGATCAATTATTATAGCTTGTCAAATTTGCCTCTATTTCGTGTGTGTGTCCCTTTAAATGCAAATGAGCTGCTGCTCCAGAAGAGGGCGGAGCTTTAACAGCTCAACAACAACAAAGCTGGAGAATCTCACGCAGATAAAATGAAGAAAGTGTTCATCCTTACATTGTCGACACTGATGGAGAGACTCAGGAAGAAGTTCCAACTTTTAGACGTTTCTGAACGGTGAGTGGATAAATTGATGGAGTTGCTGTGGAGTTGATCAACTCGTCACTAGCATGTGTCGTCATGTTCATCTTTTGAGCAAAACCCATTCGGACGGCCACTATACATAGCGTACCTGTTTGCCAAAGAGAGCCAGTCACACCAGGCTAAAGTTTATGAATGCTATCAAATGCCGTGAATGGTCTAATATTTTTTCCAAAACGTCGCTCGGACAGAAACGCTCCTTTTTTACCAATCGAGCTCGCCAGGGTCAACTTGCAGACCATTGAAGGTAACGAGACTCAGAACATAGAAAAGTTAGAATCATAGAACAGTTAGCATGCTTTGTTTGCACTTGCACAAATAAATTGACGGCGTTGTGGGTGTAAACGTACAGATTAAGCGGCGGTGATATTATAATGAGATCAGCTTCCTTCGTCACAAGGGGAACGAAGTCTGAGCGTCTCGTTTTTACCCATGCTTGCAGAGAAAGGCTTGCCAAAACAGTTACTGGGTTGTCCTTTTTCAGTTTTCTGTCTTGGTAGATGCTCCAGGGACCTGATTATAGCTCTTAAACATGGAACAAGTCGTATTTTCATGACGTGTCCCCTACTTCATTGTCATTGCCATCTCTGTATGCATTTTACCACATGTAAATTCTACTGAAGATTGTTCTGTATTACTATCAGTCAGTACTGGTCTTGCCACAAACATTCAGATTTCATTTAAAACCTTAGGGTCTGAGCTGTTTGCCAGATTTCAGCCTGTGAGGTGCATGCAGGAAACAAAGGCAGTCGTCGTGTGTGAACTGCAGACACCGACTGCACTGATTCCCTGAAGAACACACACAGTTGCTGCAGAAAGGGTCTAGAGGAAATTGGCCTGGCAGCCGACCACCTAAACCCCGTCTCGAGGGCTGGAGCACAGAGAGGGTACATCTGTTTCTGTGCCATGCAGCTAGCAACACCAACGCAAGTGTGCTGGACAGGAAATGCTAGGAATCTGGGTGAATGAGTGCAGGAGTTTGGATCACCCTCGTGTAGCCTGTTGCAAAGCCGGACGTCCTACAGCAGGTGGACGGGAACAGGGAGTGAATTGAAGGTTCTGGTTGGCAGTGATTTAGTGCCTTCGGTTGGATCCTGCTGAGCTGAGTGCTCGAGAAAGACTCTGCCATCACACAAAGATGTGTTTTCAGTTGAGCCTGGTGGAGAAAAGCCTCACAGTCTAAATGCTGGCAGATGGTGAGAGGGGCGAAAACAGCTCGAGGAGGGTCATGACACACATGAATGTTCAGTCAAAGAGCTCCTTTAGCCACACAACTGAGTGTTTCAGCATGCGATAAAATCCGGGCAACTGTTAGAGTGATTTGTCCCTGTTCCTTTCTCTTAGGTGATCTGTGTGAGGAGGTGGTTGACCCCTGTCTGCCGGGCTTTGACCTCTGCCAACACGACTCCAAGTGTGTTCCCCTCAGCAAGGGCTACAGGTGAGTTGGTGAGCTCCTCTGGGAAATGGAACATGGGAGAACAGAATATATATCAGAACTTCATGGGAAAGACAACATGACCTGCCTATAATGGTCAGCCAGAAGTGTCATTATCAGCATCGAGGAGTATTGAACTCGCCTAGTGCCGGAGCTGCCTCTTTTTCTAGTCATCTCTAAAACTGTTGCTATTGTTTTCGTTTTCAGATGTGAATGTTTGCCAGGTTATGTGGGCCAGCAGTGTGAGCAGGATTACAACGACTGTCTGGAGAACAAATGCCAGCATGGGGCAGAGTGTGTTGACGCCATTAATGGATACACATGTGTGTGCAGGCAGGGGTTCAGGTGAGACACGTGCATTGTTCACACTCAGGTGCGTTTACTTTGTGTAAAGACGTGCATAGACGTCTGCTGTTTGTTAGGGTACTTATAACTACTAGTTATAGTTCTAAGAACTGATGAGAACCATTTTCGTCACTTGTTTTTTGAATAATAATAATTATTATTATTATTATTATTTTAAATATTATATTAATATTAAATGCCACCTTTCCAATATATATATATATATATATATTAAATGTATAATATTTAATATTATTATTAAAATATATAATATAATTAATATATAAATAATTAAAATATATATATATATATATCCTTATATAAATATTTAATATTATTAAAATATAAAAACTATAGATAAATACTGACCCTGGCATTTTTTTTCCTCTTTGCAATTTTGTCCACAAAAGTATAAATCGCATACATGTACACTCACAAAACATGTACATGCATGAAGGAAAGATACACATTCATAAACACTAGGGAACTTGCACACCTGTGTTCATTATAAGTCTTGATAAATGATGCAAACACACACACACACACACACACACACACCAAGCTTCTTCTGGTGCTTTGTTATATGATAGTGTATCATTAAATCTGAGATGCACAGAAGATGAATATCCATACGCCTAATTATAACACTAGCATTTGTGTGTGTGTGTGTGTGTGTGTGTGTGTGTGGCAGAACAATAGCTCTCTACCCAGCATCCCTCACTCCACCACAGCTACTAATTAAGGGCTGATGGTGTCTTGAGCCCAGCATTAATCTGGCTTACCATCCATCCTGACACTCTATCAATATTCTAACACCATCTTCTTCTCTTGGGTGAATTAGTTTTAAGAAAGAAAGAAAGTTCAATTAAAAGTGCTTAAAAATCCTTATATATATTTTTTAATGATAATATACTTAATATACAATATTCCACAATGATTTTTGAAGGATCATGTGACACTAAAGACTGGAAAAATGATGCTGAAGATTCAACTTTGCCATCAGGAATAAATTACATTATTAAATATATTCAAATAGAGTTATTACACATTATTACTCTTTTTACTGTATTTTGTGAGCTTAAAGACTGGTGATTAGTAGTGTAAATCAATGTTGGGGTTAGTTACTTTTAAAAGTAACGCATTACAATATTGCATTACTCCCTAAAAAAAGTAACTATTTGTGTACTTTTTATAGAAAGTAATGCATTGCATTACTTTTGTGTTACTTTTTTCATCTGGGCTGGGCTTGCAGTTTGTTTTTTAATAACAAAAATATATATTTGTGGCTGTTTTTGGCAAATTTAAATGCCCTTTACCACCAAAAGTGAAATGAATACGCCTCAGGCTAAAGGAAAAAAAAAATGTGAAACAAATGTGATGTGAAGTCATTTTTGCCTATTCGTATTGTTGAATTGGATCATCGACGTTTAGCAGCAAAGACATCGTTTAATAAAATGAGATTAAATATATAAAGCCTATTTGTGTTATTTAACATTTAATTGTTTCTGGTTTGAATTAGAGACGTGTCAGTCAATAAATTTAAGATACATTTAAAACAAGTGCGTTACTTTACTAGTTACTTGAAAAAAGGAATCTGATTACATAACTCACATTACTTGTTATTCGTTACCCCCAACACTGCTGTAAATGCCTTATATATCTCTCCCTCTTTCTTTCCTTAGTGGGTTGTTCTGCGAGAATCCTCCACCAATGGTATTGCTCCAAAAAACGAGCCCATGTGATCAATCTGACTGTCAAAACGGAGCCCAGTGTCTGGTCGTGGAGGGAGAGCCCATGTGCCGTTGTCTACCTGGCTTCTTCGGCATCAAGTGCCATAAAATGGTCACAGTGCACTTCCTCGGCAAAGAGACCTACGTAGAGCTCTCCGGCACCAAGATCCGACCACCCATGCACATATCCCTCCAGGTACACCTGTAACCACTTCCTCTAATGCTTAACAATAGGGCCAAGATCAGTTTCTGTAATATACACTTCACATATCACTAGCCTCAGGACAGTCAGCAGAGATCTGCCTCTCTGTTGTCTATTCTATGTCTTTTTTTTCATCTGCAGTGCATGGTCTAAGCCAGCTTTGGCCTCTCTGACATTATGCGAATATCACCTCTTGTCCACCTGCGTGAATAATTCCTCTCCTGAGGACATATATTATGGTAATAG
The DNA here is from genome assembly GCA_037194245.1 of Opsariichthys bidens. NCBI lineage: Eukaryota > Metazoa > Chordata > Actinopteri > Cypriniformes > Xenocyprididae > Opsariichthys > Opsariichthys bidens. The sequence continues at coordinate 18,067,334 of CM074297.1, forward strand.
AGGTTGAGCTGGGATGTTATCCGTTGCAATCAGGGGGCTCTGCGTAACCGCTAGATCTGCAACAAATGAGCCTGTCTTCTCACTGTCGGGAGGGCACACTAATGTTAATTAAAGTAGGAGAAATTAAAAGGAGCTCAGTAGATGTTTATCTCCTTGTGGATGTCAGCATCTCTCAGTTTCGGTATCTCTAAGTACATTTGCATATCGAGTGGCCATTGTGAGTTAAGTAATATGTTCCTTTCTAAACCAAGTCGCGTGAGCATCAGAACTGGACTGTGGAGCAATGGAAGAAGATGATGAATCACGCTTTCTTTTACATCGCGTGGATGGCCGGCAGCGTGTAAGTCGCTTTCCTGGGGAACACATGGCACCAGGGTGCACTATGGGAAGATAGTTTGCTCCGTTAGTCCAGTTCTGATGCTCAAATGCCCACTGTTGGCACTTTCAGCAGTGGATATGTGTCAGCACGGGCACCCTGACTGCTCTACGGCTCTACATACTCAACAAACTGCGACGCACTGTGCAAATATGTTGGACCTTTCCATTAAAAGGTCCCAAAAACACTCACAAGTGCTGAAATACTACTCATACGGGTCAGTTTATTTGCTGAATTAAAACTGTGAGGTAACGCAGCGTTGTCTAACGTTACACTATCATACTAAACTTTATTTTAGTGTGTTGAAAGTTATGTTTAGTATTATTTTGTTGTCTGTATGAGACTGAACAGTAAGCCAGATCAACATTAGATTATCATACACTTCGTCATGTTGAGCTATGTAACATTGATTAGTCTTATGTAGCCTACATTTGCTCACCTTGTCTAATAACGTACAAGACTCTGTCAAGTCAAAGTTTGTCACAAACCAGGGATAACGCAGATATTACGTCATTGACAGACGCCAAGTGACAAGAGATTGTGAATTTCTCTGAATTTACAAATTCTTGGAAACATTTAGGATATTGTAAGTACATAGCTGTATATAAATAAATAAATATATATATAAATAACACTGTGAAAGTGGTTTTTGGATATTTTAATATAAAAAATGTATACCTTTTAGTCAAATCATTTAATATTTCAGCATTTTTTACAGTTTCGCTCTGTTCAGTTACATCAAACTGAGTGTGAACAGGCCCTAAATGGAAACACGCAGAGGCTGGGAACTTGGGAGCAGCAAATATAGAAAAGCAATCAAATTAGGTTGCTTTTTTATTTCCAGCGCTCTTAGTAAAACTGTGCTAAACAGCTTTAATGACTTGGTCCTCCTGTGACATATCCACTGACAGAAACCGAATACAGGGACACATTAACTGCTCATATGCCTCCAGGCTCTGAGTGGAAGCAGTCCACTCGATCTCAGCTGATGTGAAGAGAGGCGTCCGCGCTCCATAAGCCATCAACTGCTCTTTTCTTTCCTCTCGTCCTCCCGTCCTACTGCTTATATAAAAACGTGAGCTGTTTTCCATCACAGCTTGCTCACAGGCGTATCGTTCGATGCCCTCGACTAAACGGGAGTTAAGTGCCAGGGTCTCCGTGTGCATGTTGTGCTGAAATAGTGTGCTTATCGCTCGCTCTTGATTGTTTTGTACATCCTTCTTTTATGCTTCCACTTCAATCTTCAGAAGTCTTCCTGCCGTTCTCCTTCACTGATCTTTTGCTGTCTCTTTCCCATTTTCCGCCTCTCTGTCTTTGTAGGTGGCAACAGATAAGGACAATGGCATTCTGTTGTATAAAGAGGACCATGACCCACTCGCCTTAGAGCTGTACCAGGGACACATTCGTTTGATATATGATGTTGCCAAGTACCCCCCAACCACAGTGTACAGGTGAGGAGACAGTACACACACACACACACACACACACACACACACTTTAAAAAGTAATTTGTAACGTATTTTGTTACATTACTCAAGTTTAGTAACTTAAACTAAATACTTTAGAATACTTTGGAATACTAATAATTGTGGAACAAACACAAAAAAGGTCATTGCAAGTTTTTATCTCACAATTCTGACCTTTTCCCTCAGAATTGCGTGATATAAAGTTGAAAATGTGAGTTATAAAGTCAGAATTATGAGATATAAACTCACATACTAAATTCACAATTGCAAGAAAAAAAAGTCAGTATTGCAAGTTTATATCTCCCAATTCTGACTTTATAACTTGCAATTGTGAGTTTAAATCTCGCAATTGTGATAAAAAGAAGTCAGAATTGTAAAATGCAAACTCACAATTGTGAGGGAAAAAAAACAAATTGTGAGAAAAAGTTGCAGTGGCCTTTTTTACAATTATAAAATGACTCACAAAACATGAAAACAGTCGAAAACATGAAACTTAACTCAGTCTGTCACAGTCAGAGAATCACCAATCGCTGTTTAAATGACATTAAAATTCAAAGTAATCACTTTGGTAATCTAAAACACTTTTCAGATGGAACTGTAATCTGATTACCACCCATTTAAAATGTAACTGTAATGAAATACAGTTACTCAAATTTTGTATCTTAAATACGTAACTAAGTTACTCCCCAACCCTGCGCACACTGTAGGCAATATTTTAAGGCATCCCACACTCTCAGAAAATATAGCGTTAACTGCATCTTTAGGGGCACAATACTTTTAGGGTAAGCAGCAGGCCAGTAATCGCCATAGACATTGAGGGGGACAAGTACCCCCTAATAATTAGAAATGGGCAAATTGTCACCCCCAATATATTTGACCCACAAACACAATCACACTTCTGTTCTACACAATAAATAAACCCATACAGCTGTTGCTTTTTGCTGCGCAAGACATGTACCGCACTAATTTTTGTTCCATACATCAAACATACACACTCATTCATCTTCCATAAAAATGATTCCGTTTCAAATGAGGCACCCTGCTCTCATACAAAATAGTTGGGGTTTTTTTGTGGGAACATTTGCTCCATGTTCTCAGGGATGTTTAATCCCCGTAAGCTCATGGCACATCATAAAACCATATAGCAGCCCCAGGTTTACACGACTGCTCGAATCCGCCTCAGGCGGGAGCTTGCGTCTCTGGCCGGTTCCCATGTGAACGCCGCCGTGCTGCAGCCGCCGTGATTTCTACGCTCATTGGAGCCCCCATAAACACAGAGCTCTTAGCCCTCACCTTCTGCCCTTTCAGCAGACAACTAGCTTGTTGAGTCTGGCGCAGATGGTGCCTGACTCCGGCCTGGTGGGTCACTGCGGATGTCATTAAGCTTGCACAGGCTCTGTAATGGGTTTCAAGAGCCCAGATTCAAGCTTTTAAATCCAGTCTACACACAAACATTGACAAGCCTACAGTTTCAAAGCATTTCTAGATAAAAATCTGCGTCCTTTTCTGTGTTTCTGGGTACGGGTATCTTTTTCGTTTATGTCTGCAGAAGTAGAGAGTGAACATTTGTGACCGGCAGCTGTTTTAGCAGGCAGTATACGTGAACGGCGGTGAGTTAGGTGCTCGGGCCCTGCCGGCCCGCTTGATGACTTTGTATTGATCCAGCGCCTGGATCCTGGCCACTCTTCCCTCCTGTCTGCGGCAAACGCCGAATCGATTGCTGTGTGAGGGAGTCTCAGCGTGGAAAATAACATTTCAACCAGATTCCTTGTTTTTGTGGACTGAGGATGCATACAATTAAAACTAGAAACTAACTCTAGTCGTTGTTGTTTTTGACATTTTATTTAGAGGAAAATAAAGAAAGGAGGAAAAGACTGAACCTACATCCTAGCCCAGTAAATTATGACTCCAACAATTTGGCTTTTTTTATAGCCTTGCAATTGCCATAATTGATCCACAATCCAGATTTTATAGATGCCCTTTAATGCAAGTTATTAACTAAACAGTTAAATGAGTATGCAGAGATCTGATTGAATTAAAGGGTAAGTTCACCCAATATTCTGTCATTAATTACGACCCTCGTGTCGTTCCAAACCTGTAAAACATTCGTTAATCTTCAGAATAATAATAATAATAATAATGCATTTTATTTATAAAGCACTTTACATTTTTTAAAAATCTCAAAGTGCTACAAAAGAGGCCAAAAAAAAAAAAGAGAGAATAAGAGTTAAGTTAAAATCAATGGCCAATTAACATTAACACATTTAAACACAAAAAAAATTAAACATTAAAAAAATTTTTTTTTTTTTCAGAACACAAATTGAGATTTTTTTAATGAAATCTGAGTGTCCATTATGTACGCAAATACCACTTTAAAGCCCAAAAAAGGCAGTAAAGACATCATAAAAGTCACTCCAGGGGTTTAACCTCAATTTTATCAAGCGACACGAGTGCTTTGTTTACACAAAAAATAAATAAATACCACTTTATTTGCAAAATATTAATCTCCAAAACACATGCATGCATGTTGTGCTGACGCAAGAGCAGACACTGTGTGCGTCGGAGATTAATATTTTGTAAATAAAGTGGTAAATTATGTTTTTTGCACATCGAAGCACTCGCGTTGCTTCATAAAATTAAGGTTATACCAGTGGATTCACTTTAACAAAGTCTTTACCTCCTTTCTGGACCTCGAAAGTGGCGCTGGATCACTACTATCACGACTGGGGAGTCGTGGCCTAGTGGTGAGGGAGTCGGGCTTGTAACGTGAAGGTTGCTGGTTCGATTCCCATGCCGGCAGGAATTGAAAGTGGGGATTGTGAATAAACAGCACTCTCTCCACCTTCAATACCATGACTAAAGTGCCCTTGAGTTGAGTGCTTTTGCAATAGCTGCCTGCTGCGTGCGTGTGTGTGCGTGTGGGGTTGGGTTAAATGCAGTTGGGTTACCACTTGGGTTAAATGCAGAGCACCAATTTCGAGTATGGGTCACCATACTTGACAATACGTCACAACTTTCGCTATGGAGGGACAGAAAGCTCTTGGATTTCATTAAAAATATCTTCATTTGTGTTCCGAAGATTAACAAAAGTTATACGAGTTTGGAACGACATGAGGCTGAGTTCTTATTTTTGGGTGAACTAACCCTTTACGTAAATTTTGATGCCAGGCTTTTTGTAGCCCATTAGACCTTACTAAATCCAGGATGTATCATGGCACCCTCAGTTAATCATAGATCCATGCTCACCCTCTAATTATCTTGTTTTTTTTTCCCCAAGTGACATTGTGATATGTGGCTTTGGCATGTCTTCCCCCCATTGTCTTGGGTTAAAGATCGACTTCACATGTGTGAGCAGAGGAAGTGCAAGCAGAGAAATCGTATCTTAACTTCGCTGATTTGGCCATGGCACTTCACGGCACACCCGGGTCTGGCAAACATGTTCCTGACGTCTCCAAGTCACAGTTAGTTCTAACAATGTGGAGCTAACAGAGAGCCAGCTGCTCGATTTGTAACCCGTCCTACGCCACAATGCTTGGACGTGGGTGCAGCGTTTGGGCAGCTCCCTTGCTTTGGTTTTCCCACCATGGAAGCTGCAGTTTTGAGGCTGCGGTTGGAGCATTCCTGAGCCGAGTCTGGTTCAGCGGCTCTCTGCGGGTGCTTGACTTCAAATGTAGAACTGGGTCATTAAGACTCGGTAGGGCGAAGATCAGAGGGGGAAACTTTCGAGATTCCCACACCATCTACAGGTCCCGCTCAGCTCTTCTTACACCTTGTCCCTGCTGAACTTCAGCGAGAGACAGATCCCTGACAGGAAAAACAAGGAACTATGAAGGAGAAAATGGAGGGAAAGGGAGGTTCTGGGTGGTGGGAAAGAAGACAGATCAGACCCCAGATTGAAGATGAAGAGTGACTGAGAGCCAATGAGGAATGAAGGACACTTATCTCTGCAATGTGATCCTGCCTTTGACGCTTGAAGCTGTGGGTGCGGGAAGGGACGGAGAGACTGATATATGCGCTGGGGAGGAGAGCGAAGGAGGCTCTTAACTAGCAGTAACGCCTCATTACCATGAGATGAATGCGCAGGTCCATGCGGCGTGTTAATGCGCTGCCCTTTACTAAATGTCACGCTAATCTGTGTATTAGTTTAAGCGGCGGCGTGGGCAGTTCCTCAGCAGAAACAGCGGTTTGTGGAAACATCGCAGGAAATTGAATGAGAACGTTAGAATTGCAGTTTTCCCTGCCCCCTGCTTCTCAGCGTGGGCTCGCCATCCTGCACCACGCCTAACCGCAGCTCTCCAAAAGCGCGAATGTTTGGCATGTCAACTGGGTTTAACGCTGAACAGTGCTGGGATGAATGGGGAAGGGTCAGAGTATGTTTTGAAGGCCTGTTTTCGTTTCACCCGAGATTAGCGCTAAGTTCCAATGTGAGCAGAATGGAGGGAAAGTAGGAGTAATTCAGCCTGAGCTGTGACTGGACATAAAGTAAGATGTTTGCTTGGGTTGGTTGTGGTGTTCTAAGAACAGCTTGGAAATGAGCGGCGATGCTAATAGAGTAAAGCTGAGGGATGCTGATTCTAACTGTACACACACAAAGATGTAGAAGGTACTACATTTAAATTTGAACTTACTTCACAACCGTTAAAAAGCATGTTCTGCTGTTGTGATTATCATGTGACCTACCAGCATCAGTTCGCTTCACCTGCATTCTTAAATCCTCTTCCGTGGCATTATGGGGTAGTAAAGTGTCCGTCGAATGAGCACTTCGGAATCTCAGCAGAGATGTTTTTCGCATACTATATTCAGGGTTGGGGAGTAACGAAATACAAGTAACTTAGTTGCATATTTAAAATACAAAATTTGGGTAACTGTATTTCATTACAGTTACATTTTAAATGGGTGGTAATCAGATTACAGTTACATCTGAAAAGTGTTTTAGATTACCAAAGTGATTACTTTTTTTTATTTATTTATTTTTTTTTCATCATTTAGCAGACGCTTTTATCCAAAGCGACTTACAAGGGGAGCAATTAGGGGTTAGGTGTCTCGCTCAAGGACACTTTAGTCATGGTATTGAGGGTGGAGAGAGTGCTGTTTAATCACAATCCCCACCTTCAATTCTTGCCGGCGTGGGAATCGAACCAGCAACCTTCTGATTACAAGCCCAACTCCCTCACCACTAGGCCGTTTAAACAGCGATTGGTGATTCTCTGACTCTGACCGTCTGAAAAAGCAGAGTTTAGTTTCATGTTTTCATGTTTAGGGAGTCGTTTTATAATTCACTCGTCACTGCAACTTTTTCTCACAATTAGTTTTTTGCCTCACAATTGTGAGTTTGCATTTCACAATTCTGACTTCTTTTTCACAGAATTGAGAGATTTAAACTCACAATTGCAAGTTATAAAGTCAGAATTGGGAGATATAAACTTGCAATTCTGACTTTTTTCTTGCAATTGTGAATTTAGTATGTGAGTTTATATCTCATAATTCTGACTTTTCTTAATATTGTGAGTTTATATCTCATAATTCTGACTTTTCTCAATATTGTGAGTTTATATCTCATAATTCTGACTTTTCTTAATATTGTGAGTTTATATCTCATAATTCTGACTTCTCAATATTGTGAGTTTATATCTCATAATTCTGACTTTTCTTAATATTGTGAGTTTATATCTCATAATTCTGACTTCTCAATATTGTGAGTTTATATCTCATAATTCTGACTTTTCTTAATATTGTGAGTTTATATCTCATAATTCTGACTTCTCAATATTGTGAGTTTATATCTCATAATTCTGACTTTTCTCAATATTGTCAGTTTATATCTCATAATTCTGACTTTTCTTAATATTGTGAGTTTATATCTCATAATTCTGACTTTTCTTAATATTGTGAGTTTATATCTCATAATTCTGACTTTTCTCAATATTGTGAGTTTATATCTCATAATTCTGACTTCTCAATATTGTGAGTTTATATCTCATAATTCTGACTTTTCTCAATATTGTCAGTTTATATCTCATAATTCTGACTTTTCTTAATATTGTGAGTTTATATCTCATAATTCTGACTTCTCAATATTGTCAGTTTATATCTCATAATTCTGACTTTTCTCAATATTGTCAGTTTATATCTCACAATTCTGACTTTTCTCAATACTGCGAGTTTATATCTCATAATTCGGACTTCATAACTCGCAATTGCAACTTTATATCACGCAATTATGAGGGAAAAGGTCAGAATTGAGAGATAAAAACTTGCAATGACCTTTTATGTGTTTGTTCCACACTTATTAGTATCCCAAAGTATTCTAAAGTATTTAGATTAAGTGACTAAACTCGAGTAATGTAACGAAATCCGTTACAAATGACTTTTTAAAGCATGTATTTTGTAATCTGTAGTGAAATACATTTTAAAAGTAACCCACCCTGCCCTGCCTATATAGTAGACAAGTATTCGATTTCGGATGCAGAGTTAGTGTTCTTCCCTGTTAGCTATAGCATTGTTTACGTTTACGCATTTGCCTGATACTTTTATACAAAGTCTTGTGTTGCATGCAATCATTTCTTGCCTACAAATGTTTTGGTGTTACCGCTTTAATTCAGTCAATCTGTAAAGCAAAGTTTCTCCGTTACACCCCATGATAGCTTAAACGCTACATAACCTTGTTTAGCCATTCACGTTCCAAAAAGTCTTTACATCTGCTGTCCGTTACTCTCCGCTAGTGTAAGCAAATGATAGTGCCGCGTAATTGAATCTGGAAAATGTAAATATGTCTACAGGTTTGCTGATCTAGATAACCCTCCAAGATGAAGGAGTCCGTAATAGCTCCTAACTTCGTGTATGTGTCATTTATAATGCGGTTTAGCTCGAGAAAAAATAGTGTTTTATTTTCAGCTGACAGGAAATTGACTCCCCCCCCACCCGTGTGAGAGAGGTGACATGAGGTTGCTGAAATCTTCCACGGGTTTCTGTTTGTTTTTATTGAGATCCATAATGGGCTGCTTGAAGCTAATACGCAGGCTACCCCCACATCCCCCCCCCCCCCCCCCCCCCCCCCCCCCCCCCCCCCCCCCCCCCCGTTCTAAAAATATTATGGCCTCAGGATATTTTCTGTCTGTCAGAATATGAACAAAAGGCCAATAGTTGCAAGCTGCATCTCGAGGAGTTGATCTCTAGTGCCCCCTAGTGGTGCTAGACCTTCACTGCATTGATTTTGTCAGGTCCAAACGAAGGCTTCGGTCTCCCGTGGTGAGATTTATGTTCTGATTAAGTCTGTTTTCGTTCTCATAATAGAACTTTCCTCTTTGTTCCCGAACATTCCCGCTCTCACCGACTTTTCCACAAAATACTCTTCCGATTTCCTTCCCAGCCAGCATGTATGCGCTCAGACCGACTTAATGAAAGACGGCTGTCAAAACCAGAGACAGTGGATGAAAATGTCCTCATATTATAATAAAGTCGTTCATCTCTGGTGGTACTGATGTATCAAATGGACGGGCTTGACATGTTTGGGGGGGTCTCGGTCGGCAGACGGTAGTGTTTGTTGCAAAAGCCTGTTTTGAAACAGGAATTGAATTATGGGCCTGTAATGCAAACCACACGTGCGCCTGTGTTGGGTCTTTGTTCAGCCAAGACCTCCGTGAACTGTATCCCGCTATATCTGGGGACACCGATCTCTATCCGTACCTATGGCCTCTGCATTTCAGCGAAGGAAAATCACTTTGCGAGCCAGTGCAAATACCAGCCGCCTGCCCACAAAGCAAAAATTTGTTCATTTTAATGCTAGCCTTTGTTTGCTTAATGTATTTGCTGGCAATGCTTTGTTGTTTTAGGTGTTTTACCATGTAGTACATATATAATTAAATACATTAAAAAAAAAAAAACATTTATTTATAAACATTTATTTATTCATCATGCATTTATTTTTCCCCAGAAGACAGAAAAACGAGGAAAACCTTGTTTTAGGCTGAGGGGGAGATTAAGATATACTGTACTCACCACAATATCATTTCTTTTACCCCCTTCTCCTCTCTCTGTTGGTCTCTGGGCTTCTTTGCCAAACCACTGTCTCTAGCTGTCTGTAACGGCATCCAGCAATAACTACTACAATACAGAACCAGGGTTTCTACAGCCTGAGAAGACTGTGTTCTCATGATCTGGAGTTAGTTCAGAGGATAGTGATAAGTTCATAACCTTAAATATCACCTTTTAACCAAACACAGTCCTAAAAGTCAGCAGAATCCGGGCCAAACAGCGCGCTACAGTCCCCGCGACGGAAGAAACGGGCTAAAAAATCATCCAGCTGTGCCGGTCAGAGCACGCTGTCACGGTCTACGAGATGTTTCACGGAGGTTTCACGGAACCGGGGAACAAACGGCACTCTTCAATGGTTTAAAAATGACCGTGTGAAACAGAATCACTCTCAGGAGTTCGCGCAGTCACGGTGCCAAACTCAGCAGGATGTGATTTGAGAGAAAGGGTGAACTCATGGCCAACACAAGCTCTCCTTTTCCCACAACATAAGCTCTCCCCATGCCAGTGCCAAATTCACTGGAAATACACCTGACGGAGTGTAATGTGGAAACCGTGGGGAGATATTCTGGATTGCATATTCAGGCTTTTCACTTGGGCTTAAAAATGATACTTTAAAAAGTTAATTCACCCCAGCGGTGACATGACATGCTCAGTTAAAACTCTCGTTAAGGCTAATTTAATCGCCAGCATTTTGTGTATCCTAAATACACGCATTTGAATAATAGGTTCGCAAAATTTGATAATGAGCTCGATGGGAGATGACGCATACTTTGCTCACAAGTGATATTTTAATACTTCTACCGTTGAAAAGTGTGGGGAAATTAATACTTTTATTCAGCAAGGATGCATTTCAGGTGACTGTGATGAATGATGGGTTTCCACAAACACAACCGTTTTTTTACTGCGACGATGAGAAGAAATGTTTCATGTGACATAAGAGGAATTGCTGCTGAAAATTCAATTTGCAGTTTTAAAATTGAAAAAGGATGTTTCAAATTGCAATAACGTTACTTTTTTTAAACGGTAGTCATGGTAGAAATGTCATTAGTGTAAGTCAGTTCATAGTTTAATATAAAAAAGTATACATTTATTAATATCATTATCATTGTCTTCTCACAGTGTGGAGTCGGTGAACGATGGTCTTTTTCCACATGGTGGAGGTGCTGATCCAGAATCAGACGCTGAGTTTGGTGGTGGACAAAGGGGCACCAAAAAGTCTGGGCAAACTGCCCCGTGCCCCTGCTGTGGACCACAACACACAGCTCTATATAGGCGGTAAGAGTCAATGACACCTCGGTGCTCATCAAAACTGTGTTTGAAAGGTTTCAAAGTGGCTTGTTTTGAGAAAAAACTAAATGCTGTCCAGGTGTTTGGATGCATAATGACTGTAAAGCAAGCCGGTCCTCCCTATATGCGAAGTATGCCAACACCAGGTGCTCTAAAAGAGGATTTAAATACTAGGTATGAGATAGTTTCGGTTTGGCTGTCATTATAAAACACAATGCGCATTCTGTTCCTCTCCTTTAAAGCGGTGCGCAGTCGTCCTTCAGTCTTATAAACCTGCTGTCTGTGTCATTAACAACAAAAGAGAAAACAAGAGAATCGTTCACTGAATAACTTTAGCAACTTTAATAAGAATCAATGTGTATTTAATTCATACTATGAAGACTATAGAGTTTTATTTTTCTACGTTGTTCAATTTCCGTACAGTAGGCTTTTATTATTAGTTGGCGAAATTGATTCTTTCTTTTATATATTTTTCAATTGTATCTGTCATGTTGATTGTGATGTTATTTTTTATGGTATTACTGACTGTTTGTTGACAGAAAGAACAGATTGAGGGGTTGGGGTCATTTTGGGGTTTTTATGAACGCGTGGTCCTCTCACAAGGATTCCCAGAAGTCACTGATTTGCTCTAATGTGTGTGTACGGGTGTGTTAGTGACCTAATATTTGCCTGTTGTTCATATTTTAGGTGTTCCCTCTCTGATTGACACGGTAGGCCTGCGACCGGGTCCAGACCGTCCATTCCAGTCCTTTAACGGCTGTATTCATGACGTGCGGCTCAACGGGGAACTCCAAGACCTCGGCGATGGACTGGCGGGGGTGAAGGGCGTCCTGCCGGGCTGTCACTCCTGCGGCGTTTGTGCTCAGGGGGCCTGCAGACAGAGAGGAGAGGCAGGCGTGACCTGCGAGTGTCCCACCGGCCACAGCGGCCCACTGTGTGAACAGATGACCTCCCAGAGCCCCTGTCAGAGCAGCAGGTACCCAAACACGCGTGTGTACACAAGCACTCACGCTTGTGCTTGTATCAGGCAGTAATTCCCTCTCTCTTCTTCTGCAGGTGTCTGCATGGCTTGTGTGTGCCCTCAGGCTCCTCATACAGCTGCTCGTGTGCTGATGGGTACTCTGGTCAGTACTGTGACAGGCGGGAGGAGTCCGCCGCATGCAGGGGGCAGCACTGTGTGCACGGAGAGTGCAGAGAGACGGAGAGCGGAGAGCCGGTTTGCCACTGCCAACCTGGGTACAGCGGGCCGACCTGTGAAACAGGTGAGACGCAGCACTGAAAAACACGTGCATTATTCTTGATCGGAATTTAAATGCTTTAAATGAGTGTTTTTGTTACTTATACCCAATACTTTTTTGCTCACCGGACACTGTGGCTAGTTGTAACGAATCCGCTCCGTCAGTTTCCATTCACCTGCCACCAGAGGTCGCCCGCTCACATCTTGGACTCCATACACCACACTACATTTCCCATAAACCCCTCACCCAGTCACTGATCACCCAGTCAGCTGTTCCGCATTACCGTCACACCTGATCCTCATTTCACCTCTATAAAGCACCACTCACCCACACCAGTATTGATGATTCCTGTCACAATTCCGAGCATTTATTCCTTGTTTTGTTCTGCCTGTTATCTGACCCTGCCTGTTCTCCGTTCTGTTGTTGATCTGCCTGCCTATTGACCATTTGCCTGGACTATTTACTACGAGACTGCCTGTTTCCCGCCACTATTGTCTGCTGTTGTGTTGACCTTTGCCTGTACGACTACGATTTTGTATTAAAGCTGCACTTGGATCTCATTCGCCGACTCGCTCATCAGGCAGAACAAAACAAGGAATAAATGCTCGGAATTGTGACAAGAATCAACAATACTTCGCAAAGAAGGTGTGGGTGAGTGGTGCTTTATAGAGGTGAAATGAGGATCAGGTGTGAAGGTGATGCGGAACAGCTGACTGGGTGATCAGTGCCTGGGTGAGGGGTTTATGGGAAATGTAGTGTGGTGTATGGAGTCCATGATGTGAGTGGGCGACCTCTGGTGGCAGGTGAATGGAAACTGACGGAGCGGATTCGTTACACTAGTGGTTTTTCAAAGTTACTAGCCACTCAGCATTTTCACTGGCCACAGTTTTGACCGATACAATAGGGAAAAACTTCCATTTAGATATTTTTAATATTATCTGATATTTTGGCAGCAGGTATATTAGGCTGCTGTCACTTTAAGAGCTGACGCACGGATCCATTATACTGTTACACGTGCGTTTACGTTCAATTAAAACCTCACTGACTGTGTTTACATGAATACTCACCAAGACTTGACTTTATTTTGTGTGTATTTGACTGGTTAAGCGCAATAAGACGCTCAATATAGTACTGAGAGGCGACTTTATGTGTGCACACTTTGAGTGTGAGAATAAATTCGGCAGGAATGAGTAAAATGATGTGCAATGTCATGCCGAAATTCACCAACAATATCCATCCAGAGCAAATGAAACGTGGCGTTTCTCACTCGCTATCAGAGAGATGAGAGAGAGAGAACGAGCAGCTGGTATTGAGTATCCAAGGAAAATGGGTATTGGAAGCATATTTCAGCATCGATATGGATAGAAAATGGATATTTTTTGCTCTTAGTTTATCATTTCAGATGCCTTTTTTAAAAGACTATGATTGAAACATTTATATTTAGGCTATATATAAATTAAAATTCATGTCAAGCCACTTAAAAGCAAATGTAAAAAATAAATGTTCAAGATCTTACTGTGCACAATTCATCAGTGCACATTATTCTACAGGGATTTTCATAATCTTCCAACGAGCTTTTACACTTTTGTTATATTCTTCAGGTCTGTAGATCCATTTACCAGTTGTAATTTAATAAGAAGATGATGATGCACTCTGAAATACTTTATTACTGTTGCTCTTCTCGTAATATTGAGAATTTAATAATGCACTCTGCTCTTCCAAATTTCATCCAAACGTTATTGGGTGGTGAAGAATAATATAATAACATCACATTCAATAATATCTCATTTCAACAGAGTTCAACAATAATAACATCTCACTTTTTCAGTGGTCCTTCAGTTTGTCCATAAGATCTCCAAAAAGCACAAACACATTTTACATTTAATCCAAAAAATAAGTAAAATAATACTGCATATACACTACTGTTCAAAAGTTTGGAGTCAGTATGATTTATGACTGCTTTTATTCAACAAGTGCATCAAAACTGACAACTAAGACACTTTTGCAAAAAAAAATAAATGAACTTTCTATTCAAAGAAATGCAGCTTTGGTGAGCAGAAGAGACCTCAGACTCTCAAAAATGTGCATTTAAATGCGTCGCGAATGCGGTTTCATTACCCCGTCGTACAGAATCCAGAAGAGCGAAGGAACTGAAAGTCCTTATATTTAATAATATATTACATAAATTCTTTATCTGATGGCCTGACCCGGTTCCCCTCCTCCACACAGAGCTGACGTGCCAAGGAGAGATGGTTCGCGAGCTGCTCAAGCGTCACATGGCTCATAAAAACTGCACCTCCACCACTAAAATCCCGCGGGTGGAGTGTCCTCACGCCTGCCACTCGGGCCTGTGCTGCGCCCCCACCAAGAGCCGGAGACGGAAGGTCAGCTTCAAGTGCTCCGACGGATCGTCCTTTTCCGAGGAGATGGAGACCACCGTGGAGTGCGGCTGCACAAAGTGTCCATTGTAATAATAGAGCAGAAGATGGAGCGGGAAAGAAAATATATTGTAAAATAAACAAAAAACAAATAGAACTTATTTTTATTAAGGGATGTTTTTTTTAAAAAAAAAAAAAAAAAGACTTTTTATGATGTTGCTTATGTGTCAGATGAAAAGTAATTTTGTATCGTCAAAGAAAATCACAGATTAACATTCCTGAAAATATATGAATTATATAAATGTGTATAAATCTATATAAATGTACAACCTAACCTTAAGAATTAATTAGGTCTGTGTATTGCATGTCTATTGTGAAGTGTGAGCGCGGAGACATTTTGATAGAGGAGCAGGCGGCGACAGGGCGGAAACGAGCCCGTGTGGCCAATCAGGGGAGGACTGCCTAGACTCTCTATCACAGGAAGTGGTGAGCCAACTTCCTGTGCTCTGGTGGCAACCAAGCAGCTGCTTCCTAACGGACCTCAAAGAACTCCCCTGCAGATTTCAAGGACAGAGCTTCCAGTGGGAATGGCTGATATTTTGTACTTTGGGTGCTTTTTGTTTTTGTTTTTTGCTTCGGGTCCATCAGAGAGAGACGTGGAACGCTCCGGTTTACAAGCTGCGACTCATCGGAGTGATTTGTTTGCATGACTGCATGGAAAAGTTAAATGTGAACTTGTGACACGCTGCGGTCAGGCAGTAAAGCTATTGTAGTAACTATGATAGTACCTGCTCTTTACTTGTACAGTTCAACTCCACATGCATTTCCATTGTCGGCGTGGACAGGCGATACAGGCGACCGCATCTCTGGTGCAGAGCACTTCATACTGACGTAGTATTCCGTCATAACCGTCCTTTACTAAAATATTAAATGCAAATGTATTACAGCCATTACTACTGTATTGTTTCATGTGTACCATGTTTTTTCAGATTCCTTCCTCAGAGAGAGCGAGCTCTGTGGAGTTTCCAAAGGAAAAGCTAAGCAGTGTTAATGAATATTGATCCCCGTTCGTCACATACTGTTTCATAAAGGTACAAGCGGATTGAGGAATCTCCGGTGAACGATGTGACTGAGCTTGTGCAAGAAGTGTCATGTTAGCACCACTAATCAGGCTGGTGGTTATACGGTGCATTTTCTAATAATGTTTTGTTAAATATGAATTAGAGAGTGATGATTAACTTACAGTGAATGTTGAATTAAACTTGTAATGAAATCAGGGTCGGACTTTTTGTGATTCTTCGTTTTCCTTGTAAACTTGACCGATCAGGCATAACATTATGACCTGGTGAAGTGAAAATCATAGTGGGTGGGATATATCAGGCAGCGCTCTGTGCTCAAAGTTGATGTTAGAAGCAGGAAAAATGGGTAAGCGGAAGTTTGACAATATTGTGACGGCTAGACGACTGGGTCAGAGCATCTCCGAAGCTCTTCTGGAGTGTTCCCGGTCTGCAGCGGTCAGGATCCATCAAAAGTATTCCGAGGAAGGAACAGTGGTGAGGGTCACGGCCGGCCGAGGCTCAGTGAAGGCTGGCCGGTGTGGTCCGATCCAACAGACGAGCTCCTAAACTGCTCAAGAAGTTCATGCAACACACAGAGCATCAGTTTGTTGAGTATGGATCCATGCTGACCCCTGTCCACCTCTGAAAGAGCCAACAGTGGGACGTGAGCATCAGAACTGGACCACGGGGCAATGAAGAAGGTGGCTTGCTCTGATGAATCACGCGTGTGCGTCTCTTACCTGAGGAACGCGAGGCACCAGGATGCATTATGGGAAGAAGGCAAGCAGTGTGAAGCTTTGAGCAATGTTGAAACCTTACGTCCTGACGTGCATGTGGACGTTACTTTGACACGTACCACCAACCTAAGCTTTGTTGTACACCCTTTCATGGAAACGGTATTCCCTGGTGGATTTGGCCTCATCCTGACACAAAGCAAAAATTGTTTGAGGAGCACAACAAGTTTGAGGTGTTGACTTGGCCTCCAAATTCCCCAGATCTCGTTTCTGTAAGACATTAAGATGTTTCCCATTAGGCCTATATGTATTTAGGTCATTCTAATATGTTTTTGCGTATTTCAGCGTCCATTAAGATGAATGAAAATGCATCAAGGGTGTCAAATTTAGCTCCTGGAGATTCTCAGTCCGGCAGAGTTTAGCTCCAGCACAGACCTGTAGTTCTCTAAATAAGCCTGAAGCACTTGATTAGCTGGATTAGATGTGTTTAATGTGGGTTAAAGGGCTGTGACGCTCTGGGAACAGAGTTTGAACCCCCTGTTTTAGGGCTCACAGGAACAGGAGGTGCATTTAGGAGTTTTGTCCACTAGATGACGGCATACATCAATTTGCCGTGAGTCTGAATGTTCTCGCAGGCGTTGAGGCGGTTAGTGCCTGATCCAGCTGATCATTTCATTGCGGTTTGGAGGATTTGGCCTTCTCTAATCAGGACACAAGTAAGACTCTGACTACAGCCATGTTCTTGACCCAGCAGACTGATCCGTAAGCCTGTTTTATTTCTTATTAGTCAGTGAATTCTGAGATTTTGTCTTGAACTTTGATGTGTTTTTCCTGCAGTGTGTAGACCACAAAACCTGTGTGACCTGTAGTCTTTGAATTACTGGATCCGGATTCCTCTATTTTTTTTTTTTTCCCTTAAGGGTGCTGTCAGTAAGTTGTTGTCTTTGTTCACTCTTCTTTGCACCAGTGGTGTGCGCTTTAGTACACATTTCAGATCTCATACGACACGATTATTGTCTGTGATGACACGCTTTAGCGATCATCAAATCTTAAATCCTGCAGGTTTTTTTAGATTTTCATTTTAAAAAATTTTTAAATGTACATTTATAACACTATATTTAGCATTATTATTACATTTGTATTAAATTAACGTCGCTGTGAGGGTGTTTCTAACACAGCGGCTGTGGGATCGCTCTCTATTTTTCCCTCATTTTGAAAGTTGTGAAAACACTACTATAGAGCTTTTCTTTTGCTATTTTCGCAAATGAAAACACAAAAAATATCTATTTAATGTAGTCTCTCATTTACCGCTGTAAAAGTTTACCCGACTTTGACGACTTCCGCTACTGAGAAACACGGAAATGTGAAAAGTGTCTTTTAATAACCTTCCGTGTCTCGAATCTTTTCTGATCATCCGTTCGCGCTCTTACTATTTTTGCGATTAAAGCAATGGCAGAAGGAAAAGTAGGGATGCTATTGCGAATTCAGCCATACAGTCCAAAAAGCTCTGGGACATTTCACATTTTATAACACCACCTCTCTGTGTTTGGAACGCTAAAACAGTATATAAACGTACGAGAATACAAGGGGCTGAGACCATGTTGGGCTGCTTTAGAGAAGAGGAAGAGTTGTTCTTCTTCCTGAGTCTCTCCATCAGTGTCGACTCCGGTTTGAACAATGTAAGGCTGAACACCGTCTGCGTGAGATTCTCCAGCTTTGTTGTTGTTGAGCTGTTAAAGCTCCGCCCTTTTCTGGAGCGGCAGCTCATTTGCATTTAAAGGGACACACACAAAAATGGCGTGTTTTTGCTCACACCCAAATAGAGGCAAATTTGACAAGATATGATAAATGATCTGTGGGGGATTTTGAGCTGAAACTTCACATACACATTCTGAGGACACCAGAGTACTTATTTGGTGTAACCTATTAGAATATAAAAAATTACATACAGTGATTTGTTTATTTGCGTACAAAGTCTATGCTTAGTTAGGTACTTGAACTCAATTGTATCTGTCATTTTGTCAACAAACTTCCATACCGAGTGCTGTTCAGTAGTAGCTGAACAGTAGTTCCAGGAAAACGTGTAATGAGTCGCATAATGAACATGAGAAGGCATTTTCTTCAATTACAATAATAGGAGTTATTCATGTCATGTGGAAAATTTTCTTTTCAAGGTGTCATTTATGGCTCATTAAAGTGACATGTAATAAAGTCCATTAACTATTAAGAATTGATCTATAGGATGATGCATAGACTCAATTTGATGCTGAGTTCCTGTAGCTGACTAGCTAGGGCAAGTTCATGAGTTTGAGACATGACCTGATGAAACATATAGCTTGAATGCAATGTGAGTGACTTGCAGTTTTCTCCATAAATACTTCTAAAGACTGTAATGACCCTGCATTCAATGTGAATGGTGTAGTTATAACCTCTGGAGATGCAAAGGCCTGAAAGCACAATATAATTTTCCATCAGTTTTTGAAACTGCAAAGAATAAGTAGAATAATGAAACATTCAATTACATGTCATTTTATACGTTTTATAACTGCTGTGAAATTGCTGTTCACTTCAAAACGTATATATATATATATATATATATATATATATATATATATATATATATATAGATACACTCTCTGAATAGGCCTATACAAAAATAAATAAAATAAATAAACTTTATTTAATGCACTCAATTTATTTAAAGTCTCATCATCAGTTTCAATTACAACAAATGTCTCAAAATAATGTGGGCATGGCTTACGAGGTGCAACATGCAACTTTAAAGCCCATAGAATAGTTCACTTTTCTCACACATATGCGAGGGTCAGCGCACAGCACATGTCATCGGAAGAGTATTGTATGTGCACCATGCGATTTTTGTAATGCACATACACATTTAATTTTTTTTTTTTTGCAGTAGTTAGTTTATCCACAAGGTGGCAACCATGCCCTGGCGGCGTCGATTCACAAGGTCATCAAAGAAAAACTGCACAAACAAAACAGACCGGAACACATGCAAGCTACAGCGACAATGGAGGGCTACATAGAAGAGAGGTTTTGCAAAGAGGTTAGAAAGTACCCTCATTTGCATGAAAGAATACAATATTTACATGGGTTGTAACTCATGGCGAGAGATTGCTCAAAACTGCACATGCGTCGAATGCCTGTGTAACAGACAAATGAAGTATACTTTGCAAAGCTGTGCATTCGACTGTGCAAAAAAAACGTAGTAAAACTCTCCCTTAAAGGGTTAGTTCACCCAAAAAGGAAAATTGTGTAATTAATCACTCACCCTCATGTCCTTACAAACCCATAAGAATTTAATTGACGAAATCTGAGAGTACAATTAAACATTGTTTTGCAGCATATCGATGACCTCAAAGCTTCTAGACATGATGGAATAAAAGTGGCCGACTCCAAATTTGATCAATATTCAAAATGTGAAAACTACAAGACATTCAGTGCAGTACTGGAGGACTCGCAGTTAATGTGAAGGTCGGGTCGACCTACTAGCTCTGTTATCTCTCCTAGTAATCCACGGGAAAAGAGAGATTTTAGTAGCATTCAGATTACATGGCAAGCATCCCAGATTACCCGGAACAATGGCGCAGTAATACCCAGCTGCACCAGGTTTGCAGCGTGATACATCCACTTGTTTATGGAAGCGGCTAATCTCTCCATAAGTCTGGTCCCCGTGAGAATCTGTGTTTACAAAAGGACGGATCTGCGCCTCTTTCATGCCATTTAAATCCTTTCAAGTGCTCAGTCATTATGTTCAGTAGCTTGCCTCTTAACCCTGCTTCCCTAACATGTGGCTCTTCCTCCTGCCAGAGAAGATGGAGAGGTAAAACTGCCGGGGCATGTCAAGTTATTGAGGCACTATAATAGTTGCAATCCCTCAGAATTAGACACACATTGTGATTGTGTGCAAAATGCTTCTGAGGAAGAAGACGAGAGGAAATTGCCACAGAGTTCAAACACAGATGTAGGAAATGAATGGAAATACTTATAGGAACAGTTCAGCCAAAAATGACAATCCTGTCATCATTTACTCATTCTAATATCCTTTCATACCGGTATGACTTCTTTTCTTTTAACAAAAATGGAGAAAAAAAATGTGAATTTTTAGGCTTTAAAAAGCTATGAAGCCCCAAAAAGTGCTCCATATGACTTTGCGTTTCCAATGAACCAGGAGAACCGATTCATTGAATAGATTCAACTCTTTCTTTTTAACTCTATGACCAGTATAGCTTCAAAACACTTAACATATAGTGCACATATTGGACTACCCTTTTATTTTTCTATATTCCATCATTCACAAGTTAGATTGTTGAGTTAAATTTCAATAAAACATCCATCAGTTTTCCGAGGTTCAAACACAGATGTAGGAAATGAATGGAAATACTTATAGGAATAGTTCAGCCAAAAATGACAATCCTGTCATCATTTACTCATTCTGATATCCTTTCATACCAGTATGACTTCTTTTCTTTTAACAAAAATGGACCGGTTGTGCTTTTTCTTGAAAAAAAATTATGAATTTTTAAGCTTTTAAAAGCTATGAAGCCCCAAAAAGTGCTCCATATGACTTCCAAGGAGAACCGATTCATTGAATAGATTCAACTTCAAAACACTTAAAATATAGTGCACATATTGGACTACCCTTTTATTTTTCCATATTCCATCCTTCACAAGTTGGATTGTTGAGTTAAATTTCAATAAAACATCCATCGGTTTTCCGAGGTGACATTTGGCAATGATTCATAAGGAGACGGTATCTTGACGATATTGGATGTGATAGTGAAACATGGCATTGACAGCGAGCATGACTCTGTGTGAAAGAAAGTTCCCACCACACAGCTGGTTATGATCAGGCTGAGATGGCAAACAGATGGTGCCCAACTGGCAGGCCAGCCACACGGCAGAATGTTGTGCAATATGTCAAACTAACGTATTTGAGACACAATTGTTTGTTGTACCTATTGCTTTATTTTGAAAGGAACTTTTTATGTCAGGAAATGTTTGTTAATTGCTTAAATTTATGGTTAGTTTTTGTTTTCCGTACTACTTTGGTGACCCATATTATTCAAAATATCTTGTTTTGTGTTCAACAGAAGAAAGAAACTCGTACAGATTTGGAACAACTTGGGGGTGAGTAAATGATGATAGAATTTTTAATATATATATATGTTTTTTTATTTTCATTTCAACTATCCCTTTAAGTGCTTTTGATGCAACATAGATGTCTTTGAATCACTAGTTTTCCATGAGCAAGCGCTCATATTATTTCTTCAGAAAAAGTCTATACGCACAAAACCTTGTAATCTCTCCAGTTACCACTAAGATTTCTCCTTTCCTTAGTTAAGTTTCCACTTAAAACCTAACCTCAATGACCAACCTTTACCGAGGAATGGGCGGGGTTGACCTTACTAACTATGTCTACAGTGATTGGCTGAAAGGGTCTTTGTCAATGATTTAATCAGAAATAATGTAGAATGAGGTCTCATGTATTCACAAGATTTTGAAATGTTGGCCAAGTGTTACTAATTAAACGAGTATATTGTCAGCCTCCAACATGTCTGCATCTCAGAAACATTTAGCTAATATGCAAATAACATGCAAATGCAGCCTTTTCATTAACAGACATAGTAAGAGGAAAGAAAAACAAACTGAACGTCAGCTGT
The DNA here is from genome assembly GCA_037194245.1 of Opsariichthys bidens. Taxonomy (NCBI): domain Eukaryota; kingdom Metazoa; phylum Chordata; class Actinopteri; order Cypriniformes; family Xenocyprididae; genus Opsariichthys; species Opsariichthys bidens. Next base: position 18,089,589 of record CM074297.1, read on the forward strand.
TACTTACAGTGCAGAAGACATTATTATTATTACACGGGTAATAAGACATTATTTTCAAGTTGACTGCAATGTTTTATTCATATGAAAGAATATCGTTATGTGATCGCAGATTAAAAAGTTTCTCCTAAATCAGCAAATTAGAAGCTGCTTTTATCCTTGAGATGTTTTGTGAATACTGGCACCCCTGGTTTCTAAAGCATGTTGTTAAATCTCGGATTCAAATTCAATTTAATCAATAGAACAATACATTTAGTGTTTGCTAATGTCTGTTTCTAAGAAGAATTTTGTTTTGGAAAAAATGCCCCTACCTTAAGGTCAGCATGACTTGCATGTTTTCAGGATGTTTGTGGTTTTATTTAAGACCACCACTGAGGGCACTTATTTCATTTACTCGGGTTAATGAACAGTCTATAAAGTGAGCCGCAAAGCCTCAGAACAAATGAAGTCTGTTTTGCTAAGGACATTTTCCTGGGTCCTTCTAGAAAAGGAAATTGCAAAGAATAAATGAGTGTTTTGAGGATGTTGAAAAACGCCAAACTGGATAATGCAAAAATACATAAACAGGAAAGAAAATTCCTGGATCAGATTCATTTTTCCTTTCCTGGTCAATGACTGGTTGTTCAGAGGACATCGGAGACGTTTGGTATTTGAGTGTTTCTAGGAGTGTGACGGTGGAGCGGTGGCAGCCTGTCCTGGCATGGGTGCAAGACTAACTGCTGCTCTTTGCCCTCAGATTATTGACAGCTGTGCGCTTTCCAGTCCAATAATTCCTTCCAGCATGGAACGGAAAACCAGATAACATGGGGCGAGTGGCTATTTTTCATTTTATGTGTCTTCCATCAACAGCTAAAATGAAGTTACCTGCACGTTTACCTGGTTTACCCGAAAATGAAAATTCTGTCATTTATTCACCCTCATACCAAACCCGAAACACTTCCGTTCATCTTCAGAACACAAATGAAGATGATTTTGATGAAATCTGAGAGCTTTCTGTCCCTCCATTGCCGGCTATGTGACATTTTGACACTTTGACAAGAGATCGTAAAACGAATCCATATGAATCAAGCGGTTTAGTCCAAATTATCTGATGAGACTCGATCACTTTATATGACGAACAGATTGAGTTTATTCACATAAAAATATTGAACAGGAAACACAACCTCAACCAAACCTGCTTGACACATGAGAATAAATCTCTTGCTGAAGCTCAAACGTGCTGCGTAACACGAGAATGAACCTCATTGGTTCTCGCTGAAGCTCAAACGTGCCGCGTAACACGAGAATGAACCTCATTGGTTCTTGATGAAGCTCAAACGTGCCGCGTAACACGAGAATGAACCTCATTGGTTCTTGATGAAGCTCAAACGTGCTGCGTAACACGAGAATGAACCTTTTGGTTCTTGATGAAGCTCAAACGTGCCGCATAACACGAGAATGAACCTCATTGGTTCTTGATGAAGCTCAAACGTGCCGCGTAACACAAGAATGAACCTCATTGGTTCTTGATGAATCTCAAACGTGCCGCGTAACACGAGAATGAACCTCACTGGTTCTCGCTGAAGCTCAAACGTGCTGCGTAACACGAGAATGAACCTCACTGGTTCTCGCTGAAGTTCAAACGTGATGCGTAACACGAGAATGAACCTCATTGGTTCTTGATGAAGCTCAAACGTGCTGCGTAACACGAGAATGAACCTCATTGGTTCTTGATGAAGCTCAAACGTGATGTGTAACACCAGAATGAACCTCATTGGTTTTTGCTGAAGCTCAAACGTGATGTGTAACACCAGAATGAACCTCATTGGTTCTCACTGAAGCTCAAACGTGATGCGTAACAGGAGAATGAACCTCATTGGTTCTCGATGAAGCTCAAACGTGATGCGTAACACGAGAATGAACCTCATTGGTTCTTGATGAAGCTCAAACGTGATGCGTAACACGAGAATGAACCTCATTGGTTCTCGCTGAAGCTCAAACGTGCTGCGTAACACGAGAATGAACCTCACTGGTTCTCGCTGAAGCTCAAACGTGATGCGTAACACGAGAATGAACCTCATTGGTTCTTGATGAAGCTCAAACGTGATGCGTAACACGAGAATGAACCTCATTGGTTCTCGCTGAAGCTCAAACGTGCCGCGTAACAGGAGAATGAACCTCATTGGTTCTTGCTGAAGCTCAAACGTGCCGCGTAACACGAGAATGAACCTTTTGGTTCTTGATGAAGCTCAAACGTGCCGCGTAACACAAGAATGAACCTCATTGGTTCTCGCTGAAGCTCAAACGTGCCGCGTAACACGAGAATGAACCTCATTGGTTCTTACTGAAGCTCAAACGTGCTGCGTAACACGAGAATGAACCTCATTGGTTCTTACTGAAGCTCAAACGTGCTGCGTAACACGAGAATGAACCTCACTGGTTCTCGCTGAAGCTCAAATGTGCTGCGTAACACGAGAATGAACCTCACTGGTTCTCGCTGAAGCTCAAACGTGATGCGTAACACGAGAATGAACCTCATTGGTTCTTGATGAAGCTCAAACGTGCTGCGTAACACGAGAATGAACCTCATTGGTTTTTGCTGAAGCTCAAACCTGATGTGTAACACCAGAATGAACCTCATTGGTTCTCGATGAAGCTCAAACGTGATGCGTAACACGAGAATGAACCTCATTGGTTCTCGCTGAAGCTCAAACGTGCTGCGTAACACGAGAATGAACCTCACTGGTTCTCGCTGAAGCTCAAACGTGCTGCGTAACACGAGAATGAACCTCATTGGTTCTTGATGAAGCTCAAACATGCTTTGTAACACGAGAATGGACCTCATTGGTTCTTGATGAAGCTCAAACGTGCCGCGTAACAGGAGAATGAACCTCATTGGTTCTTGCTGAAGCTCAAACGTGCCGCGTAACACGAGAATGAACCTTTTGGTTCTTGATGAAGCTCAAACGTGCCGCGTAACACAAGAATGAACCTCATTGGTTCTCGCTGAAGCTCAAACGTGCCGCGTAACACGAGAATGAACCTCATTGGTTCTTACCGAAGCTCAAACGTGCTGCGTAACACGAGAATGAACCTCATTGGTTCTTGATGAAGCTCAAACGTGCTGCGTAACACCAGAATGAACCTCATTGGTTCTTGATGAAGCTCAAACGTGCTGCGTAACACGAGAATGAACCTCATTGGTTCTTGCTGAAGCTCAAACGTGCTGCGTAACACGAGAATGAACCTCATTGGTTCTTGCTGAAGCTCAAACGTGCTGCATAACACGAGGATGAACCTCATTGGTTCTTGCTGAAGCTCAAACGTGCTGCGTAACACCAGAATGAACCTCATTGGTTCTTGATGAAAACTGATGTGAGATGATGAATGTTCATATGTGAATAAAAACTCTTTATGAACTTTATGAAGTGTCAGTTGTGTAGCTGTCGATGTATGAAAGCTCTCAGACTGCATCAAAAAGATCTTCATTTGTGTTCTGAAGATGAACAAAAGTCTCACAGGTTTGGAACGACGGTTTGAGAAATTAATGTCAAACCCTTTAATTCCCAATCTGCACAAAAAGTGAGTGGCTTAACAGCCAGATCACTCCCATCATACTGAAGCTGTTTAGCGTGCAATGTCACTACTATATGCCTGTTATTATAGATCTGCTATAATTACTCAATATTTGAACTGCTCTTTGTATCCACAGAGGGGTTCTTGGCCTTAAAAAGCTTGTAAGCTGTAAACAGCTATAAGTGCTTTGTATGGAGTTGTCCTGATGAACATAAAGCCCCCTCAAACTTTTCTAATTGAAACAGCCAAGTGAGACGGAGCGTCCCAGCAGGGTTAAACTCACCTGCCTGCAGACAGTGTGCTGTGAAGACACCTAATCACGTCCCAACAGACCACCATCTGCCCGTTTCTGCTCTTCAGTCACCCACCCACCCGCTGCCCGTCAATCTCACAGTCCAGCACACAACGCCTGGGCATCTCGCTGCAAGCTTCATTTATCTGCAGATTTGGGTCTGGGAAGAGGCAACGTCCTTGACTGTAAAGTAAACATGTCAACAGAGTACTTTTCAACAGTCTGATTGTGTTGGACGACGGCGCTTTGTTCTGGTGCAATTCATCATTCATTCACAGCTCCCTGTCAGAGATGAAACACTTGAGTTGGTGTTCAAAGGCACTGAGAGGTCATGGGGAGAATGCTTTGTTAAAGGAGGAAATCCCACAGTGATATAATAGACAATTTGAGAATGTGGTCTATGGGATCTTTTGACGGCACTGCAAACAGCCAGTCCTTCTCACAACCTGTAATGAACTATGGGAAAAAGCACCAGCAGGTCTGGACAAATTCTGGGGTTTTTCCCCCAGAGACATTTGGAGAATGTCCTAAGAGCTCGACAATTCACAGATTGATGTTTTTATTGTTTGCTGAAAAAAAAAAAAAGATTATTGTGACTTTTTGTCTCACAATTCGGACTTTTTTTCACAGAATTGTGGGATATAAACTCGCAGTTGTGAGAAAAAGTCAGAAGTGTGAGATAAAAAGTCGCAATTGTGAGTTATAAGGTCAGAATTCTGACTTTTTTATATCTCACAATTCTGACTTTATATCTCACAATTCTGACTTTATAACTCACAATTCTGACTTTATATCTCTCAATTCCGACTTTATATTTCGCAATTCTGACTTTATATCTCACAATTCTGACTTTATATATCGCAATTCTGACTTTATATCTCACAATTCTGACTTTATATATCGCAATTCTGACTTTATATCTCACAATTCTGACTTTATATATCGCAATTCTGACTTTATATCTCACAATTCTGACTTTATATATCGCAATTCTGACTTTATATCTCGCAATTCCGACTTTATATTTCGCAATTCTGACTTTATATCTCACAATTCTGACTTTATATTTCGCAATTCTGACTTTATATCTCGCAATTCTGACTTTATATCTCACAATTCTGACTTTATATCTCACAATTCTGACTTTATATCTCGCAATTCTGACTTTATAACTCACAATTCCGACTTTATATTTCGCAATTCTGACTTTATATCTCGCAATTCTGACTTTATATCTCACAATTCTGACTTTATATCTCACAATTCTGACTTTATATCTCGCAATTCCGACTTTATATCTCGCAATTCCGACTTTATATCTCGCAATTCTGACTTTATATCTCGCAATTCCGACTTTATATCTCGCAATTCCGACTTTATATTTCGCAATTCTGACTTTATATCTCGCAATTCCGACTTTATGTCTCGCAATTCCGACTTTATATCTCACAATTCCGACTTTATATTTCGCAATTCTGACTTTATATCTCACAATTCTGACTTTATATCTCGCAATTCTGACTTTATATCTCACAATTCTGACTTTATATCTCGCAATTCTGACTTTATATCTCACAATTCTGACTTTATATCTCACAATTCTGACTTTATATCTCACAATTCTGACTTTATATCTCACAATTCTGACTTTATGTCTCGCAATTCCGACTTTATATTTCGCAATTCTGACTTTATATCTCGCAATTCAGACTTTATATCTCGCAATTCTGACTTTATATCTCGCAATTCCGACTTTATATCTCGCAATTCTGACTTTATATTTCGCAATTCTGACTTTATATCTCGCAATTCTGACTTTATGTCTCGCAATTCTGACTTTATATCTCGCAATTCCGACTTTATGTCTCGCAATTCCGACTTTATGTCTTGCAATTCTGACTTTATGTCTCGCAATTCTGACTTTATATTTCGCAATTCTGACTTTATATCTCGCAATTCTGACTTTATGTCTCGCAATTCTGACTTTATATCTCGCAATTCCGACTTTATGTCTCGCAATTCCGACTTTATGTCTTGCAATTCTGACTTTATGTCTCGCAATTCCGACTTTATGTCTCGCAATTCCGACTTTATGTCTTGCAATTCCGACTTTATGGAAAAAAGTTGGTTTTTTTCAGTGGCGGAAACGGGTTTCTATAATATCATTGACAAATCAGCTGATTTAAAAATAACAATAATTTATGATCAATATTTGATGTTTTACTGTGCATAAATAATTTTTTTCTCTTTTTTTACATTTATATAACCTAATTTAAAACATAAATAATTTAATAACACTTTTACGCTTGATTTCAACAGAGGGAAAAACAAGCCACACCCTCTTTTTGTCATTCGATTCAACCCGTTTCACTTTGAAAATACGTCACAATGCTGAAACAAATTTGGTTGCAACTTCTGGTTCACATTGACTTTAAATGATGTTTATGTTGTAAGCATAGCAACTACTTTCCAAAGCAAAATGGTGAGAGCTAACACTTTCTGCTTTTTGTTTTGTTTTGTTTTGTTTTTTTAAACTCATTTATAGCTTGACCTACATATCTGTTTGTCTGGTCATCTATAACACAAAACAAATGTATTTCAAGGCAACGTGTACCTATGAAGCTTTAAAATATATGTCCAAATATAGAAACTCATTCATACAAAGCCAAGCAGACCCATTTATCAACATTAGGCGCTCATACGTCACCACAACACCTTTCTGTTCCTGACACATATATTCCCAACAGGCTGATGATGAGTCCTAATGCCGGTTTATTGTTTGCTGAATGAAAAATAACTCCCTTGTCATTCACTAGCTCTATTAACTCTCTAGATGTGAGTGAAAGATATGCAGAAATACATGCTTCATTGTGAAAATTCATAGGCCAAAAAGCATAAGATCCAACCCTCCCTTCAGAGCGTTTCCAAAGCCACGCCTCCTTCAAAACACACAGCAAAGCATTAAGAGAGACAGCATTAAATTACCTCATTTCGCACATAACATCACAATAATAATGAACGTAAACAACTTTCAGAGCTCCAGTTGTATCATTTCAGTGTTGGTAGTAGAAACAAATCCGAGTCTGAGTACGAGAACATCACTGGTTAGACATGGCGTGAACGCAGCATAAGCTCGTATGCATCTTATACAATGATTGAACGAGCATTTTTTGGTATCATATGTACATGTTTTAATATTTACACTACCTCTATTGTTGATTGCGAGCAGGATGTGAAGATTCAAGTTTCCATCGGTATAATAAAAGTGTTTATAAAAAACTGCCTACCCTACCTTTAAAGGGGAAATCATGAAAATCTGATTTTTTTCCATGTTTAAGTGCTGTAATCAGGTCTCCGGTGCATCTACCAATCCAGAAAACGTGAAAAAGGACACGCCCCTTTTGACGTATGTAGTGGATCTTATTATAATATTACCATCCCGTAATCTGCACGTTTACACCCACAGCGCCGCCATGCAAGCGAGAACGGTGTACCGGTTCTAACGCCATGGCAAAAGTTTTGATTAAACCATGCCAACTGTTCTGTCGTTGGCTGCACAGACGAGCACTGAACACTATTTAGAGTCTAAGATAGTCTGCAAGTTGACCCTGGCGAGCTCGATTGCTAAAAAATGAGCGTTTCTGTCCGAGCGATATTTTGGAAAAAATATTAGACCATTCACAGCATTTGATAGCAATCATAAACGTTAGCCTGGTGTGACTGGCTCTCTTTGGCAAACAGGTACGCTATGTATAGTGGCCGTCCATACGGGTTTTTTGCTCAAAAGATGAACATGACGACACATGCTAGTGATGAGTTGATAGCAACTACATAAATGTATCCACTAACCGTTGAGAAACGTCTAAAAGTTGTAACTTCTTCCTGAGTCTCTCCATCAGTGTCGACTCCGGTTTGAACAATGTAAGGATGAACACCGTCTGCGTGAGATTCTCCAGCTTTGTTGTTGTTGAGCTGTTGAAGCTCCGCCCTCTTCTGGAGCAGCAGCTCATTTGCATTTAAAGGGACACACACAAAAACTACATGTTTTTGCTCACACCCAAATAGAGGAAACATTTGACAAGCTAATAAATGATCTGTGCGGGATTTTGAGCTGAAACTTCAGACACATTCTGGAGACACCAGAGACTTATAGTACATCTAGTGAAAACGGGCATAATAGATCCCCATTAAAGTCAAGGAGTGCTTTGAATCATGTCACACGATTCATGTCATAAAGCGTCCAGCTGCAATTACAGGAGTTCTGGTTCTCGATTATATGTCTTAATGGCAACTGCACGGTGGAGATCTGGCTGATTCCCATCATTATCGCCACACTTCACCACTCATGAGCGTCAGCAGGCAATTCTAGATCATTTTATGACTTTTGAGTATAATTGAAGCTCTAAAATTGCTCCCAGGGTCCCTCCCCGTACCTCTCCCTGTCATCTTCATCTTCTCTGTCTTTTCTCATTCATCGCACGTTTATTTTTTCCATTGTTGACTGGCTCTGAATGCCTCATCTAAAGGATTTTGCCTCGGTCTTTAGTCTTGGACACATTGTGCAGTTCAGTGTGAGAACCTGTTTTTTTGTTTTGTTTTGTTTTGTTTTGTTTTTTTTCCAAAACAAATTTGTTTCTGAAACATGCTTGTGTGGAAAAAGGGTGTCTCATTTCCTCTAATGAGAGGTCTTCAACCCTTTGTGACCTTTTACTGACATTTTCATCTCGCCCGAGCCGTGGGGTGCTGGCTGTCAGCATGAGGAGATCTGAGAGTTGGGCAACAGCTTCGACCCTTCCTCAAGGACACAATGCCCTCTCTTTGTGCATGACCTGCAGGTACATGCCCCCTTCGCTGATGATCTGTTACCTCTCATCGTCTTCCTGATTGATCTTCTAATCCGTTCAGCTGGCCGCCTGCCTTCCATCCAGCTGCTCTCAAAGAGCGAGGAAAGAGCTTGTCACGGCTCATTGTAGGGAAATAAAGACATTTTTCTCGGTGGAGAGAGAAGCAGAATTTCTCACTCATTTCCTTGATTTTCTCTTTAGATGTTTTTCTGATTAAACTTTATTTTACGGTGCCGTAGTTACATTGTAATTACTCAAACAAGTACCGAGTACTATTAATTAACTACATGTACTTACAATAGAGTTACAGTTAGGGTTTGGGGTTGGTTTAGGGTTAGTTACTTGTAATTATGCATAATTTGCTGTTATTACCGTAGTAAGTACATGTAGTGACGTGTAACTGTGGCACTGTAAAATAACGTGTTACCGACAGGTCAACATATTTGAGCATATGTGACCAAAAAAATATTAAATTAAGCAATTAAATTAGGACTATTAATCAATTTTAAAAATACATAACTTATTAAATATTTTTGACCAATGCTGTCATTTATATGAATTAATATTAATGTATTATATACATTGATATAACTGGGCAAAAGTCTGGATACATTATTGTCTTTAATGTTTTTGAAAGAAGTCTCTTATGCTCATCATCAAGCCTGGATTATTTGATCAAAAATGCAGGAAAAAAACAGTAATTTTGTGAAATATTATTACAATTTGAAATAATGTTTTTCTAATATACATTCCTCCAGTCTTCAGTGTCACATGATCCTTCAGAAATCATTCTAATATGAGGATTTATTATGAATGTTGGAAACAGTTTAATGTTTCTTTGGAACCTGCTGATGAATAAAAAGAACAGCATTTATTTAAAACAGAAATCTTTTGTAACAATATACACTACCGTTCAAAAGTTTGCGGTCAGTACGTTTTCTCTTTCTTTTTTTGAAAGAAATGAATGCTTTTATTCAGCAAGGATGTGTTAAAATGATTTAAAAAAAATGATAGTAAAGTCTTGTAGAAAAGAAATGCTGTTCTTTTTATTCATCAATGAATTATGGAAAAAAAAGTATCACAGGTTCCAAAAAGCATTAAGCAACTGTTTCCAACATTGAGAATAAAATCAGCATATTAGAATGATTTCTGAGGAATCGTGTGACACTGAAGGCTGAAAATTCAGCTTTGCATATATATTAAAATAGAAAACCATTATTTTGTAATAATATTTCACAATATTACAGTTCTCGTCTGTATATCTGATCAAATATAGCCTGGATGAGCACAAGAGACTTCTTTTAAAAAAATTCAAATATACTAATGTGTCCAAACGTTTACCAGTACTGTATATTTATTTGGCATTGAATGAATCTAGTGGAAATTATTTAAACACTTCCACACGCTGTTTGCATTTCCTGAATGGTTTTGAATATCTTTCCAGGCTTTAAATAAACATTCTAGGTCTAGTTCATGTCAATGTGAAGCATTACCTGATACAACCACAAAACAACATGACAGTCTGATCACCTGAAGCACAACGTGGTCTCTCAGGATCACGTGACCTCTGCAGGGCTCCGCTCCGTTTGATTTGTTGACCTGCTTTTTCTCTCAGGGACTTGGCAGAAAGAGGAGACCTGTTTTAACACCTATCAAGTATGCTACGAAACAAAAGCGTGTGAAATATGAAGTATAGATTAACAGCAGGATCATTTGTTGCTTGTAGTTTTGTGTGCATTTACATTTGCTGATCATGAGCCACGGTACATCGTGATGAATAATGTCTACCTCACGATCTGAGGAATTAGCTGTCTGCTTTCTAACATACAGTTGTAAATGTTATGGAAAAATATTTCAAGAAGTGTTTTAATGAAAGAATATTGACCTTCCAATACCCGTGAACCTCAAAGGAGACCAACCATTTATAACCGACAAAACCAGACTTGTCATTCTGCCCTCAGGATCCCTGCTTTATAACCAGCTCTCTGAGAATATTGCTTTGGAGGTGTCAGTGGAAAATTCCACCCAGTTTTTTTTCTAACAGATTTTTGTAACCTGTATGTGAAATAAGCTTGAAGATTTTCTGCCCTGCCCCATAGAAGCCCTTTAAAGGGATAGTTCACCCAAAAATTATGTCATCATTTACTCAGTCTTCTGTGGCACAAAAAAAGCCATTCTGACGAATTTGTGTGTGTGTGTGTGTGCGTTTTTGTGATTTATGAGGACACAAATGTGTATAATGACATGGTTATTACACTGGTATTACAACTTAAACGTGAACATTTCATGCGTCCTCGCATTTAAAATAGCTTTTAATTTTTAAAACAAAGTTTTAAAATGTAAAAATGCTGAATGTTTTCTGTGATGGATGTGTTAGGATTAGTGTAGGGGGACCGAATGTACAGTTTGTATAGTATAAAAACCATTACGCCAATGGAAGGTCCTCATTTTGATAGCAAAACAAACCTGTGTGTGTGTGTGTTTCAGGCATACCCTACCAAAAAATATATAATATCCGAAATACTTGTACTTGTGGGGACATTTCCATGAGGAAAACCGCTTATAAATCATACCAAGGCCCTGATCAGACAGAATGTGTTTTTTTGCAGAGAGAGGAGCCTTTTTTGAATTGTTTTCAATTGGCAGTGAGTTTATGCGCCCCGGGCGCCTCGTGTTTACACCGCCTGCTGCGCCTTGCATATTTGCAAGGAACCCTCAGAGCGCCTGATGTTGAAATAAATTAAAAAAAAAGCGACGTCATTCGCATTTTTTTCCATTGTCCAATCGAATGGATGGAGAAACGGGCTTTCGTCGTGCTGACGAATGTTTAAAGTTCTTTGGAGTCCTTTGCTTGTAACGTACATGTGACGAGCAGGGCGGGCGAGAGCCGTGAAGGAACAGTGCGAGGCCGGTGACGTGATTGCTAATGAGCGTCAGCTGCGCGCTACACCGGTCTCGTGTCTCTCACGGAGGTGCCCCGGAAGCATAAAAGAGGACGAGAGAGGACCAGACCTGGATTTTATGTTGTGTTGTATTATATTTGTGTGGGCGGCAGTCGCCGTGAGTAACTGCCGCCCTTTTACTTTCCTTTTATTGTTTCTTTATTTATTTGATTAAAAGTTATGTTTAACATTCGCCGGTTCCCGCCTCCTCCTTCCCGTTCTTACGAACTGTGTTACAGTACATTATTTTATTAAGTTTCTGCTAATATGACAGTCTAATAGCAAACCAAATAGCGCTCGCGCTACACTGACAGGACAGCGGATTCAGCAATCAGCTGATCTCGCAACATAAATAACTGCAGCGCACTGCTCTTTTTTTCTAAAATCAACATAGAGAGAAGGAAGTACGGTGCACCTCGTGTTTTCACTGAAAAGTAGTGTTTTTTGAGAATGTAAAAATGTAGAAATTTCTCTGTGATGGATAGGTTTGGGGTTAGATGATAAAACATACAGTTTGTACAATGTAAGAATCATTATGTCCACAGAATGTCCACATTAAACATGGAAACCCAACATGAGTGTGTTTGGGTGTTTGTGCGGTGTGAGTAAATGTTGACAGAATTGTCATTTTTGAGTGAGCTATCCTTTAATTTCTCTTTATGTTGGCATGATTCTTGGCAAGTTGTTTCCGGCGTCTGTTCACACCTGAGTGATTTTTTGGCATTAATAATTGGATTGATGTTTATCGGCATGTAGGTGGAGTAGCTTGAAAGCGGGTGGAAGGAATTTGATTATGTAAATCAGGTCAGTTATAAGGTTCTAAAAATGGACTGATTCTACATTTCGCAAAACAATTGATAACCAAGTAACCACAAATGGTAATAGTGAGTTATAAGAACATGTACCTGGTGCCAAATTTACGCTCTCAAACAGAAGTCGCACCTGAATAAAGTCCATCAAAAATATATTTGTAGACCTAATGTTTTTATTTAATCCCTCAATTTCATATCATAAAATGCATTAGGTTTAAAAATATCAACTTTTTAAATCTCCTTAATAAAAAGCATGTTGGTAATATAGCTGTGCAAGAGAAAAAAATCCTAAAAGAGTCCCAAAATTTACCATATTTTACTTTAATAAAACGAGGGGAGCTCACTCACTTCGAATGCACCAGAGACCCGGGTCTCTTTGGATTAAATGTTATATTTCATAATAGTATATTATATATATGAATTATTTAAAGGAATATAAACATACTTTTGTATTATTTATATTGTGGATTTATGTTTTGAATAATGGATGTATAAAAGGAAAAAAGATCCATTTTTTGTTTGGAATGCCGCTGATCAACCAGGTTTTGATATGAAACGTTTCCAGACATGCTCAATATTGACACGTTTTATATGCAAATACATCTTTAGTAGCATTCCAAGCATTCATTAAAATCCTCCCAATGATAGGCTTGAGAGAAAGCCTGTTTTCACAACAGGTGTTGTAACGTTCGCGGTGATGTGCGTATCTTTGTGCTGGATTTGGAGGGGACCGTGAACACTCATTCCCTTCCAGGCATAGCCATCTGGCCCTGCCACTGAAACCCATTCCAGTGCATTTATGAGACAAACACAAAGCACCTAATAAACTCCACACTATGGGATAATTAGCCAAGCGAGAACTCCAAATGAGAGCAAATTAATGTAAAAGAACTTCCATTGGTTGTACGGACACAGCAGGAGCAGGCTGGTTGTCAGGACGTCGGCCGTGGCGGAGGCAGGAATGCTGCCGGAGAAGAGGAAGGCAGACCACGTCGCCTCTGATTGTTAGTTTTGATGTATACGTCGAGTGCTCACTTTTCTTTTTTTATCTGACATCAGCACACAGGTCCCGTTGTATCCGAGTGTCTGCGATAGATGCCGTCTGTCTTGCACATGCTGTCTTATTGTCATATCCGCGAGGATTTCCATCGGAATCATCCTTTTTACTCTGTCGAAACTCACAGTTCGAAACAATCTTTCGCTCTGGTCTTCGCCCTGACCTCTTTCTCTCCTGGCAGATGGCATTTATTTAGGGGGCATTAATCAGGGTGTAAATGTATTAATGAGTTTTCCATGTCCTTTGCTCTAGGCTTTGAGGAGTTGTCTCATGCTTAAGAGAGAGAGCTTCAGTCCTTCTGCACTTATTTTACGCTATAGGCCTGGGTTGAACTTGAAAATATCCATATTCTCATTTTGATGAACCAGTATCGATTATTAAAGGATCTGTTCAATTAAAAATGAACTTTCCTGATAATTTACTCACCCCCATGTCATCCAAGATGTTTATGTCTTTCTTTCTTCAGTCGAATTGAGGTTTTTGAGGGAAACATTCCAGGATTTTTCTCCATATGCAGGGTTCAGCGGGTTGAAGGTCCAAACTGCTTCAAAGATCCCAGATGCTCTACATGATCCCAGACGCGAGATAAGACCAGAAGGGTCTCAGCCAATGTTTTTTTAAATATATTTTATAAATATACACATACACTCTAAAAATGCTGGGTTAAAAACAACCCAAGTTGGGTTTAAAAAGGACTAACTCAGCAATTAGGTTGTTTTAACCCAGCGGTTGGGTTAAATATTTGACCAACATGCTGGGCAGTTTAATTTAACTCAACTATTGTTTAAAAATGATTATATGTCTGGCTTAAAATGAACCCAAAATAGGTCAGAAATTAATAATCAGACACATAATTACTGGAGGCAACAATAATCATCAAAAGGTTTCATTATTATTCATTTAATTTATTAATAAATATTAATTTCCAACATACTTTGGGTTCATTTTCAGCTGGTGACACAGTGATTTTTAAACAATAGCGGAGTTAAATAATACCCAGCACGGCAAACATTCAACCCAACCACTGGGTTAAAGCAACCCAGCTGGGTTTTTCCTTTTAAACCCAACTTGGGTTGTTTTTAACCCAGCATGATATCACAGTGGCAATTTCAGATGCTTCTCATGATGTTTTTTAAACATTTAATCTAAAGCCAGTTTTGAAGACAAATATAAATCATCAGAATATGAATTTCTTTACCAAAACAATGAAATTTGGAAGGAATTAAATTGAAAAGCTGAAGTAAATCAGCTAAAATGTTCCCATCGTATATATGTGAACTTTAGTAGGCCTACAGTTATGATGGTTATATGTTGTATTTTAATTGTACATTGAGAGTGAAATGTGACCTTACTCAAATAATAATTTACTTGACAGAGAAACTGATTCTGGTTCAGATTCTCAGGTCATTTTTAACCTCGTGAAGCTGCCAGTTATGTTTGCAGCGCGGTGCTCGAGGACACGGCAGTTGAGGATCTCTTTGGGAGAATATAACAGCTGGTTTGGATCTTTTCCATGCTTTTATCGTCGCAGAGTCGGATTGCATAACTCTCTGATCTCCTCCTGCATTTGCCCTACATTCCACCCGAGCTTTAAGGCGCTACACGTTTTCTCTCTCTTTTTAAACACTACAAATCATTTTATTTTTGCATAATCCATGTCCAGAAAACCTGCCAGACATTTGATGGTAAAGCACTGAAAATATAGTGACAGACTACGGCTAATTTCATTAGCATACAGCACTGAAGCATTTCTCCACAACAGCCCCGGGGAGAACTGGACGTGGGTCTGAATCTGCAGCGACAGCCGTGTACGAGAGAGGAGACAGGACGAAAACATTCAAAGGAAATGTAGCGAACATCACGCTGTGTTTCGCTTCTGGGAGGTCTTTGATGCACGATATTCCATATAAAATAAGACATGATAACTCTTAATGGCTGACGTGTTTGTCTTGGACTGCGACTGTTGATATTGAACGTCTCACAACGTTCAAACTTACCTTTTAATTACGGTGTCCCGCATGCGGTTCAGTGTCGCTGTTTTACATCGTTGAAACAGGCACTGCGTGCTTTCAAATGAGAAAGGAATGCATTGAGCTTGATGTGTAATGGATCTCTGAAGAATAACAGATCCCTCCAGAACATGTGCGTCTCTCATTAAAGTCGGCCTGAAATGGAAACGCGCCTGATTTGTTTCTAAATGCATGTTAGAGATATTATAATGCACTCAA
This sequence comes from Opsariichthys bidens, assembly GCA_037194245.1. Classification (NCBI taxonomy): domain Eukaryota; kingdom Metazoa; phylum Chordata; class Actinopteri; order Cypriniformes; family Xenocyprididae; genus Opsariichthys; species Opsariichthys bidens. The sequence continues at coordinate 18,105,316 of CM074297.1, forward strand.
AAAATATTTCAGTCTAAACAGAAGTTTTATGTAACTTAATTACATTGCAAATCTCCATCCATTTGGATTACATAGTTTTAACATAAACAAACTAATAAACTTGATGTGATTCATATTTGTCAGTCATATGTAAATGAAATACATAAGATTCATGTAATAGTTCAAAGAAAAATGCCCAGGTTGATTAAAACTGTTTAGTGGTCGTGTGTGTGCGCACTACTGAGTTAAAGTACCATTGAAGCAGTGTCAGAGTTCATGAGATCATGAAGTGATGATTGAGCATTAATGATGAACGCCTGCTGTTAACAAGCAGAATCACTGAAGGAACTACAACTGACTTCAGTCACAACCTTCGATGAAATCAACTGAAGGCATTTAATCTCTCACTATTCATATACTCAACTATTACATAAATCTGACCTATTTCATTTACGAATGACTGAGAAATATGAATCACATAAAGTTTATTAGTTTGTTTATGTTAGAACTTTGTAAACCAAACGGATGGAAAATTGCTATGTAATTAAACTTTTGTTTAGACTGAAATATTTTTGTCGTGAATGGATCTTCCGGTGAAAACATCAGGCCTTCTCGAATCATTTAGGCCCTGCGTTTTAGTTGACCGGATCACAAGTGAACGAGACCGTTTACACCTGGTGTTTTAATCTGTCCACTTTCAGAGGGGAGGGTAAATGTATGGGGTTTCAATCTAGTGGACAAAATGAGATCGCTGCATTTACATATGAATGATGATGGAAAAACATCATTTCTGCTCTGACAGCCTCAAGACCAGCCGGACGCTGTGAGTGTGTGTTAGAAATCAGGAATGGTGAGAGAACATCGCGCTTGGTCTTCAAACCAAACGTCGACAAAGTGTAAATCCCGTCTTCTCATAATATTTACACATTAGGTCAGCAGACAGAGAGCAGACGGGACCACATGAAGGTTAACACTATGAAAGCAATTGAATGTGTTTTCGACTACCTCTGGAAGTGGTTGAAAATGGACAAGCTCAAAAAGCTTTACACCCTGTTTACACCTGTCGTCCACTTGTTATCCTATCAACCAAAACGCATCTTAATACCAGGTGTGAACAGAGTCTTCACACTAAGAACGATTACAGTTAAAAAAATCATTCGAAATATAAAAGAATAGCTGTCCACACCACAGCTATAACGACAATGATAAAGAGAAACTATATCGTTGGGATCACTTTCAGAACGAATTTTTTTTTTTCCAGCTGTTAAACGATAAAACACTGACAGCCAATCGGAATCTAATTGAATTTTAGGGCTCGTGCATTTAAAATGGCTGACGAGATTGCAGAGATCAAGAAAAAGCCACCGCTGTTTGACAAGTCACTTTCAAGGATACTTTAAATTAAATGCATATTTGGAAAACAATCGATCGTACCCTCGGAATAGATAGTGGGAAGTATTTACGATGAGGTCATGCCAGGCTAGCAAACAGTTTGATTGACAGGCGATCTGACCAATCATAACCCCGAATCTTTTGTTTTGTCCGTCAAAGCAGTCAGGGGAGTTAGTAGATTAACGTTGGTGAACTTGATAAATTGTGTGTCCTCACGTCTTTCTGCGCTTGAAACAACATTTCTTCTGATGTTCATTCATGTTTATTTGATGCTATAAATGAACTAGTATGAAGAGATGATCGAGGAGCTACAGCGACACATTAAAGACACACTAGACGCTATTTACTGATTAAACTTCTTTTAAAAAATTACAATATTTTAAATATGAAACCGCTTCATACGTTGTCAGTGTCCTCTTTGCTCCAGGATGTATTTTTCACTGCGTGAGAACATGATGTGTGGCGTGAGAGCGGCATGTGTTGTCGGACATAGCAACAGAGGGCAGGTTTTGCGAAGGGTCAATTACCTCAGGTATCCAGCGCTAGTTTCAAAAATATTGCCTTACTTCCTTTTAAGTTGCAGTTAAAGAGATTAGGTGTTGTTTTTATTCCTCTCTATTGACTTTGTGAGCTAAATTCATTGTTAGATTAGATCGATAACTAGCTAGATTCACTCAAAACAGCATGCTGAGGACATCTACTGGTTAAAGCCGTGTAAATGCATCAAGGAGAGCAATTGTACACAATTTGAAATCGCCGTTCGTTGTTGTGGACGCAAATATACTTATTGTTATAGTCATCTTTAAGGTTCCCAAAATACCCAAGCATACATTCATCTGCCTTCACTTTTCTGTGCTACGCCCACATCGTAACATCCAAACCACTGCATTGATCCAAGTCTCCGCCCTACATTTTTTTCTTTTTCGATAAACCGTTACATTCGGATGTCCGTCACAGTGTGATGCTTTATTAACAAAAGTTAATATTAATATATAATATAAAAGTTAAAGGAAAACTCATGTTCCACGGCAGGTTTCCAGCATTCCTCCTCCACCCCAACTCCTCGACCTCAATTATTCCTATCCCAGATAGGGATGGGGGAGGAAATTCCATACCCTGTCTGATTATATTTAAGTGTCAACTAGTAAAGTGGAAGCTGCCGCTATACTTCCTTTTCATTGCGACTTTAAAAACCATTTATAATCTTTTCAATTAAGCCTAAGATTGGATGGATGGGTTGATAGGCCACCGTGTCCTTGATCCATTTAAATGGGCAGTCTCTAACTTACACATGTGTTGAAGCCATGATAAGGTGCTGCAGTAAATGTCACTATTCCTGCAATTGACCGGCATCGGACTCTAATGATGTGGAACAAATCTCAGTTCATGGGTAGGCCAGACATGCTAAACGTCCTTCCCGTTACACCCACCCGAGAGATGCAAGCGGAGATTATGAGAGTAAAGCAGTAATTATCTAGTCACCCTCAAGCTGTTTCATAATCCTGAGGTATTATTTTAACCTACACCATTACATTTGTTCTATTTAGGATTTCCTCACAAATGTGAGGCTTTGTTAAGCTCCTGCAGTGAAGAATCACATATCAAGGATTTAAATGTGGTTAAATAACAGATTTGGGTGGAATGGTTGACATGTTGGAGACGTGACCTGTTGGGAAGCGTACATGCTTCAACATGATGTGTAGTGGTGCTCATGCAGGTCAGGTTCAAATCCATATTTTGTAATTTTACAGTCCTGTCCTCACTCCTCTACTCCCTATTTTTTCCTTATACTCCCTCACAAAAGTGGTAAAAGTGCCAAAAATTATTTTCTAAAATGTAAGAGAAAAGGAGGGGATTGTAAATTGACTCTGTTTTTTTTTTTTTTTACTAACTCTGCCCAGCATGCCTCACATATATTTTACCTTTAGGAAAATTAAATTTTACGTTTAAAAGAGATCTATTATGCCCATTTCACAAGATGTACTATAAGTCTCTGGTGTCTCCAGAATGTGTCAGTGAAGTTTCAGCTCAAAATCCCCCACAGATCATTTATTAGCTTGTCAAATTTGCCTCTATTTGGGTGTGAGCAAAAACACGCTGTTTTTGTGTGCGTCCCTTTAAATGCAAATGAGCTGCTGCTCCAGAAGAGGGCGGAGCTTCAACAGCTCAACAACAACAAAGCTGGAGAATCTCACGCAGATCATCCTTACATTGTTCAAACCGGAGTCGACACTGATGGAGAGACTCAGGAAGAAGTTACAACTTTTAGACGTTTCTGAACGATTCTGAATGTAGTTGCTGTGGAGTTGATTCAACTCATCAACTAGCATATGTCATCATGTTCATCGTTTGTGCAAATCCTGAATGGACACCCACTATATATAGTGTACCTGTTTGCCAAAAAGATCCATACACACCAGGCTAACATTTATGAATGCTATAAAATGCTGTGAATGGGTTAGTAGTTTTTATATCGCTGGCACAGAAACGCTCCTTTTTTAGCAATCAAGGTCAACTTGTAGGCTAAACAAGCTAAAAAGACACTAAATAGTGTTCAGTGCTTGTCTTTGCAGCCAACGACAGTTAGCATGCTTTGCTCGAACTTTTGCCAATAGTCAGGGTTGGGGAGTAACGAAATACAAGTAACTTAGTTAAATATTTAAAATACAAAATTTGAGTAACTATTTCATTACAGTTACATTTTAAATGGGTGGTAATCAGATTACAGTTACATCTGAAAAGTGTTTTAGATTACCAAAGTGATTACTTTGAGTTTTAATGTCATTTAAACAGCGATTGGTGATTCTCTGACTGTGACAGTCTGAAAAAGACGAGTTCAGTTTCATGTTTTCCACTGTTTTCATGTTTTGTGAGTCATTTTATAATTCACTCGTCACTGCATCTTTTTCTCACAATTAGTTTTTCCCCTCACAATTGTGAGTTTGAATTTCACAATTCTGACTTCTTTTTCTCAGAATTGCGAGATTTAAACTCACAATTGCAAGTTATAAAGTCAGAATTGGGAGATTGTGAATTGTGAATTGTGAATTTAGTATGTGAGTGAAATGTCATAATTATGACTTTTCTCAATATTGTGAGTTTATATCTCACAATTCTGACTTTATAACTCACAATTGCAACTTTATATAACACAATTCTGAGGTACTGTGCTGACACAGTATTAGGGTGTTGCTACATGTCCTGTGCGGTTGCTAGGACATTGCTATGACTGTCGGAGGTTGCTAGGTGTCTGGTACGAGAGTCCTAAGCTTTATCATTTGCCCTATAAAGAGTCTAAACACTTATAGCTACAGTAATAGCACACCTCTCCTCAACGAGATGCGTGCTTTGAGCCATCATCTATGAGCAAATGGTGTGGGACGACTTCCTAAGTTTAAACCCAGGATTAGTGGTTTGTTCAAATTGCTAACCCCGGGTTGCTAAATATTGTCATTTGTTAACGAATACCTGCATTTACACTCCCTTAAAGCAGACACGGAAAGACTAGCAGGATGCTGATACTGCCGAACTCCAGTTGGTGGAGGCGTTGTCTCAGGGTACACAACAGCCTGAACCAGTGTTTATCACACAGCATTCACAGAAAAATAAATGTTCCCACCTCTCATCGACAGCTGGCCCGAACACCGTCTGAAACTTCCTTCTGACTCACTGTCTCTTTTGCACAATATATTGTGCAATGTCACTGCACGACACTTTCAAATCACATGACGACTGCAGTGACGCTTTCAGACTTTCGCTTTTTTGTGGTTCATCCTGCGCTACAGACACGAATTATGTTGATGAGAGTGTGTTGTATTCATTTAGGACATCCCATGACCAACAACAAGAACAAAAGCCATATCTAAGGACCAAAACATCAGTTGCTGGGTTGCCATTTTAGGTATTTCTTTATGCAAATTTTAGAATTAATGCTCAAATCCTGAATGGAAACACTGTGAGCATTAACTCTCAAAATTTGCCTAAAAGTTTATGTTAAGGTGCGGTCACAGTACTAAAATGTTGTGGGGGGGGGAAGGGACCATTGTCTATTGTAAATAAGCACAGCTCACACAGACGAAACTTTCAAAGCAACCGAGTGAATTCATGTGAAATTCTTGCGAATTTGAAACTTGAATCTGTGTGGGGAAAGCTTTCCACCTCATGCAAATGACTGGATTGAAAAAAATTTCACTTGAAGGGATGATTCACCCAAAATGCATCAGTTTCTCAAACCTGTATGACATATTTTTCCAATGCGGAACCTAAAAGAAGATATTTTAAATAATGTTTCATCTTCAAAATATCTTCTTTTCTGTCACGGTAAAAGAAAGAACTTTTGGAATGACATGATTGTGAGTAAATAATCACAGTTTTCTTTCTTTTTTCCCCCACAAAATATCCCTTTAACCCTTTGGGGTCTGATGTGGGGTCGAGGAGTAGTTTTGACATGCCCTGACGTTTTTTTCAGTTGCTTATAAGCATTTCAAAGTCTCATTACACTCTATTCAGCAGAAACTAGGCTACAGTAAAAGCACATTAAGATGATGAAAACATAAATGCTGGCTAGAAAGCATCCACCTAGCAACCGCACAGCAATGATGTATCACCCAGAACACCCTAGCAAGTGCACAGAAACTTGCTATGAATCATATTTCACATGTGGTGACTGTACACATCTGCTCACGTGTCATTCATGCTCACGGTACTGACTTCTTAAAGGGAGAGTTCAGCCAAAAATGATAATTATCTCATAATTTACTCATCCTACACTCTAAAAAATGCTGGGTTAACCCCAAGTTGGGTTAAACATGGATAAACCCAGCATTTGGGTTAAATGTTTCCCGATGTGTTGGGCAGTTTTATTTAACTTAACTGTTGTTTGAAAATGACTATAAAATATAGTCATATAAATTAACCTAAAATAGGTTGGAAATTAAAAATCCCACACATAATTACTAGAGGCAACAATCATAATCAAAAGGTGAGCATTTATTAATAAGCAATTTAAACATTTTATTTTCAACAAACAATTTCATTTTAAACGAACAATATAGTCATTTTAGCTGGGTTAAATAAAACTACCCAGCAGGTTGGGTCAAACATTTAACCCAACCGCTGGGTTTGTCCATTTTTAACCCAGCATGTGACTCTCTTCTTTCAGACGAATACATTCTGAGTTATATTAAAAATATCCTGGCTCTTCCAAGCTTTATAATGGGAGTGAGTGGTACCCGAAACTTTGAAGCCCAAAAAAGCACATCCGTCCATCATAAAAGTAATCCACACAACTCCAGCGAGTTAACAAAAACCTTCTGAAGTGAAGCGATGGGTTTTTGTAAGAAAAATACCCAACTTTATAAACTGTACGCAAGTCGTGTTCCGGCTATAGTGTGACCTCTGACCTCTGCATGACGTAAGAGTGACGGCAAAGCTCAAGCTCCTCTACTCTCATATCGAAATCCTCCGACATTTCTCTTTTAAAAAAATCTCGTTTTAGACTTCCAATTCATCTTCAATCCTTCCCCGTTCACGCGTCAGGTCAGGTTCACTCAGGAGAAGGCTAGCTCGCTGATTTAATGTACCCTCACATACTTGCTTCGAAATTGCGTCGCAGCGCACTGCGTCTGGAATACTGAGGAAAAGCATATCGGAATTCTCCCGAATAGCACAAAGGCGCATTCAAGCAGAATGTTAGGAAGAGAATGACAGACCTCCTCGGGACCTCCAGATTGAAGCGAGACCCATGCGTGTGCATGTGAATCGGCTTCTCATGCTGCGTGGCTGCCGCTCTACTTTCGGCAGCGCCTCTGGAGTCGCACACCACGCTTTCACACCCCCTGCCACGCAGGGCGAGGAGACAGTAATTAGCTTCCTGCTGAGGTTGGCAGCTTTGAGCGAGACCCTCCTGCTGCGTGTGAGAGGGTATAGACACCCTCACCCCGACACACGTGGTCAGATGGATGAGCGGCCGCTGCACCACGGGACCACATTACAGTAGAAGTTTCCTCAAAACATCCTGTTTATGTCGAAATCTGAGGGAAAAGTGCTAGATTGTGTCTAATCCAAGGGGCTCGCTTACATAACATTCCAGAGGATTCCTGACGACTCTTACTGTCCTGGGAGTCTCTTCTGAGCATTATCATGTATGATTCATCAGTAAAAGGACACCAATGCACAAGGCCTTTCTCTGTCTCGAGCCTTCGGTGGAGGGATGGGGAACGCTCTGTGTTTAACTTGCCGTGTCTTCTGCGACTCTTCCACCTGTTCTTTTCGTAACCGCCGATGGAAATGTTTGCGTTATTTGCCAAAGAAACGGGGAACAATGCCCTTCCCTGCTACTGTAATACAATCTCCACGAGGGAGGGATGCGGTCCGCTTTGTTTGCGTTGTGATGATGTGTGGAAACGTGGGTTGTTCTGGGAAGAAAGCGTGGTTTGTGTGGCACTGAATGAAAGGATGAACCTTTACAGGTGTGGTGAGTTTCAGAATGATTTACCACGCATGTAAAAAATGCTTAAAAACATACGTTAAAAGAGTGTGAACTGAATGTTTGTGGACGCGTAATTGCGTGTCAATTAAAAGAAAAGGTGTAAATTAATATGAAATGCATTGTATGTCACCATGTAATGTAGTTTCATCTTCACTTTTGTCTTAAAGGTTAAAATGTACCAACAAGCACGTTTTTGTAATTCTTTCTAATTGCAATTACGAATCAGTAATGTTATAGCTGCAATTTAGCATATATCAACTTTAAATGTAATGTATGCTTAAAATTATGTCACAATATGACAAGAGTAATAAATGTACTTTAAAAGAGAACTTTTAATTTGTCATTATTGCAAAATATTGTCGTTATTTTTTTATGCATGTTAAGAAATTGTGATAACACTATTTAACAGTGTCAATAAACGTGTGCATATACTATATGACTATAAACCAAACTAAAGCCTACGTGTATATTTCTCAGTACTTGAATGCATGAAAACGTTGTAACAAAGACAAAGAGTAACTAAAATTGTATACTACACTTAAGTGGCCTTTTATTTCGTTAATTAACATACTATCTGCAAGTTTTTAAAAAAATATATATACTATATGCATTTAAGATTTGGAGTACACAAGCGCTCATTCAATACAATCAAGCCAATCTCCAACTTATTTATGCTCTTTCTTTGAACTTTTCTAAAAACCCTACAGATTCACTATCAGTAGACTTTCGGTGACTCATGTATTCCCTGATGATGACAAAATAAAAGATGTTTTGGCATTCAAATTGCCATTATGCTATATCAGCGTCTAAAATATGTGGGCTGACGTGGTTAAATGCTTCCGGCGAGCGATGACGCATTTCCCTGTAGAACAATGAAGTTTAAAGTGATTCATGAAATATCTCTGTTTCGCATTGTTCTCCCAGTGAAATACAGATTAGCGTCAGATCTTCCAAAGCAGAAGAAATCTCTACAGTCCATCTATTGTGCGGCTTCACTGTGATCTCTCCCCCTCACAGTTTTGCATTTCAGTCACCCAGCTGCGTGATATTTGCTTATTTGTCATTCTTGATCCAAAGCAAAACAACCTCTGCACATTTCCCATAATCCTCAGCACATGAATCCCGATGTAATCACTAAGAGGATTTTGTTTAGTTACAACAATTAGCTGCTAAAGCTCCAGTGAATCTCTCACCCTTTATTTGATCATTTTTGCAGTGTGCTGTATTGTTGACAATAAAAAACAAATGCTCCTTTTTTTGCCATAGTTCAAGCCACAGTTTTCCAACGTCACTATTCAAATGTGTCGTTATTATTCATATTGTAAGCATGTCATGCGCCTCTGTGCGTAATAACGAGGATGTTTGGTGACTCAGAACATGTCACCGCCTCCTTCTCCATCAGAACAATAGGAACATTGTCTTGCATTTATCAACTTTTCTCTCATAATTCCACAATGGAGGAGGTCGATTTGTCAGTCGGATGTTGAACAACGTGTTCTGGTGCTTTAACAGATGACTGGCAATCATAACCGCAGTAAAGACCAAGCATGCAGCTTTAACTTTTTAAACAAGTCCACATGTTTTTGTTTTTGTTTTGTTTTTTGCACAGAGGAATAACGCTTTCCTCGGGGAAAATGCCCATTTCCTTCATTACACAACAGTTGTGGTGCACTATGGTATGCCAGTGTTGGTGCAATTACACCAGCGGGCATCTGCTTTGTCTCCCGTGCTTCTCATCCCAAGTAGGGTCCTCCAGGCCTGCAGATAATGTGTGCACAAAGCCACTATTATGGCCCATGAAAAAATGGTCCTATACCCTGGGCGCAAACTTGTCTCAGGACTTGTGCCTCATTCACACATAGTTTCCGCAGCAGGTCAATGGCAGTTGCTAAGATCCAGGGTTGGCTGCCCATTACCAGTTCAACTTCCCAGCCAAGGTTGAGCCCTGAGCTTAAAGGAAGGTGCCTGCTTCTTCTGCCCGAGCAAAATGCACTCCTCCGGCTTCTCATACTTGGACGCGTTTTTTACCTGCAGCTGTTTTGTCCTAATAACGATGACTTTGAAGCGCTCAGATTAAATACAGAACGACGTCGAGACACGTTGGAAAACAATTAAATATCGTTGTGCTTCCGAACAGAGGACTGTGTCGTCAGAACCATCTCGAGGGAGGACTGAGACGAGTGGAAGATTTTAAATATTCACCATACACGTCAATACCCCATTGCAATGAATTGGTGCGCAGCCAAGAGCAATTTATTTGGATGGCGGCACATTCTCTTTGGGTTGTATACCTTACATAGGCAATCTTCAGGCTATTTTCGATATCCATTTACGTGTCACTTTAACTATTTAACACTTTAGTCACGTTACTCTTTTGTTGTCTGATACTGGCTTTAAAACAAGATGTCAGTGTGACCCATATTCTATTTACATCTTACAGCTCGTCCTCGGTATATATCTGCATGTCCTGCCTTGTCTTTGTTTTCCTCGTATAAACACATCAATTTTGAGGTTTCGTATGAAGTAAACATAACTTGCATATGTTTTCGGAATTGTAAAATCACCAAATAGTTGGTGTTATTCATTTATAAATTATTTCATTTAAAATGATTTTAATTAATTTAAAAGTCAATTTTCTTAAACTATAACAAAATTCCGACAATCTTTTGAGGTTTAAGGAAATATCTGAGAGCTGAGAGAGAGAGAGAGAGAGAGAGAGAGAGAGTGGAAGGCCTTGTGGGATTAATCAACTTCGGTGTTCCCCAGGGTTCTGTATTGGGCACTTTTATTTTTCATATAAATGTATTCATTTATTTAGTTAGTTATTGCTACAATTAAAACATTAAACATTGGATAAAAATGTTCTACTGAGAGGAGTGATCAGGTGCAACAAGGAGAGTTCTCATATTTAAAATATCTTTAAAAACATACTAAACAATGTTTTATTAAAAATGTAAAAATGGCGAATGTTTTCTGCGATGTCTAGGTTTAGTAATAGGGGTAGTGTTAGGGAAGAGAATGTACCGTTTGAACAATATAAAAACCATTATGCCTATGGAATGTCCTCACTAAGATAGCAAAACAAACCTGTGTGTGCTTGGGTGTGTATGTGTAAAGGAGAGAGAGCGAGTGCTGGGACTTGTGGGATTAATCAGGTTATTTAACTGCTGTTTATTTACACAGTAGTGGGATGATTTTCTGGACCGCACTCTCTATAATCAGCCAGGCTTTATTTTCCCAAGAACCATACTAAGCTCATGACACATGCAATCTGGATTAAACACCAGCCTTGTGTTGGTACTCCTGCCTCTGGCCAAAGCCTTCAAATGTGTTCCCTGCTTAGGCAGGTTTGATGAGTATGGCATGTGATGTTTGGACAGAAGGTTCTTAAAAGACACGAGTTTATCACAGGGTGCTGGTGTATTACATCAGTCTCACCCAGTCAAATAAATCTCCTAGCTCCAACAGAGCAATCATGCTTGGAAAAACAACAGAACGGTCTTGGTGTGAGCGGTGGGCTTCACTATTGAGCGAAATTTGGACAAAACACATATTTCTCTCCAAGTTACACCATCTGCCTGTTATGTGGACTTTGGCACTTGAGAGGTTCCTTAATTTGTAAGAAATATTTTTGAATGCCTGTCAAAGAACATCATAGAATTGACTTAAGCTGTCCAGCGATTTAATGTTGACTCAAAAGGTAAAATTTCAAATAAATAATTTCAAGCTTCAGTAATTACAAGCAAGCACTGCACAAACGTTGTTTACTTTCTACCTTAAAGATGAAACATTTTCTTTTCTACAACTTCTCTTCTACTTTGGTATCTATCACCTTCGGTGTTCCCCAGGGTTCCGTATTGGGCACTTTTATTTTTATAAAAATTTGTTTTGTATTTATTTATTTAGTTGGTTATTTGGGCAGTAAATGAATTATATATATAATATTTGTTTCAATTAAAACATTGGCTAAAAATGTTCTACTGAGGGGAAAATAGAAATTGTATTAAGCCTAAAGTATAACTAATAAATAATGTTGTGAAATGTAGCTTTTCTACCCCAGGGCTTCTGCTACATTAAAACTGTCCATTTAATTGTCGCTTTACAGTAAACGTGAAACTGCCATTCATCTCAAATTCGCCTGCAGACGAAACAACATGCAGCTGCCAGGATCCGTTCTGGCACCAATTTTATAAAACTGGCCTATCTAGAGTAATACAAGTTCATCGTAGAATTTGTTTATTTCTATCTATCTATTTATTTAGCTCTAAACGGTTCGGTGCCACTTTTCATTTCCAACCTATTCCATCATTACACCTCTGGCTGTCATAAATCTTCAAAACAATTACTTCTGTCCACTTCACGGTCCTGATTAAAGTTTAAAGGTGATCATGATTTCGCCGTTGTTTCCCCGAGGCAATAGATATACCACTGTGCATTTGATACTCCTGGACTATTATATATTAAAATCCCTTCCTCTATAGCCTTTTCAGGCGGTGTGAATTGTTTGAAATTCTATGTGTAGCATGTCAAATCAGGAAAATATCACATTATTAATGGTACTGGAATGACTTGTTATAATGTATTTGGTGTTGTTATTGTCAACGGGTTAATTTCGAAAAGGTTGGCTTTATGGACAACAAATGAGATTAAAGGGATCTCAAAGTTTTTTCCTTTCTCCGATGATCATGCAGATTCATTTTTAAATTTGGTTCATTTGTTTTTAAATTTTCAATAATATGAAAATGTCTCAGGAAGATGTCATATCCACCATAGATATAGATCAGCAAGCTCCAAACACAGTGTTATGTAACATTATCAGAGATTAGTGTTCCCATCACATGTATTTACTCACTGAAACCCAGCGAGAATTATAGAGATGGATGGAGGTGTACAGAAACTTGCCTGGATGCGTCCAACATCTCAGCTCGTACGATGCTGACCAGATCGAAGACTCTGGTATGTACTAATGCTTCTGTTTATATGTCAATGTGGGGACAATTATTCTACAACCAAAGTGTAAATTTGTTCTCTCTAAAATAAACTGTTATGAAGTCAAATTATTTGTGACACTGCAAGTCAAATGCATCTTCTGTGTGTCTCCTGTTTAGGTATTCTCAGTCTCATGCCGTATACGTAGGCTTCCCTTTGCGTGTTATTTAACGCAGGCATTCCTACGGGACATTTGGAATAATTAAACCGTATACTGGAATTCTACATAGCAATTATCCAGCATGTTCTCTCACGGAGCAAGTGTACGTGAAGAATCTGAGAGCCCGCTGGCCATCGGCTAACCCGACTTAAAATCATTACGTGCAATTACAAACACCACCCTTCTGTAGCAGCAGTTTGCTCAGACATGCCTGATCAAGAAAAAAGGAGCTTGTTGACGTGCTGATTTGCACTTTGTCATGTTGCGATGCTTCACTTTTAAAGATGTGGTGCTGATACGCACAGAGTTGGGGAGTAGTTTTTAAAATACACAATTTGAGTCACTGTATTTCATTACAGGTACATTTTAAATGGGTGGTAATCAGATTACAGTTACATCTGAAAAGTGTTTTAGATTACCAAAGTGATTACTTTGAGTTTTAATGTCATTTAAACAGCGATTGGTGAGTCTCTGACTCTGACAGTCTGAAAAAGCGGAGTTCAGTTTCATGTTTTCCACTGTATTCATGTTTTGTGATAGTTGTTTGTGAGTCATTTTATAATTGTAAAGAAGGTCACTGCAACTTTTTCTCACAATTTGTTTTTCCCCTCACAATTGTGAGTCTGAATGTCACAATTCTGACTTCTGAGTCAGAATTGGGAGATATAAATTCACAATTGCAAGTTATAAAGTCAGAATTGGGAGAAATAAACTTGAAATCTGACTTTTTTCTTGCAATTGTGAATTTAGAATGTGAGTTTATATCTCATAATTCTGACTTTTCTCAATATTGTGAGTTTATATCTCATAATTCTGACTTTATAACTCGCAATTACAACTTTATATCACACAATTCTGAGGGAAAAAGTCAGAATTGTGAGATAAAAACTAGCAATGACCTTTTTTGTGTTTGTTCCACACTTATTAGTATTCCAAAGTATTCTAAAGTATTTAGATTAAGTTACTAAACTTGATTAATGTAACAAAATACGTTACAAATGACTTTTTAAAGCATGCATTTTGTAATCTGTCGTGAAATACATTTTAAAAGTAACCCACCCAGCCCTGGATACGCAGTGCATTGAATACGCTATATGACATAATGCAACAAAGAAAATATTACTCAACATGACAGACCCACGGACTATATCATCATGCAACAAAGACATGAAGGTTTTATTTGTATGCATTAGTTAATGAAAGAACAACAATGAAGTAAAATGGGCCTGTGTGGGTGGAAAAATAAATCACTTTAAAATATTTTCATACAGTCACGCTACTGCATGCAACCAAAGGCCCTTATCTGGTTATAACACAACTAATTGTGAACTATCAGGTGACAGAAACTCTCATGCAGCCTTTGATGCCAGTCACTGATATGGAAAGCGTTTAAGAGTTGTTAAGCCTGTTTATGTTGCTGGATTGTGTGTTTAGTTATATTATTTGTATTTACAATTATTATTTTTAGAATAATCTACGCGCAACCCTTTCAAAACAGACTCACGATCCATCAGAACCACAGATCTGTGCATATATTATACAAGGACTGCGGTACTATTCCATATCAGCGGTGGTAAATCTCTCTATCACTGTTGCAGACAAACACTTTTCAAAGAGAAGGAGGATGGACTGCATGCCAAAAAATATCCTTTGGTCTAGAAGGGTCTTATAAACATACCAAGAGTAATTGCTCCAATATGCTTGGCTGGAATGAGCTTCATTTTGCTGAGGGTCAGTCGGGTCCTTTCACAGACCTGGAGGAAGGTGATCGGCGGGGATTGCTTTGCGTTGTTGCCAGCATGTTGCTGCTTGTGACAGAGTAAAAGCTGTCTTTAGAAATGTTTATTTTAGATCACCCACTGATTTACCATGTGCATTTTGCCTCCTTATTTAGTTAAACTGCTTGTTGCTTAATCTACTGTATATAGAGGCATTCGCCAGTTAAAATGTTTTATTGGTGATGGGTGATTGGTTAAGTTAAGTTCAGCTCTGAAAGTGTTTGGACTCTTATGCAGCTCTTAAAACTGCTAAAATATCACGCAGCTTGTGTTTTAACAAAAAATATAACACCATTTCAAGTTAAATATTTCAGAAAGATTTGAAACATTTGTGTGTATATGTATAAAACATACTAAATGCTGCTTCGAGTTGGGTTGAAAATGGGCAAATGCAGCAATTGGGTTGTTTTAACCCAGCTAGTTGGGTTAAATGTTTGCCCAACCAGCTGGGTAGTTTTATTTAAGTCAACTATTGTTTAAAAATTACTGATTTCTTGCTTAAAATGAAGGAAATTAACATTTATTAATATATTTAATGAACGATAATTAAACAGTAAACATTTATTGCATTGCTTATTAGACACTCTAAAAAATTCTGGGTTAAAAACAATCCATCTTGGGTTTAAAATGGAGAAACTCAGCAATTGGGTTGTTTTGACCCAGTGGTTGGGTTAAATGTTTGCCCAACTCGCAGGGCAGTTCTATTTAATTATTATACTGGCTTAAAATGAACCCAAAATAGTTTGGAAATTAAAAATCAAATGCATAATTAGAAGACACAATAATAATCAAAAGGTGAACATTTATTAATAAGCAATGTGATAAATGTTTATTCTTTGATTATTATTCATTAAACATATTCATATATATTCATTTATTAAACATTAATAAATGTTCATTTCCGACATGTTAATTTTAAGCAAGCAATATAGTCATTTTAAATTAAAAACATTTAACCCAACCTTAAATGTTGTAAATAAAACATTTAACCCATCCGCTGGGTTAAAACAACCCAATCGCTGCAGGTTTGTCCATTTTTAACCTGTTTTTTTTTTTTTTACGCAGCATATTTTTAGAGTGTATATTTTTCAAACTAAAGAGAGTAAAAAAAAACAGTAATGTGACAATTTGTGGACACTTGTGGTTGTCAAACCTTGATGCCAGATGGTTTGTATTGCTTTCTTTGCAAGAACATGATTAAAAATATCTCATATTGCCTTTGCAATGCTTACTCCTTTTATCCATGAGTGGAAAATCTCAGTATTATGACAATATAAATTAAAAATAGATATAGCTGCCTGTTTTTGGTATGACTGACAACATAAATGCACTTGACAGATTTAGTTGGTTTGGTTTAAAGAGGGGCATCGATATTGTCTATTACCATTAAGTCTCTATTACACCAGTCAGACACAATGAAGGGCAGCTTCACATGATTTTCATGCTTTTCAGTTCGCCTGGACCTTTGGATCGCGCACAGACAGACATGAAATGGACTGAGGCATGGCTGATGACAGCTGGGATGAGGCTCTAGTCCGCATACAGGTATTCAGATGGTTTGCTTTATACCCTCCAATCATCCGTGCATGAGGAGGAAACCAGAAACGGTCTTCTCAGGGGTATCATTTACAGAGCCGAACGCTGTACAGTGCCAGTGCTGACAACAAAGGGTAGTTTTACTCTCTTTATTATAAAATCATTTTTTTTAACGCATTTATGGAAGTAAACAGCACAGATCAGCAACTATAGCTGATAAAAACAGCACACACAGCGTTGCTTATTGAATGAACCATACATAGAAACTCCCTTTGCGTTTTTCACAAGGAGCAATGTGCAAATAAAAATTTGCATCTTCCAAAAAACTCTTTTAAACCCTTCAGATGGCCTACATGTTTTGTTAATATGCTGAATTCTTCATGAATTCATGATCAGGTGTTAAATAAATACCTTCAACATGAATAAATGCAAAACTGTTGTTTTGTTTATTTTATAGTAATTCACTTTAAAATGCCAATGATGACTATATATATATATATATATACGAGCAGTTGTCACCGTTATGCAATACAAATAACAGTACATAATATACACTTTCTTATATTGAAGTCTCAAACAGACTTATTTAAACTGCCCAAGAAGTTAAAGTTAAATGTTTTAAAGATGATGCACAGATTTGATTTACTCAGTTACAGAGAGAAAGAGTGCTATAGAGGCATTCACCAGTTAAAATGTTTTATTGGTGATGGGTGATTGGTTAAATTCAGCTCTGAAAGTATTTGGACTCTTATGCTGCTCTTAAAACTGCTAAAATATCAAGCAGCTTGTGTTTTAACAAAATGTAACACTGTAACACAGATCGTGAATATGAGAAGAAGGAGGCGGGAACCGGCGAACGTTCAACATAACTTTTAATCAAATAAATAAACAAACAATAAAACGGAAGTAGAATGATAAATAATAATAAACACACAATAATAAAAACACAACATAAAATCCAGGCCTGGTCCTCTCTCGTCCTTCACTGTCATCACTCCTCTTTTAAGCTCCTCCGTGAGAGATACGAGACCGGTGTAGCGCGCAGCTGATGCTCATTATCACTCGCGGCTCTCGCCCGCCTGCTCGTCACAAACACCATTTCAAGTTAAAAATTTTAGAAAGATTTGAAACATTTGTGTGTATATGTGTAAAACATACAAAATGCTGCTTCAAGTTGGGTTTAAAATGGGCAAACTCAGCCACAGGGTTGTTTTAACCCAGCTAGTTGGGTTAAATGTTTGCCCAACCAGGTGGGTAGTTTTATTTAAGTCAACTATTGTTTAAAAATTACTGCATTCCTTGCTTAAAATGAAGGAAATTAACATTTATTAATACATTTAATGAAGGATAATTATACAACAAACATTGCTTATTAAGACACTCTAAAAAAAATTATGGGTTAAAAACAATCCAAGTTGGGTTGAAAATGGGCAAACGCAGCAATTGGGTTGTTTTAACCCAGCTAGTTGGGTTAAATGTTTGCCCAACCAGCTGGGTAGTTTCATTTAAGTCAACTATTGTTTAAAAATGACTGTATTTCTTGCTTAAAATGAAGGAAATGAGCATTTATTAATACATTTGATGAACATAACTAAACAATGAACATTTATTACATTGCTTATTAATTACCAATTGTCACCATTATGCAATACAAATACTAGTATTCATACACTTTCTCATACTGAAGTCTCAAAAAGACTTATTTAAACTGCCCAAGAACTTAAAGTTAAATGTTTTAAAGATGATGCACAGACTTGATTTACTAAGAGTGCTAAACTGAGCCTTTATTCATGAGCAAGAATCAAATTAAGTGGCTTAAAAGCCATGAAAGCCAATGCAATTACCTCCCCTGACAACATACAGACTCTCCAAGTAAACTTTATAACTCAATTTTATCTTTTCTCTGCGGATAGATTTCAAAACCTAGAGAGCTGCCCACCTGGACAGCCTCGACTGCGTGCACGCTGCCCAAAGATGCTGTCTAGGAAGGCAGCTCGCTCGTTTTGGAGACGCAGCCACAGTTAATTCGTCGGCGGGCTCTGCATATCAATGAGGCGCTCGAGCGTGTGTTTATAGAAGCTCCGCGCGCTCGAGAGCGCCTCATCACATTGAGGAGAGCGCGCGCAACGGTGTGCATGACGTTCCGCGGAGCGCTTTCAACCTGCTACTGACATCACAGAGACGGAGAGCGGGCTTGTCTTCACAACTCCCAGTGTGAGGATCTCGATTATTGGATTTGAGCGGTGCAAACACACCGGAGGCTGCCGGAGGCTCTCAACTAACTATTTGGGATGAATCGCTGCACGGCCGCTCTGCTTTTGCTGGTTATCGCCGTTTATTCACTCAATACAGAGGGTGAGTGTTTTTACTTTTTGAGTTTAGCTTCTATATTAGCTACAGTGGAGAGTGCAACTACATTTTTATCAATGTTTGCAACTTTGCAACTGGTGCAACTTCTCTCTGACAGTCTGCAAAAACTTTGCCAGGGATAGTAAATAGTGTCTCTTTGTGTTACTGGATGACTCTCGTTGGCTTCTGTCCTGAGAGGCTGTTTAGAGATGATGCTGAATGAAGCAGAAGATTGATGAGGGATTAGATGTAGGTCACGCGTCTTTCAGCAGCTCACCTGCAGCTGAGAGTGAGCACAGAAAATGGCATTGAATGAATCGAATGAAAGTGCTGTGTGTTGATTTTGCACAGCCTCATTTGTTGGTTCAGTTGTGCAAGTGTTTAAAAGTTCTTTATTAGGGGCTAAAAAAGCATCTAAGGATAAAAAAATGCAAAGAAAACATTTTTTTAAAAAAATTAATACAGTATTGAGAGTCTTTGTCTGGGGGGGGGGCAGTTGCATTTTAAATAAATCACATAAATATTAATAAGAATTAATGTGTTAATGCAAATAAACGATAATGAAACATCTGTAAATAAATTTGCACTTGCATTATGCAATCTTTTTTCTATTTCTATCTACTGCATGACTTTTTTTTCAAAACTAAACCTTGCATTTTTATTCATTTCTTAGCATATAAGTGCAGATGCACAAGAAAAGGCCCGAAGATCCGGTACAAAGATGTACAAAAGCTGGAGATCAAGCCTAAACATCCGTACTGCCAAGAAAGATGATATTGTGAGTTGGAAAAAATATCTTTTATTCGCTTGTTTGGTGTATTTTGTTGCTATGTATTTATACAGTAATATTTCTAAGATCTTGCTAAGAAATGACTGATGTAACTGAGGTGAGCCATTTGAAGCATGTGTGTAGATTGTCACTGCTGTAAAAATAAATAAATAAATAAATAAATAATAAACTGCCATCTGCTCCAGAACCTGCTAGAAAGGTCAAACATGGTCATCCAGTTCAATCCAGTCCCCACCAGTTCAAACCAGTTGTCTGGTAATCCAGCGGATCAACCACCAAAGCCGTTTGGCCGTGCTGATGACCATAAATGACTAACTTAGATCAGCCATACACCTTGTAAAGCCAGCAGACGCTGTTTTAGCTGGATTTTCCAGAAGGATCTGAATGATAATTTAGCGGCAGTGCAGGAGAAAGCTCAGTCAAAATGAACTCATGTAATGACAATGCTTTCTCTTCATGAAACCTATACGATTCAAATGTGTTCTCTTTGATGGAAAGCAAACTTGTTTGTTTAATAAGCTTGGTTTTTTTGGGTTTTTTTTTGTCAACATTACTATATTTTAGTGTTCCATCTGCTGGACATATTTGGTATTGCAGTGCATTTACAGTGCTGGGGATTTCTAGTAAGGTTGAGGGCGTATTCTGAAAATCGAACAGGAATTATAACATTCCTATTAGTAAAATGAGATGTTTATTCATGGAATAAAATCTTGTAACATATGGATCAGAGAGAGATTCTGCTATAAAACTGTGAATTTAAAATCGGTCGGATGTGAAACGTATTCCTTGCTTACTTTACAGTAATATTTGAAGTGCACAGACGTTGATTCTGTTGTGCTGATTATGTAATATCTATAGTATTTTGTGTGCCGTATATAGTTATCGGTTAATGCGGGTTAATTTACGAGAAGTAAACTCTTTATTTATTGGTTTTGTAGCTAATCTTTTAACCTTAAAGGTTTTGATAAACAATCCGTGGACATTCGCATTCACATGACCTCAGAGAAAAACAAACCCGCTGGACTGTGCTGAGAATGTTCCTTCTCTCCAGTAAATGGCACTGGATTCTGAGAGTGTGAGTTTAACATTCTGGAAGCTTCTCCAGTCTCACAAGAGCTCCTGCGAGTTTAGAGACAACAAACATGCTCTTTTGGCTGCACAGGTGAATAATAAAGTAAAAAGAAAATCAAGACTCCTGGTCAGTGTGATTCAGTGACTCCAGCAATGCGGCGGACGTCTTGTTAATAGGCAAAGTTGAACTGAATTCTGCTTTGGTTTTGGATTTGTTTACTGGTCACGTGTTCAGCATTCTGTGCTCGAGATGATTCACCTCTGAATCGCTTAGAAAGGAGGTTCGGTTTGGAAATCTGTATTCTACCTCCCGATTTTCCATGCATAATGTTTGTGTGGCTTGAATAACCTTATCTCTTCCTGTTTACCCGTCTTCTCCTCCCTTCCTCTCATCCCTGATTTTTCCTGTGTTTACAGTGTGACCATGGAGAATGTGTCCCGTTTCAAAGGTCAGGAGTATTGCCTGCACCCCAGACTCCAGAGCACCAAGAACCTTGTCAAGTGGTTCAAAATCTGGAAGGACAAACACAGGTAAACATCAGATGTTTTGCTGATCCTCGTGAGATTTGAAACACGACAAGTCAATATAAAACGCAGTTTAAAACACAAATTACTCACGCAATCTGACATATTTCGAGGTAAATATTAAACAGGTATTAAATGAGGAAAAAACAGACTATTTAATCTATGAAGAATGCATTGTGGTTGTTGGGAAAAGGTTGGATTTTACAGCAATTTAATGAAATTAAGCCAATTTTGATTTTATGTTGACTTTGACGGTGCATTCAGTTCTTTATTAAGAGGAAATTAAATATATATATATATTTACAGTGACCATGAAATCATAACTGTTGTTGTTTTTTAATGTTGCACTGTTTATTATAAATAATAGTGTTTTGTAGTGTTTATTATTTATAAACATCACAGTCATACCAGAGGAACGTCTTCATAGTTCCTATAACTGTTGGAGGAAGAACTATTGGCTATTTGGCGTGTTCGCACTGCATGAACCGGGAAAGATTTTAGTCACGGGAGCATCTTTTAGAGGGAGTTGAGCGTCTAAATTAGCTCCCATTTCAGATTAGGGTCTAAAGCAGCAGTGATGTAAGTGTGCGCTGATTGGCCGAACACATGCCATTTTTAAAAAGCCGTGTAAAGTAGCCCTTACAAAAGATTACTGCAGTTTTTTTGAAGTAATACTACAGTTTTTGTTACATATAGAAAAATGCCGTTTTTTTGGACACGAAAAAACTGCAGTATTGCAGTATAAGCTAAAATGTCTGTAGTTTTACTGGAGTACAACTATACTGCAATACATCTAAAGTACTAGTAAAATAAAACTGCAGTTTTTACTGTTTTTATACTTCATGCAACTTTCAGTTGTACTTCATTTTACTGCAGCTGTACTGTGACTTTACTTCATTATACTGCAAATCTATGGTTGTGCTTCATTAAACTGCAGTTAAACTACTTGGTACTGCAGTTCTACTTCAATATACTGCAGTTCTTTTTTGTAAGGAAGAAGTCATCTCGGGTCCTAAAATCTGTATCCGACCCGCATCACTTCTTACCCAAACCTGATGTGCACGTGATAGCTCGATAAAAATGAAATGGATAGCCTAATAAATCATGGATTCACTGTTGTCTGCAACTCAAAAAGGAAAAGCCCTGCATGAACTTGCATCGTAATGAAGCAAGTGGCTTTTCCTGATGTATCTCTTAGCTATAAGATGGATTTCTATATGCACGGTGACAAACATCTGTTCCTTTTCTACGTGTGTTTCTCAAAAATGCACTTAACACAAATGTCATTCACTCATGACTGTAACCTCATTACGTCCTAGAACTTTTGGTGTAATGTTAAGATATATTAAGTGTATTACCATTGGGAAAAATTTTTAATTACCTTAGACCCGACTCCGAGGCACTCATCGAAGTTGGACCTCGGGACCTTTTTGGATCCAAGTGGACCTCTAGTGTAAACACAGTTTACATAAACTTACTCCACGAACCAACTGCATGAACATGAAAAACCGCAATGAGACATAAACATACAGAAAGCTAATGTTAACGGTGTTTACTTGTCGCCTTTGTCTACTTTTTTACCCCGAGGCCCCCCTCCGAATCAATACAATACCCTCCATTATTATTCACAAAAACATTTGTGTTCTAATGTTATTACTTTTCATCCAGATGGATTTAAACCTTCAATATTCTTTTTTGCAAATATACTTTGCAGACATTCTTTACCATTGAAAAGTACTTTGCTTAAAGTTATACAGTAACGTAAACAAATAAGCACAAGTCCTGTTATACCAAACAAAACCACAGGGAGACGCCAAAGGACTGCATATATATGGATCCATTCAAAATTATTAAACGCACCAAAATACAAATGAAGCATTTGTGTCTGTGTTTGTAGCGGGACGTGTGAGGGAGTCGAGTGTAAATGACGTCACATCTGCGTTACCCTCGGTTTCTGGTTTTATTTTGTAGAAACCATGGAAAAACTTAATATATATTACATGTGGGAACACAGACAGACATTTTCAACACACTCAAATGTATCTAATATGATAAACAGAGCTGCGTTACTTCGTACTCAACTGGAAAAGAGGAAGAGGCTCCGGCGACTTTGGCATAATAAAAGTCCCGCTGCTCTCGAGGCGTGTGTCGCGCTCGTCTCTCATTATCAATCGCTCCAGCGTCTCGTTCAGCTCCACAACACTCGCTCCTGCTCTGCTTCATACTACAGTAACGGTATTAATCGCATCCATGAACGAGATTTCTGCCCGAGTCGCGTCCCGATTCTTTTCCACCGGCTGTGAGGTGAAGACCGCATGTCCCAAGATTCCTCGCTCAAACTCGGCGTCATAAAGCTACGCCTTTGTTTTGAAAAGGCGCCCTCTAGTGGCCGAAAAACTACATAGTGCACCTTTAAATGACTTTACTCTTGGCTGGCTTACTTCACTTCAGAGTTCCTGCTGACGGTGCGAATTTAACCGGGAAAATTACCCTAGGGGTGGCTAGTTCCTGTATCTACGCAGTGAGAAAGCCCCTAATAAAGAAGAAAATACTTTCACAATGTCTGTTTCATGCTGACTTTTAAGCCATGTACACTCACATGAGACGGAGACCCACACCAGTAGGTGTCACTGTAATCCCAAGATACTTTATGCATCTTTAAAAAGGCCAGTATAAGCCCTCACTAATGTTTATTTCTCATCCCTTTGTAGGGTGTACGAGGCCTAATGGTTCTACGTTATGCACACGGCTGAAAACGTCGTGGGACGCACAGCACTACCAGTGAACTGTGGATGACCAGAGGACCAATTTTTTTAAAAGCATGACAAAGCATATACCCAGACAAGCTTATGATAAAACACACCAGTCCATTTTTATTAAGTTATATTATTGTGGAATAATTTATAGTCATACAAAAATGTTTCTTTTACAATGTAATTATGAGCCAAATGTGCAGTTATGGCAAAGGGAAGCGCCATCTGTAAGAAGTGATCATTACATTTTGCAATGTGTAATGTTTTCAGAAGCATCAGTTCTTGGTCTGATTCATTGTGTTGTGGCATATAAAGGAGTCCTGACACTATATTTGGATGCTGTCTGGTTTGAAACTACTGTGATATACTATCCACAAGTGTCAAAGTAGATCTTAGAGTTCTCACAGTTCAAATGAGCAGAAATATTGAGGGAAATAATATCTTCAAAGATTTTACTGTGTTCTATGCCAACAGTCAACTGGTAAAAAGAAGGCAAAGTGTCTTTCTTCACAATCATTTTCCAAACATTGTTTCTCCCATAAGTGCTTTCTTATGTAACTCATTCACTTGGGATTTGGTACTTCATGGTGAAGTGAAGGAGACGAATATAAGCGACTCAAATCATATCATACCTTTATATTTACACGTATACTTTATTCCTCTGTGGACACGTACTGTCACACGGCAAGCACATGAACCTTGGGCCTGCAGTAGGTCATGTGTTTAAAATGAAGCTTTTTATTTAATATTGGCCCTCCTATCAGCACACTATACGTGCCTCCTCTTTTGAGGTGTGCAGGATTTGTAAGCTATTGTTTTAAATTGTTTGGTATGACTGTGTTTTTTTTGGTAAATGGAATGTTTCTCGTATCTTCTTGTACATCAGATTGTATGTATAAGCACACAGAATAGGTTCTTGTGTATGGACCACCTTGCCTATAGTCTAGCTTGTTCAGAATTTATTAGTGAAGCATATGTATTGTATCACAGAATTGTTGTTTTACTATTTAAATAATAAATAATAGAAATGTTTTGAGTCTTTGTTTGGACTGACCCACCAAACACAACTTAAGTCCAAGGAGTGTAATCTTCAAGCACAGCAATAAACATTTAAATAAAGCACAGGGTGTGTCTAGTTTATACGATGATCCTTCTTTTTCACCAGTTCAAAAATGTTGGTTGGCGTAACGCATCACAAGTAACAGGAGTTACGTAATCAGATTACTTTTAAAGTGAAGTAATGCATTACTTTTAAATTTACAACAACAAAATTGTTTTCTAATTTATTGACTGACAGCTTTCCTGTCCCCATGTTGAGAGAAATCGTGAGAAAAGCCCTTGGTATACTTCATTTCTTTTACACTCGCGCTAGTGCACACGCAGTCAAACGCACAGCCTTGCAAAGTATACTTCTCGTACGCTTACACAAGCATTCGGCGCATTTTGAGCAATCTCTCGCCATGAGTTACAACCCATGTAAACATCTTTGTACTCTTTCATGCTAGAGTTGTACAAATGAGGGTACTTTCTGACGTTTTCGCACAATTTGTCATCTATGTAGGCCTCCACTGTCGTTGTAGCTTGCATGCGTTCCGGTCTGTTCTGTCTATGCAGTTTTTCTTTGACTACCTTGTGTACGTGCGTACTCTTCCAATAATGAAATTTGCATTGCGCGCTGACGATAGTGTAACCCCTCTACTCGGGTCCTACTCGACCCACTCCGAGCGGGCCTCGAACCCGGGTCTTCCAGCATGGGAGTCGGACTCTCTACCAAGGAGGCTAAAGGCTGCAATCTCTAGCGTCTGTCGAGGTCAGAGGTTACCTCGCACAGCAACTACTAGCTGGCCTTCTGTTACACTCACCCCCCTAAACCTCACTCCCATCCGGGTCACGGCACCAATGTAACCCCTCTACTCGGGTCCTACTCGACCCGCTCCGAGCAGGCCTCGAACCCGGGTCTTCCAGCATGGGAGTCGGACACTCCACCAAGGAGGCTAAAGGCTGCAACCTCTAGCGTCTGTCGCTAGAGCGTCTCTTGAGGTCAGAGGAGTGAGGTTTACTCGCACAGCAACTACTAGCTGGCCTTCCGTTACAATAGCATAAACCTAGAGTACGTGCTGTACATGTACCGCTGGATTTTTGTAACGGCGCATACTGGTCACACATGCGTGTTTTTTTTGGTTGTTTTTTGCAGTAATTAGTTTTGTGTGACCAGTATGCGCGGTTACAAAAATCCAGTACAGCATGTACTGCACGTACTCTTCTGATGTAAAAATTCGAATCACGCGCACTGTACGCTGACCCCCACGAAAAGCCCAAAGTATAGTTCACTTTTTAGGCTTATGCTATGGTCAGAGCGCAATGCGAATTTCATGATCGGAAGAGAACGCACGTACACAAGGTAGTCAAAGACATAAACAGAACAGACCGGAACGCATGCGAGCTACAGCGACAACGGAGGCCTACATAGACAAAAAATTGTGCGAAGAGGTCAGAAAGTACCTCATTTGTACAACTCTAGCGTAAAAGAATACAAAGATGAGTTGTAACTCGTGGCGAGAGATTGCTGACGTACTTTCCAAGGCTGTGTGTAAAAAAAAAACAAAGTATACCCAGGGCTTTATTGTAGTTCTAGACTAAATGTAAACATGTGTTTACTCATCGCACTTGCATAAAAAGAGATTCAGTATTCCACAAAATGAATAAAAAGAGTGAAATGCAAACATGCAATAAGTAAATGTTAAATAACACAAATATACTTATTTAATTATACTTTATTAAGCAATGTCTTTGCTGTGATCCGATTCAACCATTCGAATAAGCAAAAATTATTTTAGTTAAACATCACATTTGTGTTTCATTTTTCTGTTTTTTTTTTTTTGCTGTCTCCTGCGTGCTTCCTATTCTTTTGGGATGGTTGACGTCGAAAGGTTTGTTTGAGCTGCGCCTTCTACTGTACAGATTGAATTTGCATTTCCCTCAGCCTGAGGCTTATTCATTTCACTTTTGGTGTGAAAGGGCCTTTATATTTGCCAAAAAGAAAACTTGTGTTGTCATTTAAAAAACAAGCAAGCAAGCACAGCCCAAGAGAGAAAAAGAGGTCGCATTATTTTCCATGCAATTAGTTACTTTTTGACGGAGTACAGAATATTGTAATGCATTACAACTGATCAGAGTGTGAAATAGACTAGCAAACAAGTTCTATTTGCACTTGTATTAAGTCAATACAAATCAGGCACTTTTTGATAAATTGCCATTGCCATATGTTCAATGTATGTTTTAGCGCCTCACACAGTTTTAGATCTTCACTACATGGTTCTAAACCAAGGACTGGGATCCACTAGGATGTCACAAGATGGCTTAAAATAAAAAGATGGCATTTTTCTGTTTCTTTTGGGACAAATTATCCCATATAACCAGGGCTGGGTGGGTTACTTTAAAAATGTATTTCACTACAGATTACAAAATACATGCTTTAAAAATAATTAGTAACGTATTTCGTTAGATTACCCAAGTTTAGTAACTTAATCTAAATACTTTAGAGTACTTTGGAATACTAATAATTATGTAGCACAAACAAAAAAGGTAATTGTGAGCTTTTATCTCACAATTCTGACTTTTTTCTCAGAATTGCATGATATAAAGTGACAATTGTTATAATGTTATAAAGTCAAAATTATGAGATATACACTCGCAATAATGAGAAAAGTCAGAATTATGACATATATAAGAAAAGTCAGAATTGCAAGCAAAGAAGTTGAGATATAAATTCTCAATTGTAAGAAAAAAGTCAGTATTGCAAGTTTTAATCATGTAATTCTGACTTTATAACTTGCAATTATGAATTTATATCTCCCATTTCTGATTTTATAAAACACAGTTGTGATTGAAAAAAAGTTGCATCTACCTTTTTAACAGTTACAAGGGGCTCAAACAACTATCAGAAAACATGAAAACAGTCATAGATCATCCAGTAATGTTTACATTAATGTTTAAATGACATTAAAATTCAAAGTAATCACTTTGGTGATCTAAAACACTTTTCAAATGTAACTGTAATCTGATTATCACCCATTTAACATTTAAATTTTGTATTTTAAATATGTAACGAAGTTACATATTACAGTTACAGAGTTACATAAGTTACAGAAAACAACTTTCAAATTCAAAAAAGGAGCATAAAGTGAGACAACTTGCCCCGATCTTCTTAATACTAGTATTCAGTTTTAGATCTTCACTACATGGTTCTAAACCAAGGACTGGGATCCACTAGGATGTCACAAGATGGCTTAAAATAAAAAGTTGGCATTTTGCTGTTTCATTCTAACTTTTTTTGGGACAACCTATCCCGTTTAGTGACCTCAACCTGTGTTTAATGAACTCTAGTAAAGCTGGATATGTTGAACTGCACTTTTGCTGTCAAGAAAATGAAAAATGACAGAAAACGACTTTCAAATTCAAAAAAGGAGCATAAAGTGTGACAACTTGCCCCGACCTTCTCATACTAGCAGCAGTTGCACATATGGAGTCATCAAACACAGGGTGGCGCTGCAGTTCCATAAATAATCCTGTTCTGTAATCACAGCACAGCTTTGATCTGTTTTGAATTGCGTTTTAAGTATAATTTAACTTTTTGAAGCTATTTAATGTCGCCTATTCAAATATTAAACTTCCAGTCAAATGAAGAGACATTGAATCTACCACGATTACTAAAACAGATCTGTGTCGCTTTGCATGTAAACTGACATATTAAACCTTTAGTGTAGATACCCGGCGTTTTTTCGGAGCCTGTATACTTTGACATCGATGAGAAAAGCGGCACAGGTTGAAATAATATAAAGTTATTCTATGGAATATTCTGGAAAACTGAGAGTGTGCTGAGAGGAATGCTGAGGAGATGCTGAGAGAGAGAGAGAGAGAGAGAGAGAGAGAGAGAGAGAGAGAGAGAGAGAGAGAGAGGGGCGGGATCAGTATGTTTTTGGCATCGTTGTGGGTGTGTTACTAACACTGTCTCCATTCCATCGAGTCAACTCTTCACTTCAAAACTGGCCATGTCAGCCGAACACTGTAGCTAGTCTCCCTCATTATCACCATTTATATCGCCTTCTTTGGACCAGGGACTAGTAAAATTATTCGTTTTGGTGTCGTTTATCGTCTGGTTTGACCTGGTAAGTGCGGATGGTTTCGATGGAATGACTTTAGCGGATGCTAGCTGATGCTAGGGATCGCCTCAGAGTACATTTCTATCAAGTTATTGATTTTTCGCTCCCTTTTATTGCCGTGTGATGTTTGTGTTTCATACTTAACATATTTAATTAATTTCTGCCTTAATTTAATGTGCATAAAATGCCCGTGTGGAGGATTTAAAGCTGTTTTGTGCCTTGACTGATGTGCGGCTGCAGGGATCATGTTGACAGTGCTAAGCTATGATGCTAGCACTATAGCGTAGAAAGATGTTTATTTCTTATTAATGAGAATTATAAATGCTTTTTATTCATTATTATTTGGTGTGCTTTATTACATTAAGTACAAATAAAGCGTAGTTTTTTGTGGATTTCTTTCATTTGCAGTTATATATATATATATATATATATATATATATATATATACACATTTTTATTTATTTTTATATGTATATATATATTCTTTGCTGCTATAAGTTGCTTGAGACTATTGACAGCTGAAGGTTCAGCCTGTCAAAACCACATCTTGTCTATACAAATAAATATCCTGTCATCGGAAATGAAGGAAAGCGCTTTTGTCGACGTCCTAAAATAGCTTCAGTTTCGTTTAATTGGGATGTGAAACTTGAATCCTGTATAGAGCTGTTTCTGGAACAGCAGCTGAGGGGGATTGTGCTCCTTAATAATAGATTAATTATTTAAATGATTTGTTGGCCTTGTTGGAATTGAATAAACAGGTGATTTTTTTTTTTTTTTTTTTTTTTTTTTTTTTTTTTTAATGCTGAAATGTAGCGTTTTGTATTTCATTTCGAGTTTAGAAAGGATTTGCAACGACTGAAAAAATCAAAAACTAAATGTTTTATATATATATATATATATATATATATATATATAGTGTGTGAATATATATATATATATATATATATATATAAATATAATATATATATATATAGTGTGTGAATATATATATATATATATATATATATATATATATACACAAATATATACAAATATTATTTGGAAAATATTTAATTTCTATTCAGATTATTTTTTTCATTCTAGCATTATATTATTTTAGTAATGTATTTTCTTATTTCTTATTTTAATAAATTTGATTATTTATCATTTGTTGATTTTAATTTTATTGTATGAAATCTTTTTTATCATTTATTTATAAACCGTTTTATACTGTTTTTCTCTAAACAGTCTATCTAGTCCCTGGACCTGAGTTTGAAAACCCCTGGAATATAATACATAGTCTGTACATTATGTAAACGCCTGTTTTTTAGTCTTTCCCTACCCTTCAGCACAAAACGCTTCTCAGTTAAAGCCGAGAAAGGTCATGTAGAATCATGAAATCCGGAAACGGTTGTGTTCATTTCTAGATTTTGTAGTACATCACATATTTAGTCCGCTACAAACGGCTCTGGTGAGTGCGAACATTTATTAAATAGTTAAAAATCCTTTTCCAGGAAACATAAAAGAGGCGTAAGATTGAAATGAAGTAAGCCTCGAAGACAATGTTAGACTGTGACCTTGCAAGCCAAATAAATTGTCCAGGCGTACGTGAGTGATACAGAGCAAAGTCATTGACTGTTGTCCCTCCTGTTGATATAGATTGTTGTGATATCCGCTTGTTTTGTAGTGCAGCAATGCCAAGCAAAACCGAACGCATCAGATCTCCCAACGAGCCGTGGACAGGATGTCTGAAAGACTAGACAAACCCTTACGTTCACATCAGCATGAAACCAGGCTTCCCAAAACAGAAAAGTTGGCGCTAGTTTGTAGCCATTGGCAATCACTGGGTTTATAGCCATAGTGGATATGGCGATAAGTGGCCTGGCCTTTAAAACCTGCTGAACGTGTCTTGTTCAGATTACAGCTAAACCCAGCTGTCCTTGAGGAGATTTCAGCGCCGCTGCTGCTTGGCTCATCTCGAAGTGACAGACTCTCTTTAGATTCATCCAACCGCCTGTCATGAAAGCAGTTGGAGCACCATATGGGTTGTGAGCTGGACTGCTTTCGTTTGTTATTCCCATACTTCGGTTGCTATAA
The DNA here is from genome assembly GCA_037194245.1 of Opsariichthys bidens. Lineage (NCBI taxonomy): Eukaryota > Metazoa > Chordata > Actinopteri > Cypriniformes > Xenocyprididae > Opsariichthys > Opsariichthys bidens. The sequence continues at coordinate 18,136,366 of CM074297.1, forward strand.
TACATTCACTGTACAGAGCAGCAGAATTATCATTCATGAAATCAGATCTTGAACATTGTACTAAGTGATTATTGCTATGGTGAGCACAGTCATGTGATGAGCTGCTTTGAATTTTTTTTTTTCGGATGGCGAAAGTGAAAGTCTGAGTTTGCTTCCTGTTAGCTTTGTTAAGACTTAGTTCTTTTTGCTTGGAATTGTAGAAGAGCCACACGACTGAACATAGATCAGTTTTGTCTAAATGCGATGCTGTCTGTTTCTCAGAAACGACACAATTACACAACGTCGTTCATTTTGAGGAAGTATTTGCATTTTGTAAATTAGTCTGATGCTTGCATCCTATTTTTGCAAATAGACTGCTTTAGTTCTAGTTGCATAATAATCATGTGATCATTGTGAAGCCGTGGTGTGTCCACTCCACCTCATTTGTCTTCCTACTCGATGGTACTTGCAAATTTCGTTTTTTCACATGGAAATCCAAGCAACAACCATTTGCGTTACACAAATCTACGCACAATATTTTGTGTGTGTGTTTGTCAGGCTGTGTTCATAAAACTGGCAAAAAAAAAATCCTAGAAACCACCTTTTAAGAAGGGACCAGAGTATACTTGACATACAATTTACTTCCTGACTTGACATTGCTGGTGTGCAAACCACATAGTAAACTCATCAACACCCTGCAACCACATATTAATACCTAAGCATTATGACAGCGATGGTAAGCATATCATTTTTCTGGAGATGTAAAGATCTAGTTTTAATTTCATGCATCTCCAATAGCGTTCTTTCACACATTTATCCTTGTGAATTACCGACAGATTCTAAACGGCGTTTTTGCTCACATTGAAGGGCACTTCGGGAAGAAGACTCCATTTGTAGGGCATTTCAAACTGAACTAAACAGCTGAGTCCCTTGACAAAGAGCCCTTACACAAGTCCATTATAGCGAAGGGTACATGCCATGGTCATATCAAGGACTTTGCAGAGTGTGTCCCAAACGGCTACATTATGATATGCAATATACTCCCAAGTCCCTACTTCAAGGGTTCTGCCCTTCTGAGTGAGTAGGGCATAGGGATGCAAACTTCCGACAGCGTGTCGACAGACAAGACAGAGCAGGTTACTTTTGATATGAAACAGTTTCATATTTAAAATATTGTAATATTTGATAGAAGTTTAATCAATAAACAGATGATCGCTGTAGCTTCAAGCGGCTCGTGAAGCGATCATCTCTTCATACTTGTTCATTTATAGCATCAAATAAACATGAATGAACATCAGAAGGAATGTTGTTTCAAGCGCGGAAAGACGTGAGGACACACAATTTATCAAGTTCACCAACGTTAATCTACTAACTCCCCTGACTGCTTTTGATAAATAGCAGATTCGGGGTTATGATTGGTCAGATCGCCTGTCAATCAAACTGTTTGCGAAGGGTCAATTTAAGCATTCAAGCACAAGAAGACGCGTGAGAGAAATCTTCGTGTCTCAGACAGCGTGCAAACAGTAAAATTAATTCTCTTTCACATCTCTTTGCGCTTAAACTGACAAATTCACACACATGTATCTCAAAATGCCCACATTTATAGCGAGTGTCCTAGTAAACCATCAGTTTACTATTGGCTTAAGTGAATGTAAACAGTAGAGAAAGATGTGTATCAGTATATTGGATCCGTGCAGCTCTTAAAGTGACAGCAGCCTAAAATTCCTGCTGCTGTCTGGTTTTAATGTTAATCAAACTTTATGAATTAAACTTTATTTAATTTGTACAGTGAAGATTATGTGCAGTTTTATTTTACATTTGATTATTTTATTCAATTTATTTACCTGAAAAATAAATGTTAGACTGACCTGATTATTGCATTTGTATCTTTGTTCGATTGTATTTATTTGTACTAATGCTTGTAGTTTAATTATCTGTTCTTTTTTTTTTTATTAATGACTGTTTACTTGTCTTTAATAATCTTTAAAATTTATATTAGTTGGTAGTTTTAGCTGTGTATCGAAATTGGAAAAAAAAATTGTTAAATTTCACTGGTAAAAAATTTGGTGTCTTAACCTTATTCAGAATCAGAATCAGAAAGAGCTTTATTGCCAGGTATGTTTACACATACTAGGAATTTGTTTTAGTGACGAAAGCTTCACAGTGCAACAGAGTGACACAGATGATAAAAAAGAATAAAAATACAAATATACAAAATAGACAATTGTATGTACAGTTAACATACTAGTAACATACAATTGTATGTACAGTTATTTATTACAATACAGGGATACATCAGTCAAAAGCAACCAAAAACAATAACTATTTTATTCATTTATTGTAATTTTGTGGTGGGGCAGTGAAAATTGAATCAAGAATCAAATCAAAGATCTTGTGAATCGAATTGAATCTGCACGTCTGCATCATTACCCAGCCCTAGTATTTTGGAAAGCCGCCAGAAAGCCGTGAAAGATTGTGATTAGCAAACATGGTGTATTTAATGGAAAAGTCAATCCAACAATTTTACCATAATTTACAGTGTGAAAGTGGCTATTGACTGCATTTGTATGCTATAAATACTGCTGAGTTTATTCTGCTTCTCTATGTCGCAGTATTTTAGGTCACAAGCAAAGACAGACGTAGCTTAATGAAGTTGTTGTTTTAAGCAGTTAATCTACGCTCTGACCTCTCGCTCTTACTCAGCGTCCCTTCAGAACGTTGTCAGCTGATCAGCTAAGTTTGTAGTTTCCCTTGTTTCCATCCTTGGTCCATTCAGTGTTGCCATTGACCTGCCTTTTTACTTCACGCTTGAACATCCAGTGGTTTAGTATAGCCTTCTGGAAATTTCCATTCCCTGCACATCTAGCTAGGATTCTTGATCAATAATGTCAAAGTCAGAGACAAGCTCAAGTTGTTCTTTTAAGTGTCGGGACTCATCAGTTGTGTGGCCAGCTGGTTATTTATGAATCATTTATACGTGTCCTGATTTATTTATGTATTTATTTATTTGTGGATCAGATCTTATCTGTGATGGTCAGGCTTGATAGGATTTATTCTTGAAAACGACATGGCGTTTTTGAAGTCACATGACGACTCTCCATCCAGCTTCTGCACAAGGTGGGAAATTTTCTTTTTCTTATATGCAATCCGTGCTATGACCCATGCACTTTGTGACACATCACCTCAGGGTTTTTTGTCATTTGTGCGTTTGTCCTGTTATGCTTCTTAATATTAAGTTACCTTCTCCTGCTGACGTATTTCAAAACTGAAATCTGATAATCACACAAGACTAATCTGGATCTTCCATGACACTGACATCCTTTCAACACTATATAGTATGTTCATTTGTGAAGACAGCAGTAGAATAGTGTTTTAAGTTATGTTTTTGGTTCTGCGTAAATGAGATGCGCTGTGATGTTGTCATGACACTCGGCGCATGTTGTTTTCTGTAGGGAATCGATACATAATGCAACACCGTCTTTGCGGTCTAAATGGGTCTATAGATGGCTAAATGGATTCAGTATTTGAATAAATGAAAGAAAGAGAACCTTTTGCAATTCAAAATGCAAATATTTTAATTACGGCTGCACAATTAATCAAATTTCTAATCGTGTTTACGATTATGAATGCCACGATTTCGTGTTTGTTCAAAGGCGCAATTGCAACAAAAATATCCACTTACGTAATTTTCCGTGTTCAAGCGGAACTACTACGACGACTTCAGAGTGTAAAAGGTCTAACTCGTCACAAAAGCAACTACTAGCTGATTGGTCGATCGAACGCGAAACCGCAGCACCCGCCATTTTTTAAAAACAGCCTATATATTTACTCCACAAACTAACACTACAAACATATCCATACAGTGGTAGATTGACCTCTTAAACTCATCCTAGGGAGAAAATCTAGTGCGAATTTGAGCGGGCCGAGCGAAACATTAATATGGACCACACGGCAAAAGCTAATGCTTTTTCATATACTGTCTACTTTCTTTGTTTAACAGTTCAATCTAATAACATATTAGACAAGACTGTTAAACAGATCCTAAACTAATGAAGACGAAGAATGCAGGCTCTGACTGAGCTGTTCTCAGCGTTGTCAAAATAAAAGTCCGCAGCGCTGTCAAAATAAGTCACAACAGCATGTGCAGTTTACGTCACTTCAGAGTTCCTACTGGCGGTGCGACTCCAACCAGGAAAATGGCCCAAGGGGAACATTAGTTCTCCGGGAACCACCCTAGTGGCTAGTTCCTATAACTAAGTTCCTAGAACATGATGTGAAAGCCCCTGTTATTACATGCATATGTTTATTTATTTATTTTTTTAAAGAAAGAAACCAAAGCAATGTATAGTTGACATTTGTTGCTTAATGCTACAGAAAAGCAACAAAATAAGAGTGTCTTGTTTTTTTTGTGTTTTTTTACATAAAATATGCCATGTAATTGCTTCAAACAATGGTATAAAGCTATCATTCAATGTAATTGAACAACGCGATTACAAATTAGAGCGAATAATTGACAAGTGTTATTTCTGTCATAATCGTGCAGCCCTAATTTCAATAGATTATCACTGCTGGTTCAAAACGAGTTTTATGTAGTTTGAGGTTGAGTTGCCTTCAAATATGGAGAGTAAAAATAATTTTCAACACTGTAAAATTAGTTCTCAAGGGTTTTTACTGCTAGTGCCATAAAGTGTTATATATCTGAATTTGAATTATTGCGTTCAGCCCGGTACCACTGATTGCCTGTTACTGCCAGTTACCTGATTGCCAGGTACGACCCACAATAAAGTGCTTTGCCTCAATGACAGGGAGAACGCTTAGATCTAGTTTTATTTTAACCTTGAGATCCTCCTAATTGCATATCTTTCTAAAGATATCCACAGTTATTAATTAATCATTGGCATTTGAGATTTGGCCTTTGTGCTGTAAGTGGGCAGATAATCTCCTTGTTAGGTCATCTTCATGAAGCTATTGTTCCAGGGAATGTTCTGGAATGTTTGAAGCTGCTCTTTGTGTATCTATGGCATACTGGATCTAGAAACTCTCCCTGTGACACCAAGTAAGCAGTAACCATAGTGAGACAACTAAGCTTTGCAAACATCATATCACCAAGGAGATGCGGAGAGATTTGCCTGCAGAAAATTCCAGCTTCGTTTCTTTATGTGTTCTCCAGAACTCTGAGGAATGAGCCAAGGTCATACTGTGCTCTCTGCTAACAGTCTAAGAGCTGAGCTGCGTTTAGCTACTCCAACAATGGTGAACATTGTGAGCGAAAGGTCATTATGCGTGATATGTGGGATTAGAAGCACATCTAGTTTCAATTGTCTGCAAACTAAGACATCTGCTGTTAGGGCTCGATTCACACCTCATTCGTTTTTTGGGACATTTTGTTCCTGTTCCACATGCCTGCTGTCGGGCAGCTAGTTGTGCCTAAAGTGGTAAAGAGGTTTGTAATTTGGCACAGGGAAAATGCTCTTAACATTTCAAATAGTCTTTTGTGTAAGTGATAGTACAGGTAATGGAGTAGATCTAATGAACTGTGACACTGTGGATACATTTCAGACGGTTCATCCTGGAAGATGTTGTGTGGAGCTACTATTCAAAAGTTTGGGGTCAGAAAGAAATGAATACTTTTATTCTGAATGAAAAGAACAGTAAAAAAACCATTCAGGCCTATAATAATTACAAATGCTGTTCTTTTGAACTCTATTCATCAAAAATAAATATTAAGTAGTACAACTTTTTTTCAGCATTAAATGATAATAAGAAATGTTTCTTGAGCAGCAAATCAGCATATTGTGATTTCTGAAGGATCATGATGCGGAAAATCACAGGAATAAATGACATATTAACTTATATTGAGATGGAAAACAGTTATGTGAAATGGTAATAATTAGTTCACAGCATTTTTAATGTATTTTGATTAAATAAATGCAACCTTGGTGAGACTGTTCAAAACTTTTTTTAAAAAAAATCTTACCGACCCCAAACTTTTAAACGGATTGGAATATTTTTGGAATTTTGTTAATGCTCTTAGAACCAGCGTGGGAAAAGTTACTTTTAAAAGTAATGCATTACAAAATTGTGTTACTCACTAAAAAAGTAACTAATTGCATTATAATGTTACTTTTAAGTTAGAAAAAGTTAGATTACTTTTACGTTACTTTTCATCCCCTGGACTGAGCTTTTTTGTGAATCTAAAGGCCCTTTCACACCAAAGGTGAACTGAACACGCCTCTGGCTGAAGGAAATGCAAACTAACATCTGTACGGTTAAAACAAACATCTCAGCTGTGCTGCCATTCTGGATTGCAGAAGAATAGGACGCAGGAGAAGCTAGTTCAACATTCTTACTTCAGCAGTAAAGACAACACAAAAAAAGAAACACAAATATGATGTTTATTTATTCTTTTTAATACGGCTAAATTGGATCATCGACAGTCAGCAGCAAACATTTACATTTATTTATATGGCAGACGCTTTTATCCAAAGTGAGGAATGCAACAATCGATTCATCATGAAGAGATGACATCGCAAAGACATAGCTAAATAAAATGAGATTAAATTCATAAAGTATAACCGAATTATATAACATTTTATTACAGGTCGGCATTTCACCAATTTTATTAGTTTTGAGGAATACTGAACGATTTCTCTCAACATGAGGAATTAAATGGGAAAGCAAAGTAACTTGCATTACTTATTTGAAAATGTAACTCAGATATTTTGTTGTAAATTTAAGGCTGCACGATTTTTGAACTTTAAACTTGAGTGCGATTATTGCTTAAACGCGATGTTTCTTTTTTTTAATGCGCAGCTTGTCAGTGAAGTACGGCTCCAAATGTTAATCCATTTGAAAGCACTGCGAGTTTGAGTCGCTTATAATGTACGTTTGAAAAAGCAACCGATGACAAACATCTTTCCAGACAGGAGAAGCATTTATTAACATCTTGTCCAACAAAAGACAACATTAATAACATGTTTTTACTCCAAACTCACTTCATAACGACAGTTGAGCTTCTGTGAGACGATGAGGCTTCTTACACAGAATAAGGCAGTCGTGTGTTTATTATTCATGTTTGTCAATCAAAGCGTTTAAATTTTTCTGTTCACTCAGCTACAGCGATATGACGCGTATTATATTCTTCTGCTGATTGTGAATTTCTGCGCAAGAGCGCCCTCTGGCTTTCCGATGGAGAAGCATTAACTACTGACCTTTGCCATATCACGTGCGATTTAATCGCGATAAATCGCACAGCTCTATAATGCATTACTTGTTACTTGAAAAAAGTAATCTAATTATGTTACTTGAAATGCGTTACCTCCTTGGAAGTGTTCGGAACATTCATTAACATTCCTTTTTCAAGAAAAAAAATGAAAGTGAGGCATCAAGGCTCTCAGTAGCATGATTGGAAACCTTGTTTGGATTAAAATTCCACTTAGTATTAAATGCTGTTCATGTGATGCCATATGCAGCGGGGTGAGCAGATTGCTCGCTGTTTTTCTTCCTAATTGAGATTTAAAGTTCACCGGATATGTTTTTCAGACCGCAGATGTCCAAAAACTGAATAAGTGGTTTGTAAATGTGGCCCTGCTAATATTAATCAGAAGGATTATTTCCGTTTTAATGCATTTGCTGATGCTGCTGTTTTCTTGTGTGTTTCATTTCCTCCAGCTTAAACACTAACGTCCTGAACAGGATTTGCGGTCTGTCAATGAGGAACTACAGGCTCATCTTCTGCCACAACCTGAAGCAACCATAGATGAATATTTCCTTTACTACTAGTGAGTGGAGCCGGAGATAAAGTGAACTTCTGGGAGTTTGTACAACAAGGTGAGTCTGCTGTGACAAGAAGTCTATTCATATCACAATTGTCTTGTGAAATTCTTCTTTTTGTTGTTGTAATTACAACTAAAATGATGTGAGACCAGCTGCTGTTGTCATGAAGGCATCAGCTGTCTTGACAAGCTCAGATTGTGTACATTTCTAATCATACTGAACACTAATCCGATCCAGTTGCAGAGTTTTCCCTTAACAGCTTGTCGACTGTTACAGTATGGTTTGTGTCATTTGCGATGGCATTTGCATGTTGAACAAGCCACCTGCTACCATCAGAATCGGCGTGCCGCATCTAACCATCTTTTCCCATGACAGTCGCTCTACTTACTTGCGTACGCTCTCTACACTCACACATGATAAGAACCTCTTCTGTGATGGGAGAGGTCGCGCTCCAATTTTCAGCTTGTTTTGTTCTTGTTGTCCGGAGTTTGTTGTTCGAGTCTGCGCCCCACCCATGATAGCGTGTTTGTACGGGGAGGTCACGAGTAGGCCAGCCGACGTGACCTTGTTCTCACCTCATCTCATCTCTGTGCAGACGGACTGAAGCAGCCAGGCTGTGGAGGCGATGAGGAAGAGCCTCTCTACTTCCCTCAGCGACTCCCTCAGCACGGCCAGAGTGTTTGGGATCCCCCTGGAGGAGGTGCAGCACAGTGGGCAGCCAGGACATGAGGTCCCCCTACTGGTCAGGAGCATCGTAGAGTACATTGAAGAGCACGGTAAGTGAGGGACTATTGAGCGCACCTGAATATAAGCCGCACCCACTGAATTTAAAAAAAAATATTATTTTGAACATAAATAAGCCGCACACGTCTATAAGCCGCAGGTGTCTACAGGTACATTGAAACAAATGAACTTTCCTCAAGCTTTAATTAAACTCTAAAATCCTCAAACTTCATCGCGGTGGCGATTGTTTTGGCTTTCAGTCAGATCTGCTGCGAATGTTCATTCACATTCTGTGACCTGCTTAGTTTTTTGGGGGCATTTTTAGTCCGGAAAAAAAGTTGTGGCTTATAGTCCGCAAAATACGGTATGTTACTTTCTTTCTGTCCTTTTTTTTTTTTTTAGCTATCGTCAATAGCAGCATTTTAGCTACTACTATCTTCCAGAGATCAAAACAAATTGAATTATGTTTGCTAATTGAGTCATGGTTTTAGGACATTTTTGACCCATTTAGACAAAAACATAAAAAAAAAAAAGTACATTTTGATGTTTTGATATCATTTTAGAAACGCATTGATTTAGTTTTGTTTTAAGTCTAGTAGCATCATAAAAATATGCACTACCATTCAAAAGTTTGGACTCTGTAAGTAATTAATACTTTTATTCATAAACGATGCTTAAAATTACTTAAAAGTAAATGTTAGAAAAGATTTGTTTCAAATAAAAGTTGTTCTTTTAAACTTTCTATTTAAAGAATCCTGAAAGAAAATGCTTTCCACAAAAATATTAAGCAGCACAACTGTTTTCAACATTGATAATAAAAGGAAATGTTTCTCGAGCAGCAAATCAGTATATTATAATGATTTCTGAAGGATCATGCGACACTAAAGACTGGAATAATGATGCTGAAAATTCATCTTTGATCACTGGATATAAATTACATCTTAAAACATATTCAAATAGAAAATAGTTATTTTAAATTACAATAATATTTCACAATATTGCTGTTTTAATGTATTTTCATCACATTAATGCAACCTTGGTGAGCAGAAGAGGCTTCTTTCAAAGACGCTTACAACCGACGACAAACTTTTAAATGATTGTGTAATTGATATGGTATGGTTTCATAATACTTTAGTCATAAAACCTGCAACAAGGTTGTATAACAAATGAGCTTATAGGATCAAAAAAGCATCTTAAGATTAAACTGACCAATGTGAATAGATTCTACATAAATGTGGTCACCCTATTTTATATCTCTCAAAGAAGCAGCGCTTGATGTTTTCATCTGATAAAGCCAAAAATGTTGTTTGTTCTGCATGACAGGAATGGCCACTCTTAACTCCCTGCTAAAAGATGTACTTCCTTTTATTTTGCAATAATACAGATTCAAAAGCGAAAACTGGAACATTATTGCTTTTAAATGACAGTCTATCATTACAGTCTTTCACCTTCTAATTAATTTCCACATGTAGGTACACAAAGTCCGTCACGTTTTACTCATTTTCAATTACTTATTTATTTAATTAATTATTTTTTGCCTTTTTTAAGAGATTGAGGACGGCAGCCTAACTCTAGCACAGGAAGGATGTAGAAAATATGTTGGCAGGTTTGTTAAGTCCTTGAAAGGGGTTTAACCGCCGCTGTTGTTTCCAAACACCAGCTCTTCCTCTATGAGTTCAGCATACTGGCATTTATCCTCCACTTTTTCATTTTGGAAGGATGTTTTTGTTCTGAGGCTAATTTAGACATAACAGTGAGCGACGGCGGTGGCTTCCCCTTATGCGGTTTAGACTCTTATGTACACACACAGAGCACCAGGGATGGGAACTGAGACAGACCAGCTAATGCTCGTTTGCCAGTGGAGCTTTTAGGAAGCTTCTGATCTGATCTGGCAAAAATCCGCAGTTTGTTTTAAAAGTGCTTTAGTCAAGAAGTCAGCCGTAATAGAGATCCATTATTGGTTTATTCAAAACATTTGGTCAGAAGAATGTAAACTAGATATATAATGAATGTTTTCTCTCTTTCTCTCTCTCTATACATATGTGGCCCGTGCTGGAAAAATGAGTCAGAATGTGCACGTTAATATTGAGCCACAGTCAAATTTAGGGTTTTCACAAAAATGAGTTCACTAAGCCCTCGTCTAGCGATCCCAATGCTCCAAATAGCAATTCAACATGCAAAAGTATCTTTATTTGTATGTTTTCTGACAGGAGTACCTTTCTCTTGTCCATGAAAAATGCCGTTTTTCTCTGCTTGCTTATCAGTGACTCGCGCTTCCTGTCTGTACAAGTTTGGTGTTGTTTTAAAAGTGCAGCATTCCAACATGGTGAATATTCATAGCGAATTGACTGAAATGTGACTTTCAAACTCATGCTGATGTAAACAAAATGATCTTAATCGCACGGACGGACAAATCTGAAAGTCAGATCCGAAAGACGCTTTTAGACAGATCCCGATATACATAGAAATGTAAAAAAAAAAAAAAAGTGTTTTCACGCAAACATTATCATGTCTTAAATGAATGTTTGGTTAGCTGTTGGGTCAAAACAACTGATGTGTAACATGATATTAGATGCGTGTGGTGAAGTAGGTCTTAAAATATAGTCTGTCTGTTTCATTAATGTTAATCAAACAATCGTGGTGTCATGGAAAAGATTAGATATTTGGATTACACTAGTGGTGGTATTACCAGAGAGTTTAAGGTATGGTAATTTTGTTTTGGAACCTTCAGAACACTTTAACTTGATTTTTCTCAAAATTGACTTTGCTGTCAACTTTGAAGAGGTGTAGCTCATTTTTTGTCTGATTCCAACTAGTCATTCATCACTTTGAAGGTTATATAGATATTGTATAGAGAATGTGAAAATAACTAACTCATTTTTTAAAATTTGCTCATTGCGACTCATTTTGCCAGCACAGGTCACACACGCACACTCATATATATATATATATATATATATATATATATATATATATATATATATGCCAGGGTTTTTAAAAAAAAAAATGTCAGCAGGACTGTTTCGTTATCTCGTAGATGGCAGACTGAGAGAATGTAGCTGATTTTTATCATGCTAACAGATCTGACTAAAGAGATTATGAGTTTAACACGCAACTGCTCTGCTTATTCAGCTGCTCTATGCAGTGATTCAGCTGTTAGAGTCTCTTCTGTGAGTATATTTCTCTAAGTGAGGTTTGTGTTTTTGTAGGAGGGCTGCACCTGGGTCTGTTCCTAGTGAACGGGAACGCAGAACGCGTGGAATGGCTCAGGCAGCGTTACGACAGCGGCGTTGAAGTAAATCTGGAGAAGGAGGCCGACCTGGCGTCTGCCGTCAGCCTGCTACGCCTCTTCCTGCAGGAGCTCCCTGAGCCCGTCATCCCTGCAAGCTTACAGGCGCAAATCATGCAGCTCTATCAGGGTGGGTGAAGCTAGTGTTAATTTCGTTAATGAAAAGTATGACAAAGTGTGTTTGTGAACTATCTTTTCTTTCCATGGTCATTAAAAAATAACTGTGACTATATTAACAAAGACTGAATTACACAATGCTGTGCAAACCTCTACTATGAGGGTTCATGCCTGCGGTTGCCAGATCTCAAGTCCCGAGTTTAAAGGGTTAGTTCACCCAAAAACGAAAATTCTATCATTTATTACTCGCTCTCATGTCGTTCTACACCTGTAAGACTTTTGTTCATCTTCAGATTTTTTGGATGAAATCCGATGGTTCAGTGAGGCCTTTATTGCCAGTAAGCAACGAGAATGCTTTTTGTGCCAAAAAAATGGCGACTTTTCAACAACATGTAGTGATGGCTGATTTCAAAAACAGCTTTACGAGTCTTTTGTTTTGAATCAGTGAATCTTGACTATATTTGCTATCATTGATGCCGAATAAATGCAATGTTTGTGTGACAATACAGTCTTTTTTTATGCTGTTGTTTTAATAGAATGAATGTAATTTTGAATAATTGGAATTACTAATAGGAATTTCAGTTTTAATTTTTGAGAGCAGCTTCTTGTTTTACCTGTTTTCATAATGTAGAGAATGTGTTAATCTGTATGATAAATAGCTTATAATAAATCAGATGAGATCAAATGAACAGTGTATTAGTTGACAATCTCCTGATTTTTGCTTATTTGAAAGAAGGACAGTCATTGCAATTATAATTTTGTGCAAAATAATCATGATTATCAATTTAACAATTATTCAGCATGACGAAAAAGTTTTCATCGACTAAAACTGAACTAAAATTACCAGACATTTAGTCGACTAAAACTTGTTTGACTCAAAAACATGACAAGGTTGACTAATTGTGATTAAAAACTAAAAAGTACATTTGACATAAGACCCAAGACTACACTATAACACTAGGTAAAGCTTTCGCTCTGCCACAGTTACTCTGCTTAAGTTGGATCTCTTTGAGGGTATGTTTAAAATATGTACTAAAATGTACAATGTATGTACTAAAAAAGGAAACGTTTTATAGACTGAACACATAATGCACATATCCATGCCGTCACCGTTTTCAGAAATTAACGTTTTTGTAGTTTACTTGGAGACTATGATGGCATCATTAAAAAAAAAAAAAAAATGCACTTTGAATCGCGTTTTCAAAAGTTTGCAATTTTAGGTCTTCAAAACGTCATTGCAAAGGATTTCAGTTTTTTTTTGGTTTAAAACTGCCATTTAAATTTCCCCTGAATTAAAATGCCTGTTTTTACCTTGTTGAATCTTCTGGCAACTTGAATAAATTCTAATATAATTGCATCATCAAAGCACAGCTGTTCTTTCACACTTTTACATCAGCCAGCTCGCTATCCTCCTACCTTCACATCATCATCATCATCATCATAACTGCACGTCCCTCTGAACTTTCCCCTCATTATGACCACTGGTTTGTTTGCTCTGTTATAGACTACAGCAGTGAGGAAGAGCTGGGCAGAAACATGAAGTACTTCCTTCAACAGCTGCCGCAGGTCAACTACAGCTTGCTTCGCTTCTTGTGTCGATTTCTGTCCGGTGTGGCTTCTCTTCAGGAAGAGAGCTGGAGCCTAGGAGCTCTCGCCGCTGTCTTCGGGCCAGACGTTTTCCAGTAAGATGCTTTTGCAATTCCTGACAATTCATGTTTGCTACCTTGCTTGCAAAAAAAAATAAAAAGAAACTGCTCTAGAGGAAGTCATGTTGGATGAGCAAACAGTCATTTTTTTTCCAGCACAACACATTCTGTCTTGTGTAGGCCCACACAGAATCTTTTTTTTTCACAGTTTCGATTGTGTGGGATTACCTTCCATATGGTGAAATGATAAACAGAGCTAAGACAAATTTAAATGGTAGGGTAGATTGTGTATAGAAGATGATTGCCTGATCAATTTTGCAGAGGTCCGTGCAAAACAAAAGCGTTACCAAACGGAATAACAATGAAAATATTGATTTTGAAACTACTTCCTGAACTCTCCCCTCCTCAATCAGACAGATAGTCCTGCCCTGCACTCACACCAATGGTTAAGCCAATGTTTTGATGAGCGCCACACATTCATTGTCTACGTTGTTGAGTAAATCAGTCTACATTAAGCTGATATCAAGTATTTTAACATCGGAAATGACACACTTAAACTTTTTAATGATCTCTGTCCTCTACGTTCTGCAGTTTAGACACAGATGTGGAGGATCTGAAGGAGCAGGAGTCAGTCAGCCGTATTCTGGCAGAACTGCTGGAGAACCAGGAGGAATTCTTTGACTCGGAAGAGGATGACGACATCTCCAACACCAATGACTACAGCTCCATTAATGACCAGGTGAACTCTCTTGCAGCTGTATTGACAACGCATTGAAAGAATTTTTCTCCCAGGAAACTGTGAAAATCTGCTATTTATTCAAAGTCCTGAACAGTTAATGATAGAGATGCTCCAATCAAACGATCACTGATCTCTACTGGGTGCTTCTGTAAATCGCTGCATGCATCACACATATACAGACACTAATAATAAAATGAGTTTTTTCTCATTGCTCTTCATACGACAGCGGCCACTGGGTGTAAATGGTTGTTTTCAGATGCTTATAGCCAGTTAATTTTAAAAATGAATCTATGAAATGCATATAATTTGTAGCATGACCACTTTCAAATTTAATTATAGTCATTCGCCTGAAGTGCTGTCCAATGCAAACGAAACTGCAAACAGATGTAGCCGTGAATTAAACAACAAACAAATATGTGATGGTAAATCTGAATGTACTTACAAGAGATGTGTTCATAAGTTTATTCTGGGATAATATTCGCATTATTAATAGTGTTTTGTTTTACTTAACTTAAACCAAACCCTAAAACGTGTAAACAAATGGCAGATGCTAATAATTATCTGGAGCTAGTATTGCATAAAGTGTGTGTTTGTATAATACTGGACCTTTTGGTGATTATTCTTGGCCAACGTTATAATATCACAATGATTTTTGAGAGTGGTGACAAAATATACCAATAATGCTTGACATTTCTCAAAATGTGCTTTGTGAAATGATAAAAGGGCCTCTTAGAAAATATTGATGATTGGATCAGTTTGTGTTAAAATATTAGCCAACAGTCTCATATTTCTTGATCAGTGTGCCACGTTATAAATGCCGCTTTAGGGGCAATTGTATATTTGTGTTCAAGATCAATGGGATTAGTGTAAGTCGGTATTAGCTTTGTTCCTCGTGTAATACTTGGCCAAACCTTGCAAATGCGATATTGTGATTTTGAGTTTTGAAAGACGATTATATACTTATGTTTTGTGTTTGTTTAAAGCGTGTAAACTGTGTGCCACCCGCCCCAGTTCCAGGTGGAGGCTGCGCTTTACACAGGCAAATGTGAATTACAGAAAAAGGAGGAGTGGTGTTATTATGTCTGCAGTGTTATGTAATACACTGAAAGTCATCCAAAGGCGTGTCTCTCCGTTCAGTGTGTCTGTGAGTGTGTTTACAGACTGCAGGATCTCCCACACCAAAGAATGACTGTGATTTGTAGGGCTGTCACTAATGATTATTTTGGTAAGTGAGTAATCGGTAGATTATTTTGATGATTAATCAAGTAATCCAGTTTTTGGTAATAAAAATAGACCTAATCAAACAATAGCCTTTAAAATATTATATATATATATATATATATTACAATGAGGAATTTGGTTCAAATAAAGTATCAAAAGCAACTAATCATAAGGTTTTATAGAACAACACTGTTAAAATACATAATATGATATACATAATGTAAACAACGTAATATAACAAAGACCTGCAAACTCGAGAGCGAGGGTTTAAACTTTTATTTTGAAATCGCGATGAACAGTTCGCATATTTAGAAAGATATTGATGTATTCTCTTGTGTTGGCATAGGTTTGTAAATGATTTAACCTACAAGTCTGAGGAAGTGGCTCACATCATGCCCCCAGACGAACGTTAAAATCAATGAGACGCACGTAACCTACACACGTAAATAGAGCGCATATAATATAATATTACTCCACACGGGTACATTTTTTTAAAAATCGATTACTCAAGTTTAATCGGAATCATGACAGCCATTTCTGTGAAAGTGCAGATTATCTAAAAATTTGAGACACTCTAAGAACCTCAAGATTTCTACCATTACAAGACTTTACGTATCTGCTTTCTTCATATACACAGGAAATAGTCAGTAATGGACTGTAAATTCTTTCCATGAGACTTTCCTCCTTGCTTGCTTGTTTGCGACTGGCAGAGGAAAACGGCCCTTTTGTAGAAGACAATACTAACTACAGTTACATAACTAACTAGTTACGTAACGGAGTGATGTAAGTTTTGGTATCGGCACCTGTGCTGGTCTCTAGGGATGTCTCGTTTTCAAAACAAATGGAATTATACAGACTTTCCAGGTTAATCTAAAAGACAACCTTGTGAGCTGCCTCGCTGTCTAAGCTCTACATAGGCAGCTGCCTTTAAGGCAACATCCTAACCATCATTAAACTGATCGTGGCTGATTTGAAATGCTTTACGTAGATATACCTCATGACTGATTCTAATTGAGTGCTGCAGGGATTTTTTTTAGGCTAAAACATGTGAAATAGTACATTTTAAAGGAGGTCCAGCTCACACTGAAGTCATTTTCAAACCAAGCATCACTGTTAGTCAACACAGCAAATTTGAAAATGAGTCCAGAAATTCCTAGATTTCCCCCCTGAAAATTTGCTGAACAATAGTCAAGTCACCTTTATTTATATAGCGCTTTTTACAATGCAAATTGTGGCAAAGCAGCTTTACATTAATAATTGGCAAATAATTTTGGCTTCACAGCAGCTCCCAGAGAAAATGGTGTCATTGTGCAGCTTATTCTATATATTATTGATTCATTCCGTTGCAAAGATCAATAGTTATTAGTCTAGTTAATTTATGTATAGCAGCACTGGAGAAAACAGTGACGTAATCGTCCGGCTCGGCTCAGTTCGCATACAATGACACCAAAAACACTGATGAATATCAAGCAAGTGTCCCCAACTTAAGCAAGCCAAAGGAACCAAAACTCCAACAAATGGAGAAAAAAAACCTTATAAATGTGTAATGGTAAATGTGAACGCACCATTAGCACCAATATCCTGGTCCAGCCTTTCATAACAGTGATGACTTAAAATGCTTTCTAGGTAGTAGGGTTGTACCGGGTCAAATTACTCACGGATTGATTTTCATCACGGTTTAAGGGTCACGGTTTTAGTACAGTTTTGCATGTGCCATGTTCAGAGAAAACAAATAAGAGCAAATAATCAAACTACAAGCAACGTCACAAACAAATGCAGTAGAGCAAAGATGCGAATGAAATAAACAGTGCTTTATCTGTATCTAACAGTAGTTCGTAGTTAACAATGCTCCCTTGAAGCATTGATCAGGTCGAAACAGAAGATCTAATGCTCTTCAGCGGGTTCCTCTGCAGACATGCTCGGAGGTATCAGACGTTTCAGACCTCCTACTGCTGAGAAGGTCCTCCCTACTGTAAAAGACATCTTGGGAAGCATTAGAAACAGAAGGGTGTAGAAACAAATTTGAGCAGCAGGGAGAAG
This sequence comes from Opsariichthys bidens, assembly GCA_037194245.1. Classification (NCBI taxonomy): domain Eukaryota; kingdom Metazoa; phylum Chordata; class Actinopteri; order Cypriniformes; family Xenocyprididae; genus Opsariichthys; species Opsariichthys bidens. The sequence continues at coordinate 18,153,896 of CM074297.1, forward strand.
ATCCCGGGTGACCTATCTGGATTCAGGCCAGGCCTCAAGGAGCTGGCATATGCTGAAATGAATATGGGCATAAATCACCGATTTATTTCTAAGGCTGTCTCACTTGAGAAGCTCCCACTCTCTGATCACATGTCTCACTCAGGGCTCACCGAGAGTAGACGGCGCTGACTTGTGTAAATGTTTGGTGCTTGTCGAGGCTGGTGTGCACTTGGTTTGATTACTGCTCTTGGCTTCGCAGGATTTGTTACATAAGTTTGGTCTGCGCCTAAGATTAAGTAATAATGATGATTGCATGTTATTAATAGAAGGATCATGTGAGGAGGAGAATGACTTATAACCATCTATGACTGGTGATTGACCGTGCCCTAACTCTCACTTGCAACACTGGTTGTTTTATCATTCAAACCCTTTTGTTCTTCAAATTTCTGTTTACAGACACAAAAAAAATAAAGCAGTGTAACACATCCACCCAGTTGCTGAGCCTGTTTTTCTGATCATTAGCTGCTGTTAGATGTTTCGTGTGGGTTGTTTTTCCTATTTGGTTTGTGTGTGCGCGCGCTTGACAGCGTTTTTACTAATTAATGAGGAGCGCCTTTAATTAGAGTCTCGGTCAGCTCTCTGCTGTTGGTTTTTGTATGCAGATGTTGTTGTGTAATATGAAGACCGCACATTAACAAAGCCTCTGAGGCCAAACAAAGACTGAGTTTCTGCATGCTTCAGCTTCTTGGAGGTATTAAACATCATGGATGAACCCCCAACCCTGGCTGCAGCATCCATACTTAAGACTACACGGTTGTGTTTTCAGGGCTCCAGACTGTGACTTTCTTTCAGTGCGAGTAAATTTTGTTAGACTGGTGCACGACTGAAAAGAGCATTTCTGTTTCATACGGTAAACATCAAACGGTAAATGAAGCGAAACGGCTCTACTCGTTTGAGCTGCGCGGCGCAGACCGTTTATCAGCACTGAACGATATTAGACACCAGTGCCACAGCTCTCGAATGTTAGTCACGAGCCTCGTTTTGACAGCAGAAGATGCTAATGAAGACGTACCTCAGGATTTTTTGTATTTACCTGGACTGATTAAAAAAAACAAAACAACACGGAAGTCATTTTCATCTTTCACGTTTTGCATTGCTGATTTTATTATAACACCTCAATTACTATGATTAATGCTTCTGTGAGTCTTAAAAAAAAATATATATATATTTTAACTCACAGAAGCGTTTATTTATATATATATATATATATAATATATATATATATATGTGTGTGTGTGTATATATATATTACATCAGTCCACAAATTCATACTGTATCTTTACACAGAGAGATGAGAAAAATTTGCATTGCCATTTTTTTGAATTGAAAGCAGATCATATAAAATGGTGTGGTCCCTAAAGATCGACACCTCTGTGATATACAGTATAACACTGGTATGAAGAAATGTAGTGTAAAAATCTTTATTCCAATGATAAAAGACTATAATTGCAAAGTCTCACAATCGAGAGGGTACGGTGGCTGTAGTACAGAGATGTGTGAAAGTAGTCATCCTCCGAGCCTTCGCCAGTCATTCTGCACACCGCATGTGACTCATATCTGCATGGCCACTGAACAGCAGCCCTGCTCGGCCAATCAGATGTAGAGGGAAATGGTTGCTATGGCAACATGGCAGCGATACTGCAGCAGATGCAGAGTGCATTTGATCATGTGCTAGTGCCAAAGTTTGTCTGTTAGGTAGATTCACAGATGGATGTGTAGCCTTGAACAACATGGTTTGAATTCCTCTAGCTGACTGTTGGCACATTTTTTTCCATTAAAACCTGATTTTCAGATATACCTTAGACTCTTGCTTTACATAAGTCTCTCATGTAAAAGCACACTAGTGATACAAACAAGCGCTCAGATAGGCGATGTGGTCGCATGACATCAATAAAAGTATTTTGAGCTGCTGTAATGCACCAGATGAATTCATTCTTGTGTTAGATTTTAGCTTGGTTACATAGCACTTTAGTTTAGGGTCCAATTCTCACGATTAACTAGTAGCTTTTTAGCTTGCATATTGACTCTATATAAGCACATATTAATGATCTTATTCTATATCCCTTAATCTACCCAATACATAAACTTATCAACTGCCTAATAAGCAGCAATTAGGGGTTTATTGAGGCAAAAGAACAAGACGGCGCGGTCATGCAGATTTGCACTACGCAACATCAGGAAAATCCGTCCCTTCCTGACTGAGCACGCAACACAACTGCTGGTCCAGGCCCTGGTCATTTCAAGGCTTGACTACTGCAATGCTCTTCTGGCTGGTCTGCCGTCAAGTGCAATCAAACCTCTTCAAATGATCCAGAACGCTGCTGCTCGTCTTGTCTTCAACGAGCCTAAGAGAGCCCACGTCACGCCCCTCTTCATCTCTCTGCACTGGCTACCCCTCGCTGCTCGCATCAAGTTCATAGCGCTGATGCTTGCTTACAGATCCACCACAGGCTCTGCACCTTCCTACCTCCACACACTGCTACAACGCTACGTCCCCACCAGAAGCCTGCGATCACTAAAGGAGCGTAGGCTTGTGGTACCGTCACAGAGAGGCACAAAATCACTCTCCAGATCATTCTCCTTCATTGCTCCCTGCTGGTGGAATGATCTCCCTACTTTCATCAGGAACGCAGAATCCCTGGCAATATTCAAGAGACAGCTGAAAACTCACCTCTTCCGTGAACACTTGATCCCCTCATAAAAAAAAAAAAAAAAAAAAAAACACCTTTCCTTCCCTTTTCCCTTCCTACTCTAGCTTATGGTACTGAGCAATGTATGGAACTTGTATTGTGAGCACTTCCTGTGTTATTTGCCAATTCATGAAGAATCGCTTGTTTGTTTTCCTCACTTGTAAGTCGCTTTGGATAAAAGCGTCTGCTAAATGACTAAAATGTAAATGTAAAAATGTAAAAGTCATAGTTAATAGTGAGAATTGGACCCTAATCTACTGTGTGACAAAAAATATATATAATTAGCATTTTAAATTTACATTGCAGCATTACATAACATCCTGTATCTATCACCAACGTATGTGAGATGTCATGAGTCACCAGTTGCACCCACAGCATGTGTGTGTGTGATCTCATATGCTGGTGTGTAAATTAGGCTCCCTGCAGATAATCAGCATAGGTTGTGGCGCATTGCATAATGCCTGTATCTCGCAGGAGCGCAAGATGTTGACATGTAATCTAATACTCATGATGAATTAGAAATAAATGCTGCTGAATAAGTGGCAACAAGCCTACGGTATTCAAATTTCCCCTCTCTCATCCCTACAGATCACTGAGCTCCTGGAGGAAGAGAAGTTGGAAGCGTGCGAGGAGCTCCCCCGAGACGGAGAGGATGGTCCCTCTTCTCTGTCCCCTAATCATGCCCATGTCGCCCCCTCCTCCAGGTAAGAGCAAGCCCAGTTTTAGAAACCTCTTCATCTGCCCAGTCTGTGCTGTGGTCCCTCTCAGGCATCTCTCTGTGAAATTTAATATGAATATGTATATGTGTGTGTAGGTGTATAAATATATATTTAAGAGTGCAGTTACACAAGTTACCATCACACTCCTCCTAAAGACATGTTTTTGCACTTGATTGTGCTCCAATCAGGATTTTCGGCAGCAGTATTGGCCGATACTATCACCGATACTGATAACCGAAATAAATATTATTCTTAACAACAGTGTATTTTAAATATAAAAAATAAGAGATGAGAAGGTGTGCATTGACAACTCTTTATTTATTGGCAAGCGACATGTGCAACATATTCCATTCCCTCTCTTAGAGGTGAGCAGTTTAGAGCTTAACAAATACAGCATTCCTGTGAAATAAATAATAACAATATAAAAAAATAGAATAGTCTTTATCAACAGGTATATAGACTAATCTTACTAAATTTACTCTTAGCAATGAGTGATTTTATCTTTTCTTGTTTGATTAACATTAATGACACAGACGGCAGCAGAAATATTAGGCTGCTGTCACTTTAAGACCGAATGCATGGATACAATATACTGATACGCATGCAACTTATTTCTCAACCGTTTCTGTTCACGTCACACATAACAGATGGCGTTTAAGTGAATACTCACCAAGATGGCCATTTTGTCAAATCTGTGTGTATTTGACCATTTAGGCGCTCAAAATTCACTTTGCATGTCCGTGTTCCACTTGCGCACGCAGAAAGCCACTTGGGAAATCTGTATCTCTTTTGCGACGTAATGCTGTTTTAATAACTCTTTTTTTTTTTTTTATTGTCGAGCACATCCTGCAGTTTAGCAGCAGTAGACTGCATTTTATTACAATCACCAATCTAGCTGATTTGCCTGTTAGTGTTGGGCTTTTAGGGAGGAGGAAAGTGCACCGCTGTGAAGGAAAGAAATGCACTAAGAATATCACAGCCCTAGTTTCTTGCTGTCATTGCAGTGTCTCCGCAAAGAGAGCAGCCCTGTTAATGTAGTGAAGCAATTTAAGCTGCACATGGAAAATTGTCTTATGAGTTTAGAGGCATCTGATCGGCCTTTATAGAGACTACCAATCAAACTATATAAATAATCAATGGGAGCACCCTTAGTTTGTGTTATTGTACACTGCCATTCAGAAAATTGTGGTCAAGAAATTTGATACTTTTATTCAGCAAGGATACATTACATTTATCAAGTGTCAATGTAGACAATTGTTACAAAAGATTTCCATTTAAAATAAATGCTATTATTTTAAACTTTCTATTCATCGAAAAATCCTGAAACATTGTGAAATGTATCGCAGTTTCCACTAAAGTATGAAGCGGCACAGCTGTTTTCTACATTGGTAATGATAAAAAAGTAAAATTCAGAATCTTCAGAATGATTTCTGAAGGATGATGCGACTGAATTTTTTGGTCACAGGAATATTTTTAATTTATTCAAACAGAAATCAGTAAAATGTGCTATTTCGCAAAATTTTGATCATATAAATGTATCCTTTCTGAACATAAGAGACTTGTTTCAAAACAATCATTGCTTAAACTTTTGAGCTGTACTGTACAACCAACAATTCATAAAATTTGAGTGTTAAACTGTGTTGAAGTGACTTAATATAAGTAACAATGATACACATTTTTTTTTCTTAGTCTGACCGTGTTTAATTTCAGTAGCGTGATTAGCTTATTAACAAATTTGATTAAATATAAATACAGTATATAAATGGATGGGTTGTTTTTAGCATTTGTGCTTTAGCTGTAGCTTTTTTTCTCAATTGTCAATTTTTCTCCATTTCTTTTCTCAATTATATGAATTACTAAGCTGTATTTCTAGTCGTTTTTACTGTGAATTTATCAGTTCAAGTTTAATTCTCACCATAAATGGAAGTTTTAAGTGAATGTTTATGTGCCATAAAAATGTCTCTCTAGTTAAATTATAATTTGCTTCTTCGGATAGTTAATAATTACATTTAAATAGGTGTTTTCCACTTCAGTAGCTTCAGTGTATTTTTGTTTGTAGGTTGTTGATCAGCTAGTTACTTTCCCTAAAGAGTAGCTCGACTGTAGCTGAACTGCTTTAAATTATGTATAGCTTGTAGCTTCTTTAACACTTATCTATGTGTGTGGCTGGTCTGGTGTCTCCTCTCTGTCAAAGCTTCTGTGATCTCCATCAGGAGCCCGCTGCGTTGAGACCCGTAACTGACCTATCAGCCGTTTGAGTCGTGATCTCTCTTGGCCTTTGTTCCTCTGCACACTTTCAGAGGGCGACTTCAAATTCCAGTGCCCTAAATGTCAGACGGCCTTATACCTTGATGTCATGTTATAAAGCTAGTGCCGTATCACATCAATGCGCCTGACATCTTTTTTTTTTTTTTTTTATGTGTAGCTGTTTTTATAGACGTGCTCTAGATTTTAAACATGGTATGTAAGGGTGTGGAGAGTATAATTAATGGCTGTCATTAACCTGTAACTCTTGCTATGAAACATGGGCAGTCTGCCGAGAGGTGTCTGGTAAGGTAACAAAAATGGATTGGTAGCTTGTTTCTGTCTGACACAAGCTAAATTGGATAGATGTTTCGGATTAAGACTAAATGGATATTTGAAAGGGAATTATTTACACATACCATGAATTCTCCATATTTGAACGTGAAACATTGGTAACTCAAATGGTTGCTAATAAGATAAGAGTGTTTGGCCCAGTCGTGTCTTGTTTAAGGTGATTAAATGGTGTAACCTTTAATCCTAATAAACAGACGGCCATGAGAGTTGGCATGTGTCAAAACAACATGCACAGTTGAGAAATCCTTGACATTGCTGAAGCGAGACAAAGATTTGTTGTGGAAAGAATGCAAGAAATGTTTGATTTGTTTTGGCTCAGCGGCCGTCATTGGTTTGGTTCCCTTGACCCCGCTCCCTTCTAGAAGTGAATATGAAACGCTCATAGGTATCGACTTCTTTCCCCCTAGTTAAACAAGAACCTTTAATCATAATTGATTTATGATTTCGATGTTTGACGTGTTGCTAAGCCAACAACATGACTCTCAAATGCATGGTAAAAATACGTACCACTCGTAAATATGGGATGAATACTGATTTAATATTTTTATTTAAAACTAGATTAATACTTAAAAAGTTGGTAAAAGTCTTCCCTGTACTATTTGAATCAATTTATTAATCCATCCTTGCTAAACGAAACAAAAAAAGGGGAAAAAAGTCTTGCTGACCTCAAACCTTTGAAAAGTAGTGAATATCTTTAGTCAGCATTCTTTTTTTTCAGCTTGTTGCAGTGCATTCTGGTATTGACTTTTTTTTTTTTAATGAAGAATAAATGCTCTGCTGCCTTTAGAATTTGGCCGAGATGAGGTCTTAGAAAGCAGCACAATAATACTGACTGCTTTTTGTGTCGGGATTGCCTTAAAATGCAGCTCAATAGGTTTTGAAACCATGCTATTGTGTGCATTTATGTCCCCACCAAGACCAGTTTAGACCATCTTCTGTGTGACGCAAAGCTCCAGACATCCTGTCTGTCTACTTGAATAATATCTTAGGTACACTTTGCTAATCCTACCCACTTTGAAGCGTTTAGTCTCTGCATGAGCAGCTTTGGATGGCAGCTGCTGCAGTAATTCCAAGTCGGATGCAAGCAAACACTGTGATCAGCAGGGAAATGGGCTGAGCGAAGCTGCTAATTAATATGAGCACATAAACATTTTCTATTTTGGACATTTTTACCAGCACTTCTTTCCACTTATTGAAGCAAATGTGTGAAACTGTTTGCGCGTCGGTTTTCCTTCCAAATCTCCATGTGTAAAGGCCTGTCACGATTGTTTGAATGAATGCTTGATTATTTTCTATTTTATTTTTTTCTGTGTGCTCTTTAATATCAGTCTCTCGTGTGCCCAGAATGTGTCTGTGAAGTTTCAGCTCAACATCCCCCACAGATCATTTATTATCGCTTGTCAAATTTGCCTCTATTTGGGTGTGAGCAAAAACATGCCGTTTTTGTGTGTGTCCCTTTAAATGCAAATGAGCTGCTGCTCCCGGCCCGCTTTCCAAAAAGCTCACGCTTCGTTTGCCAAACCACAACAAAACTGGAGAATCTCACGCAGCCAAAAAGACAAATATTCATGTTCACCCTTTCATTGTTCAAACCCGGAGTCGGATACTGATGGAGAGACAACTTTTAGAATGTAACTGGACATTTCTGAACGGTTAGTGGATAAATTTATATAGTTGCTGTGGAGTTGATTCAACTCATTACTAGCATGTGCCGTCATGTTAATCTTTTGTGCAAATCCAGCGTTGAATTGATACTCATTTGTGAAGCATAAAATGACGGCATCAACAACACTCAACTCTACTACAGCAACTCTTCCTCTTCTCTAAAGCACCCCACATGGCCCCGCCCCCTGTGTTGCGTGTACTCAAGGGCGGCGTTTATGTAAATTTTGGGGTTTGTGATGTCACCAACCCGGGAAGAAGCTCGTTGAAGTCCATACCAGCCGTTGAAAAGCGATTTCTGTAAAAGAAAATATCTCCTTTTGCATTGAACTTTGAACTTTTGTCTGTTTTGTTGCATATTTGGACCTTTTTAAAAAGTATGTCATGTCCCATACAAGGCCAAGAAATCTTTCACCTCATAAACCCCCTTAAGGACATGAGCCGTGTCACGACAGAGGCACACGGGAGCATTGTTATTTTTTGATGCTGTGATGTTATCTCTAATGGCCTGCCATTCACTGCAGTTGCAAACAGCAGTTTAGGGCTTTTATGATATGTTACAAGGAGCTCGAGTGGTATTTTTGCTGCATCAGGATTGCACATAATCAACGATTAACTTCAGAGAATGCTTTGAAATAGGCTATAAATACTTTCCAAGCTGTGTTTTGAGTTTCCAATTATGTAGTTATCCTGTTTTGTTAAATCGCTTTATTGCTTTATAATTTGGCGTGATATCAAATCATCAGTGGAGATGGTCACAGGTTAACCGGCAGTCATGTGTGTTTAAAGATGATAAAATGAGGAAAAAGCGTCTGTATTTGCTGGTGTCTTGAGAAAGAGCAGCAGAACTTGTTTTCGTCGGGGTCCTGCAGTGATTATACTTGCCCCCATTGTGCCCCAGTGGAATCTGAAAGGGTGTCACACATTCAGCTAAATATAAGCGCTGCAATGTATCCTTCACCAGCTATGGAAAATACTTTTCACACTGCTCTAAAATAAGAGGCAGTAGATTGGTGTTCTTGAGACATGTTGTTCAAGCTTTGGAACGTGTGAACAGTTTTTTTTGACATCGGTCTGCTGGCAGTGGAAGGGTCAGTGACTACTTTCAGGCCCCTTACTTCATGCCAAAATTTTAGGCTATGGGTCTTTCGAGTTCGCATACGTGAACCGAATAAATACACATCTGCGATACGTTTACATCGATATACTTTGATGTTGCAAATTCAAAATAATGAAGGACTGCTGCAGGACAAATGCGCAATCCAAGACGTCCTAAACACGAGACGTGCTTGATGTTTTAAAATCGCTTGAATGTTAAAACTGACAGGACCCTAAAACACGTCCAAACTTTGCTGTTAATCCGAGAATCACGTGCGTTTTAAACTGTTGCCTGGTCTGCACGGATCAACTACGATCCCTATAACATCGCACATCCTGCGGTGTGTTTATCGCGCATATGCACATCGCGATATCGATGCTAAAACGATCTATTTTGCAACCAATGCAATTTTCTGTGAGAGCTTTTAACACCAGTTTTCCAAAACCTGCAGACTGGCTCTGACTGACGGGAATTGGCATCAACTCTTCCAGACTGCAGAAATCTGGGCAAAAGTTTGCAGTGTATTTCAGCCTTTAGCGTTGAGACCATCTAAATGCTAATATCTCCTAAAAGTTGGTGATTAGTTTGTTGGAGATTTAATAAAGATCAGCCCAGTTCAAACCGTCTTTCTAAAGGAAATGATAATTGTTTTATTAGGGCCTTTAAATAAATATGAAATGAAAGTTGTTTGTGCCTGTTGGTCTTTGTGGGATTCAACCATACAACCTTTTGGTTTCAAGCTTAGATCTTTATTCACTTTGGCACACAAGAGTGTGGTATACTGTGAGACGCTAGGACCTCCTGGTCAGATCCATGTCAACTGATTTAAGAGTCTCCTAATTTTCTCATGCACACTTATACTGAGCCATCAAAACAAGTGCAGTGTTGACTCAACGTGGGCTATATGGACAGCCGTTACATGGAAAGTGCAATAAATCATTTCCACTCCTCTTTTTAAGTGTTACTGCAAGCATCCATCTACATTTATCAGGTTTCACCTTTCTTTCGACATCCTACCACCTGAGTATGTCGAGCGGCACCCAAAACACGCTGGGAAATTTGATACTCCCTGTGACCAATCTATTAAAGTACTTGCCATGAGCACAACGTCTGTATTACTCTGCCATTCGCAGTGTTACTCGTGTTTAAAGGGGTTTCTCGTTCTCATCTCATTAAAATTACATTGGGGAAGACAACTGGGTCATTGCATTGGTTCTTGAATTGGCTTCTTATTTGGTTTCCTGCTAATTGATACACTTGCTCATCCTTAGAACACCAGGACAACCGGTGGAGACCAGCCTCTGACCGGTCCAGGATTGGTAGTTGATAGTGTAATTCTTAAAGGGATAGCGCACCCAAAAATGACCGTTCTGTTTTCATTTCCTCTTCAGTGGTAGTGGGGAGAAAAGTTTTTTACCATCATTTACTAATCAACACTGAATATAAAAACTGAGTTGCATATAAACTAGTGCTGTCAGTCGTTTAAAGAAAAGTGAATAATTAATCGCACATTTTGTCTGTAATTTAAGAGTTGTTAATATTTCTTTTTTATATTGTAATAATTTCACAGTTACTCTCCAAATTGATGGTATATTTTAAATGTTTGTTTAATGACATCTTTTTATGAATGAAGGCCAGTTTTACTGATGCTAATTACTGGTGCTGATGTCGCTATGAAACTGATTAATTTTTTTAAAATTTAAAAAAAACAAAAAACATTACAGACATTCAACATTACAGTATAACTGAAAGCTCAACGTTTATTAGGCTTTAAAAAATGACAACTTTTAATTTAAGTGAACTTTAAAACAGTCACATAAACCGATAATAATAAATGTCATATTTACCTGTGTCCTTCTTACTTGTCTAACAGGTAGGAAATATACAATTTATAACACATTACAGTCTTCCCTGCATAAATTATAAATTAAATATAGATTAATCCTTATTAACGCTACCTATGTTTTTTGATTAACATTGATATACTTCACAGCAAGAGGTTTATTATGCTACTGTCCACTGCCGATCATGACGCATATCTAATTTTCTCACAACTGTTTAAGACTGTTCTCATGAGGGCACTCGACAAAACGGGCATTTTGGCATAATTCTGTGTTTTGCTTGTTCAAGCGCAAAAGCGTCTTTCTTTGCACGAGTCGTGTGCGTGTGTCACATGACACGACATTCACAGACAGCGTGTTCTCATTGTCTTGTGGCGCTTGAGTGGTTTAAAGCATTTAAAAATGGTTATAAGCGTTATAAGAGGAAGTTTTATACTTTTTATTGATATAATTATATATGGCTACAGCCATAGAAATGGTTAGAGATCTGTCACGCAACATTAAAGAGTGTCAAAGCAACATTTGAATTTTGTTTTTAAAATTGACAATTTAAAAATTCAAATCAAAAGTAGCATTGCTTATTGCGACTATTGGATGGGAGACGCACTACAGATAATGTTTGGTGAGGTTTTGTTCATGCATCAACTGAATAGAGCATAGACTAAATATCTCATATAATCAAAATGACAGTTGACACCTTTACCTGTCGTAGCTCTTACATGTCACGTGCTCAAAAGAGAGAACCGTGCCAACGGAGAACCGTTAACTAAATATCACCATTCAGGTCGATGGTTATGGTTTCGACCAAAACTGAAAATTGACATGCATCATTATTCATGTTTTGAATGACATGATGATGACAGAATTGTAATTTTTGGCTGAACCACATCCATGTTTGTATTCATGTGTTTACATGTAATTTCATCAGACAGCGCGTCTCCTAACTGTAAGCGGCAGCGCAGTAAAGGGTGAAGACTGTCTGACGTTTGGACAGTGACAGGGTTATATAAAAATCAAACAGGTGTTTGAGAGTATAGGCTTGACTTTGAGTTGGGGGGAGGGAGTGCTCTGTCTGTGTGTGTTTGGAGAGGCGATTGGCCCAGAGCACTAGCGACAAGACTGCGTCAGACGGCCGTGTATTTAAGTGAGGGTCCGGCGCTTTCACTGCAGCACTTTTTAGCAGAGTGCCGAATCTTACACGCAGGCAGACAGCACAGACAGGACTCTGCAGAATGAGCTCCGACAGCCTGTGTTTGCTCTTTGACCTGCTCATCCAGACTTTAGCACCACAAAGTGCCCAATCAGGATAACCTTACGCCAAACGCAAACAACCAAAACGGCTCCTCGACGAGAACCCAATCGAAGAACATGGCTTGTCAAGTCCTTCTCCACAGGTAATGAATCTAGCGATTCAGTGGAAAAAGAGCTGGGGATGTTGTGGGAAAGGCTGTCGTTCTGGGTGAAACTCTTGAAGTGGATTGATTCGTTCCCGATGGACTGTTGTTTATTGGTTTTTCGACCAAGGCTGCATGTGAAACTCTGATAAGACTGCCTCTCAGATGCATGACCGCAAACCTTATGTAACACTGCTGATGAGTTGAAATATGACTATTTGGTGAAAACAAGATAGGTAGACTCGTAAAACTGATGAATCACTGCATGATGCAGCATTTAATTCACACACAATTGCATTTGTGTGTGTGTGTGTGTGTGTGTGTGTGTGTGTGTGTTCTCCACTGCTGATAAAATAAAGTGCCGAGTCAGAGTAAGCCGTCTGTATGTAATCGTCTTAAAGCCTCAGCTGATCTCATAGTGATACAGCACATTATTTTTAGGTCTTTTATTTTTGTTAGCTCCTTTATTCATATGGAAACACATTGCATATTGGAAAATCCAGTTACTATCATGACACGCATGTTAATGTGTAAAGAGTGACATTGGACAAAGATTATGAAAACAAAATTCTTTTTTTATGTGCATTTCACAACGAGACCAGTGATTTTTGATTTGTGAAACACTAAAATATTGGTGATAATGTCGGTTTAAGCCGTATCTCTACCGAACATTTAAACGGTTTATGAACTGCATTATTTTATTGTTTTGTGTTTCATGGGGTGTCCTCAAAATGTCAGTATGCTTTTCAAAAGTTGTCATAATTTAGAAATAAAAGGCATTTTTCTTACCCTGATTTTAGCCCTCTGATTTGAACGCTCTGAGAGACTGCCGTGATTGGCTAACATCTTTGCCTATGAAATAGCTAAGTGTTACTCTCTCGAAAAACTTTCAGCACGTTTTTACTAATCCAGCTCATAAGGTTAACTAATTGTGAAAAGCACTACATTTAGATCAATGGCATTATTTTTAGATCGTGGCATGAAAGGCTGCAGTGATGAACATTGTAGCCGATTACAGACATGATGTTGAGCCCATGAAAGTGTTGATAAACTCAATTTCTGCACACTAACGAATGCTTTCATCATAACAAACAGTGCAAATGCAATAAAACTAAGCGAGTCCAGAACTCGGTCACTGATAAACTTGCGCTGTTTGATTGACAGCTCCTGCGTTCTTTGATCACTTTCTATATATAATTTAATCTGTTTAAATAACAGATTATTTTCATCCTAATATGAAGAACAACATGAAGTTGGCCGTTTACTTTCATGTTGTTGCATTACCGTCGAGTCAATATCGTAAAAGTCTGCGCTGAAAATGCGCAGAATATGTACTGAATACAAATGCTCGACTTCAGACATTCATTTTGAGAAGAAACGACTATATTCCTAGCATTAGGATCATTTGAAAGGTAATGTTTATTTCAGTCCTGTTTCACTCTTCTCTCCTCCTCGTCTCACTAATGGCAGTGGTCGCTAATGTTGCAACGATGAAGTAGGCGTTGATTTCTTCGGCGGAGGCGACGTTTCGCCTATCTAGGCTCGAGTCGTTTGCATTTCTTGGTGTCAATAAAAGCTAAAAGGGAGGTTTTCATGTCTGAAACATACAGACATACCTCTTATGTCAAAAGGTCAAGGAAAAGGAGATAAGTAGTTAATGTTTTGATGCATAAAAATAAAAGCATTTAAATCATTGACCATAAAATAAACCGCATCTTTCAGTATCACCCAAACTGTCTACATCATAAGTCCATAGTTTTGATCTGTTTCATCGACATTAGAGTTCAGGTGAGGCGCTTCAGCAGAGGAAGTGAATGGGAAGGCGTTACAAAAGGTTCTTTATTAGAGCGCTTCATACTGAGTATTGCACGCATTACTGTAACTGATCTCTCTCGCTGCTTCTGGAGCTCTGTGTGGGCAAGATACTGAGTATCTCTTAAACAAGGCTGGTTTTGTTCTCTCTTGCAATATTGAGCAATGCGCTTTTCTGTGCTGACTAGAAAAAAAAACAAAAAAAAACTCATTTTTCAAAAAAAGTGCTTCTCTGGTCTAGTTGCCCCCAGCAGCAGTTTCCTTCCTCACATGACTTCCTCTTTTCAATGGCCATGCTATTTAAAAAAACAAAAAGGCAAAGTCATTTTCATGTGTCATGGATCTAGATTAAGATGTCTGGAATGAATTCTTGGAACTCTGACAGATTTAACAACTTATTAAATAAGAGAACAGATCCTAGAAATCAGGAAATCATTTGATGTTGTGACCTTCTAGCACTAGTCATGGGTTACATACACTGTAGATGATGTCAGGTGTCTGGCTTTTCCTTTTTCATGGGATGACTGGTTGAACACAAGCCTTCCTTGCAGCCTAGAGAGCTCAAGGGGTCAAGACATGATTACACCATAACACCGCACAGCTGCCGCCGAATGATATCGAGGACTTCAAAATCTGATCTGATCTTCACACGTTCTGTTTGTGTGCTGATGTGGCCTGCGAGAATGTATGGCAGACCACCTGTTCTGTCCATCAGGGCCTTATTTGTTCCTATCCCAGAACCAGACACGGGTGCTAACAAGCAGCGGTCAACTCGTGTTATGTAAGCAAGCGTTCCTGGCATGTCTGAGTTTGTTTATGGGTTTGCTAAGTCACCCTTCCCGCAATTCGTCTCAGATGCCCACTTTCTGACCCTCCTGATGTTTCCCGTGACCTTTGCAGGAAATGAAATAAAAAACACGTTTTTTTTTGTTTTGTTTTTTTTACAGTGTACGTGACTTAAGAAATGATTCTTCTTTTCCCTGATGGCACATTTTTGTATAAAGAGTATGAGTAGGTAAAGTAATACAGTTAATATCCTCCTAATGTTTGCTTCCTTTTCTTCTCTTTCCAGTTCACACATTTCTTCCATCAGCATTCTTCCAGGATCTGCTGAGTAAGTGTCTACTACTTTTTTTTTACATATATATATATATATATATATATATATATATATATATATATATATATATATATATATATATATATATATATATATAAACAGTTGCCTTTACATCAACACCATAAATGGCAATGCCACATATATATGTGTATGTGTATATATTATGCTATTATGAAACCTTGAGCATACAAAGCCTTTCTCTGACCAATAGGTCCATTTTCATTGTCTATTTGAAGTTAATTTAGCTGACATTAATTTGGTCTATATGCAATTATCCTCTGGTCTAAATCAGATTTGTCAAGTCAAAGGGACACAGTATGCAATAAACAGACCTTTTAGGTGGACAGAAGGCCAAATGAAGCTGAACCAATGTGATTATGGTCTTCAAAACAGATAACTAAGGGATGCTTTGTCTTGCGGTCAAAGAGACTGATTTGCTCTGTGGCGTTCAGAAAAATAGAATTGAAAGTGGAATTCTGCCAAATTGTTATCCATTGCTGACATTCCACTAATTGTGTTCATAATAAAATGAAACCCACCATCACATTAAGAATGATGAATAAATTACATTCAATCGCTTCTGGTTTCCTACTGGCGAATGGCTTTTCAACGGAAGCCTTGAGTACTAGCAGAAAACTGTGGCAGCAGGAAGAATATTATCCAATTTCTAAATGGCCTCAGAGCAGAAAATGCATTAAAGTATCTGAAACTGAACGTCTTCAGGCAAAGAGTGCATCTGCTCCTGGAATTCTGAAGCATTAGCGAGCTGATCTAAAAAGAGACCGCCACGGTTCATGGTGCAGAGCACAAACAACTCTTTCCTCTAATGATTACTGTTGGAAATATGGAGCATGCAGAGGTGGCGTGACCCAACAAAGCACGTGGGCACGTGGAGGTTGGTTAGAAAGGCTTGCTTGGGGGGGGGGGGTCTATTGTTCCACACAAAACAACATAGCCAGTGCATCAGTACAGGGCACATTTGACATTAGAGACTTGGCTGTTATAATATGGAGAGTCTTAGTAAGCTCAAAACATGTCTATTTTCAGACGCAAGAATCTGTGGTGCTCAGGATGGAGGGCTATTTGTTAGAAAGATGAGCTTGCAGTGAAAACTTCTTGGATGACCTTGTTAAATAGGTCAAACAATGATTAATATGGGTACTGCGTGTTCCAGCCTCAATGGGAAGCCATTTTGAATAGTTGTCTTGAATGTGTTTATTTGCAGTATAATCCAGAGGACCATCCGTGCTGCAGTGGAACAGCATTTGTTGGACCTACAGACTTCAATTGACAAGGAGCTCGGCAGCTATGAGAGTCAAGTGTTGGACTCCCAACCCATTCAAGGGTGAGTTTGACAATAAACGCAACACATACCGACACGACCATGGCATTTGTTTGTTTGTAGCTGAATTTTGTAAGTATTTGGAGAGAAGTTTGAATATGAATGGCTTAGAGGTTGTTGATGTGAATCATTTTCCTCCACAGAAACAGCCCTAGTCAGAAGACACCAGGGCCTGAGAACCATGAAGATGTGCAGTCTGAATCTGAGGCAGAGCCTGAGACTCTCCCTGAGGGTACAGAGGAGAGCTTGCCATCAGAGAATAGCGAGGTAAGCAATTACATGGTTAAACTTAGCTGGAATTTTATTTATTTTATACAACATAACTAAGAAAGCCAGAGGAACAGCCTTAGAGCAGTAGTTCTCAACCAGGGAACCTCAACAAACGTGCAAAGTGGGTTTTAGATGACTTAAAATGAGACAAAACAACCATTTCCAAGCAAACGGTCTTGGAAAACCTTAATATATAATGAGAGAGCCTTATTTTAAACGTGTTATTTTTACATATGAGAACGTCAGGTAAATTAAAGAAGAGTTCTAAGTGAAACTCTAAAATGTTTTCTTTTAAATTTGTTTTTGTTTTTTGTTTTTTTAACCAGGCTTCAGTAATTTCGAGTTATTGACAATGAAAAGTTATTGAAATGACTTATTTTCAAAAATGTGGCTTTAGTCAATTCATTGGTTCATGAATGGACTTTGAGTCCACTTCTTTGGACAACAAGACTGTAAAACGTCCGTTTCTGTCAGTTTTACAACACCAAAAGGAGCACCAAAGGTTGTGTGTACTTACTACTCCCAAAATCCAGTCATTGACAAAACATGATTTAAAAACTTGCAGCTCTGCAGTTGAAAGCTGACTCATACGAACACCGTCATTCATCTTGAAATGATATGATTCGATTCGCGTCTTCTCATTGCTTCTGTGGACTAAGAGGGTTTTGCTGACAAAGGGAAGAGGCGTTTAGCGGTTTCTGCCAACGATCCAGTATTTCTGAATGGGCTGAGGCTGGGATTTAGCGGATTTGAAGCAAAAGTATTTGATGAACGTAGGAGAGCATTCGCTCAATATCATTATAGATTATTATTTTATAGTTGTATTTTCATTTTAATTAAATATATTTGTCAGAAACTAGGCCCATAGATTAAAACTAGTTTCGAAACCCAACTAGGGTTTGGGGTCTTTGAATATTGTTGTGGACAGTGGTGGTCCTTGTAGTCAAAAAGGTTAAAATCCACTGACTTGGACTATTTCTGTATTTTACAACTGGCTCTGAAGATGATTAGTCTCTCTGCTTATCAACAAGGCCTGTAAAACATGGCAGAGCTGCTCCTCCTCAGGAGAGTGAGAAACAAGGGCCTTCCAGTCAGATAAACAAACCATCAACTGTTCTCAGCAGGCACAAGCAATCTTCCCCCGTTTAACACCGTGCCAGAGTGAATGAAACATTTCAGATAAAGCACTTTCCTCAAGTAGCTAATTAAGTAACTAGATGAGGATGGTTCAGAAGAAGCGTCACCAGAGCTGATGATAAAGGTTTGTGTCTCTTGACTCTCTTTAGCTGTGAGGTGTAATAGTGACAAATGAGTCTGGGATCCTGGCTCAGTGACGACGATTAACAGTCTCTTTGGGAGGCTTCTCTTCCCTTCCACACGTGCCTAAAGTTCTTGTGCCCTGGCCACAGGTTAGGGACATATGAACTGGGTCACCTTCTTTTAATAGCCAACCCTGAGGAATGACAGCACCACCTGGTTAATGAAAACACACAGGGGTGGGGAAAACACACCTCATTCCTCAGTCTAATCAGCTGCCGACCTTGGGATGCAATCGTCCGTAAACACCCACAAGGCCTAGATATGTTTGAGTGTTCGAATGGCTTCAAGAACATTTGACATTGAGCGATATCTCCCGCATAATGCCGAGACGTATTATCTTTTTCACTTCTTAACTGATTGGTGCAGTCAGTGGTAATTCCCCTCTTTTCCCCGCAGGAATCTCAAGGTTCTCAGCTCAGCAGCCCTGCCACGGAAGAAAGTTCTGGGATGGACCTTGACGCGGAGACTCTCATAGACACTGAGAATCTCAACACCGAAAGGTTAGATTAAGATGCAGTCACAATAACCGTCGTTCAGTGAATTTTCAAGCGGCGAAATCCAGTCAATATTAATTCCTGCGATCAGGAATTTTGAGTAAGATTTCCCCATGCAAACATTATTACATTTTAGCTGTGCACAATCACCCAGAATAGTTTATTAACTCTACAGGTACATGAACTCAAATGCGTTAACTCGATGAAAAAATGCAAAAGTATGCATTGCAGGGCTGTAATAGCAAGCATTACCATGAACCGTACGGTATGGACGTCACGGTTCAGTTCATGCAACGCCATTTGCTACAAAAGGATAAATTGCAGAAGAAGAACAGATGATCTAGATCAAGGGTGGCCGCTGTCCTGCAGAGTTTATCTCCAACCAGCTCCCGCCTGGAAGTTTCTATACGCCTAGTTAGATCTTTATTAGCTGGTTCAGGTGCGTTTAATTGGCTAAACAGTGCAGGACAGGGCCGAGTTTGGACACCTCTGATCTAAATGTACGTGTAATCTTTCAACCAGTGTTTTAGCCGCGGAAAGACAATAAAACAGCTTGAGAATAACATCTCGCGTAGCATTTCATTTACCTCAGGCAAGTCATTTAGTGTCCACAGCATGTTAGTAATGAATTCATTTATTATATTTACTTTACCTGTTAGTAATGTCTTAATTATTTAATATGTTTTTAATATAAGTTTAGTTTTCTCCCCCTGCTGTACCAAACCCGTACCGAACCGTGACTTCAATACCGGGGTACGAACTGAACCATCATGTTTGCGTACCGTTACATCCCTACCATGAGCTCTTCTTTTGTAGTCCGTTTTCCCTTTTAGGTTAAGAACTCTCATGGTGAAGTAACACCGTATTATTTACTGACACATTACTCAAACTGACATGTTTAAAGCTAGCTGCCTGAATAATATTTTTAGTGGCATGGGCATTTGAATGGCACAGGCTCGAACAAGCACGCAAGAATGCACATCGAGTATGTACAATGAAGACCGCACACGTGAAAGCGCTGGCCAGCCATTGCGTTTGTGTGCTCACGTTGAGTGTATTTCTGGACTACAGCTGCCATGCAGAAACTATTTTTCTAATGAAAAGACTGATTTTAAAAGCTTCCAAGAATAACTTTTTACAAGAAAACGTGCAAAATTGTTCTGTTCTTTTAATAGCAAATAATAATAGAAATGTCTAGCTATAAATAGCTTGTAAATTTCAAATTGTGTCCTTATAAAACTTTTGTAAGCCTGTTACGTCTTACATCTGATAAGCGAGTGTCCTAGATTCCACATTCTATTAGCCTGTATAATATGTGTGGGTGTGACTAGTAAAGTTTGGATACACTTTAAGCTGGCAATTCATGTCATTCAGCCTGAATTATCTTTGCTTGTTTTACACCCTTATTAATAGACTAAATATGACAAGTTTTTTCCCTCGCAAGACATTTTAAGAGCTTGCATGGAATCGCTCTATAATTGTCAAGCGTGACGGGAACAGATCACACAGTTGTCATCACCTCACTCAGGAGTTCATAGTCATTTGTTTCCATCTTCACACAGACTGGAGAACTACCCAGACTACGAGCAGATGGACCAGGCTGATGTGATCACCTGTGTAAGTATATTTGGACACCACAAGGCTTCTGTCTGTTTTTCTGCACTGTGAGACTTGAAGCATCTAACCAAACTCTTCCAATGACTCACAGGAGCCCGGTGACTGTGACCTGAATGCTAATCTTGAGTCCACGGAGTCAACCAGCATTTTATCGGACTGCGAACAAGAAGGTAACTCTCTCTACTAAGTCTCTATAAAGTTGCACTGTGTATTAACTGGGGGGGGGGGGGATTTCCTGTGCAAAACAACATGATTATACAAAATGATTAAAATAATAAACAGGACACATTTTGAAATTAGTGTGCTTTAATTCATCTATTCAGCCAACTTGTGGAAAATGGGGAAGGTTTAGGAAACCTGTTTGAAATCAGTCATTATTTTTGCTGCAAATTGTGGCGTACAAATTGCAAACTTTACATTTAAGCTCATATAGACCGTATTGTTCCGAATATTAGAAATGCATCTGAAAAAAACGAGTTTGTCTTATATTCAGTGTCTAGACTTTTACATGTTAAATAATACACCCGCAATAATAGGTGGAGCCAAACACACGTAAAACAAGTGTGACAAGAAATGCGGTGTGTCAGAGTGTTTATGTTAGAAGATTGCAAGCGCAAAAAAACTTTAAAATCTTACCATCTGGAGCTGTGATGTTTGCGTGCATCGCTGATGGCACCAAACTTCTTTAAAAATGTAAGATGGCACCCAGATTTCAAAACTACAATAAGATTTCACTTCTACTGTTA
The DNA here is from genome assembly GCA_037194245.1 of Opsariichthys bidens. NCBI lineage: Eukaryota > Metazoa > Chordata > Actinopteri > Cypriniformes > Xenocyprididae > Opsariichthys > Opsariichthys bidens. The sequence continues at coordinate 18,174,659 of CM074297.1, forward strand.
ATGAAGTTTTGATAGGCTACATGGTTTTCACTATGAGATGGATAGCCTATTTGTTATATAATTCAAATGGGCTATTTTTTTATGGTATGCCAAAAAGTGTTTATTTTAAAAAGTGATCTTTAGTACATTTTTCCAGTATTCAATACAAAAAAGCATGAAAAGTATTTTATAAAGAAAATATTTGAAAATAAAAGATTTGGTCATCAAAAATGTACATCTTGAAAAACGGGGGGGGGGGGGGGGGGGTTGTCTTATAATCAGTGTCGTCTTATTTTCGAGACAATATAGTAAGACTGATGGGATGTGTTTATGTATGTGTGCAGTGTCTGAATGTTGACAGTTCCCTTGACTCTGAAACTTGAGATTTAATAGATCACAGAGCTATAAATAGGGAAAGTACTCATAAACCACCAACATGCACTCTTCTATTTTCCCATGCATGTGTAGATGTATATGAATCATAAATGTAGTTGAAGTAAATTGAGTGAATGCTAGTTATGATAGTATTTCAAACATAGATCCACATTATTGTGTGTGTGTGTGAGGCTCATAGCTCATCGCACTCTTCTGTGCTATCTCTCTCTTCTGGTCAGCATCATGCCCCATCAATTTCCCACTCATTGACTTCACATGTTTGCACCTGCAGAGAGAAGGGAGCGGTAAGTAGCATCTCCACAGCCCTCCCCCCTGCTCATCCATCATCCGCTGCTTCTCTCCGGCTGTTTTCACACTTGTTTCAAACCAGAGTTTGACTCCACCCCCTCCCCTTTACCCCACAGCTCTCTTCTCACACTGCATTATTTTGTCATGAAACCACCATTACACTTTCAGCATCGGCTACATTGGTCCAAAACCACTCAGGCGCTAAAATTTTACCACCAAAACTTGTGCGCAAACACTTGTGGAGGCACTTATCCTTCTTAGACTAGTAGCATTAAGCATCTATTGTATTTATTGTACAAAATGAATATACTTCACCAAAATTTTTCATACAAATGACTAGGCCCTTTCTCACCAAGGACGATAACTATATGTTACCCGTGCTGGCAAAATGAGTCACAGTGAGTTATTATTCTCACATTCTCTTCTAAAAAGCCTTCAAAAGGATGTATGATTTGTTGGAATCGGACAAATATGACTTGAGCTACACTTGTTGAAGTCGATAGAGTCAGCAAAGTCAATTGTGAGAAAAATCGAGTTAGTTTTCTGAAAGTTGTAATACCACCAAAACACAAAACACATATCTATAGGAAAAATACATCTATTCAACTTTTTTTCCCCCATGATTCTAATAACTAATGAAATAGACCACCTATATATTAAGACCTACTGAATCACACAGATCTAATGTTACTCAGATGTTTTTCCCCAAACAGTTAACCAAACGTTCACTTAAGACATAACAGATGTTTGCGTGAGTACTCGCCAAGAAAGGTTAGATGAACCTTTTGTATCGTTCGTGGCGTCTTTGTGCGCTCTGTTCAGGTTTGTCAGTCAGTCAGATCGTTTTGTTTACATCAGCATGAGTTTGGAAATCACATTTCATTGGTTCAGGCTCGCGTTATTGAGAAACTCGCTATGAATCTTCAGTGTTGGAATGCTGCGCTTCAAAACGACACCAAACTTATGCTGAGCGAAGCGGCAGTAGTTGAGAAGCGATCGGAGAAAAACAGCATTTTTCATGGTCAAAGGAAAGGTACGCCTCAGAAAATATACAAATAAAGTTACTTTTAGATGTTTAATTGCTATTTTGAGCATTGTGATCGCTAGACGAGGGCTTAATGAACTCATTTTTGTACCTCAATTTCAACAAAATTGACTCTTTTCACTTGTTTGGCTCGAAATTAGCCCGTATTCTGAATCCCAGTACGGGTCACTTATAGAGTTTTACTAATTTTTCTAATTCTATGAGAATAGGGAAGTCCACATTACAGCCATAACAGTAAAGACACAGATGAATGACATCATTGGAATCACTTTTTTTTTTTTTACAGCCAATCAGAATCTATCCTGCTTTAAAGAGCTTGAGCATTTAAAGCAGCAGATGACAACTGCAGTGCATGCTTATAAGAAACAGAACATTATCGTTATCTTTAAAGCTGTTGTTCTTGTTGCGAACAAGCCTCCACATGAATTCACCATAGCTCTAGCTTTCGCACATACCAAGTTCACACATACACTAAAAATGCACTGGTGTGAAAGCGCCTTCAGTTTCAGTTTGAGACTCTGAGTAAACCATCGGCTCCTCACACGCACCCAGTTGTACCTGCTGACTCCCACTATTTACCATCTGGCCTCAGCAAATGCATCAGCTTTCTCCTAATCAACCACCATGTCAGACATGTAGGCAGTGCAAATTTGATCAGCTACGTTTCCATAGCAGGCCCCGGTCCAGTACATTCTCTGCCCTCTCAGGGCAATGTGACTTCTAGTCGGAGCATGTGTCCTTGCATCATGCACGATAAACAATGGCTGCTGTCATTGCTGATGTAGCAGCAATGAAGCCGTTTAAATATTTTGGCTCCAAAATATATATGTGTGTGTGTGTATGAATGTTTGCCAGAGTGGATGACATTAAACTGTGCACTATCACCCAGAACCGTCGTCTGCCAAATAACACCGTGCTCGTCCATTTCCTTGAAATAATCTGACGTAGTCTGAATTTCATATCTTGGTTTCCATGTGTTGTCCTGCTCGCTCTCTATGTATCGGAGCAACTCACCAACTTAGACCTGGGGTTGATATCAATATGCAAAGCAACCTAGAATTTCTAACTCGTTGTATGTGATTAAAAAGAACCGTTGTGATGATGCTCGTGCATGACAGCGTATGCGTCTGTGTCTTTGGCAGACCCTGTGCCAGTGTTCATGCCATGGCAAGAGGAGACCGAGTCAGGGGAGGCCCAACTGTCCCCACTGGCGGGCCGCATGATGCCCCTGCCTCTAGAAGAGGATGCTCAGCCAGTACTAGACCGCCGGTTCCTGGAATTTGGCCACAGTCAGCGGTTCTTGCATCAGGACCACGATGGCACCTCCTCCACCAAAGCTCTGTCCTGTGGGAGGTGAGCAGAGTAACCACAATCTCTCATGAACACTCGGATACACTGATTATCAGACTGACGCTTGTGTCATGTCTCGCAGGCCTCGCCGTGCCTCCCTCTCTTCCAAAGACAATCTGAAGGGGGACACCGTCTCCCAACAGCTCACCAAGAAACTCCAGAACCTCAAGAAGAAAATTAAGCACTTTGAGGAACAGTTTGAAAAAGAGAGAAACTACAAGGTAAGAGTCATGCACAAGCAACACCCTTACCTAACCAGAACACCCTAGCAACCAAATAGCAACATATTAACAACTATTTTGCATAAGAATAAGTCAGTTCTCCTGATGAAGTAATCATGCATATCTAACCCACAAGCACATAACAGAACATTTTTGCACATTCATACACACTAGCAACACCCAGGGATATGATATTTCCGTATTTTCCGACCTTAAAAGTATGATCCACGTGAATTGTGTAAATCTGAGAAAAAAAATGTTTGGGGTTGGGTGTATTGTGGCTGGTTATTGTACGATGATTGAAAATCGCAAAATGGCCTTAAACAATTACTAAACAAACTTTTTCTAATAGGTCTATATTTATTTCATTGCACGAGTTTGTGCCGCCATTTCGGGACCGTTAGCCAGGATTTGAGGTGATAAAGAGAGTAAAAATCAGCGCTGAAACAGTGTTACACATTGAGAATGTGATATGGCTCAGTGCGATCATCAAATCGCCGCACTTTGGATGAATTTATATAATCTTATGCGTTGCATGATTCGGAAAAAAGCACAGCTTTCAGTTTTGACTCATAGTAAATGCCACTCAGCAAGTGCTGTGTGTTTTGAGACGCATAGACTTTGCATTTGCGAATGCCCAAATTCGTAATGAGAATCTTTTATAGATCTGTTATTGTTAACAAAGACTTTCCGCCAAAATATCTCAATGTTTTAACGTTTGAAAGCAAGAAATATAGACATCCATAAATGTTAGTATTATAATGCTAATAATAATTATTATTGGGGTCCATCTTTTTTGTCTTTAGTGAACTCCCTAAACAACTTCACACTTCAGCAAACTCATGGCAGCAAGTTTTGCTCTATGGCAAAATCTTGTGCACATGCAACAATTCCAGAGATTATCGTTTAAATTGAAATTGCCGTTTGTCGTTTGCAGCCATCTCACGCTGATAAGGCAGCGGATCCAAAGGTGCTGAAGTGGATGACTGACCTTACCAAAATCCGCAAGCAGCTCAAAGGTAAGAGTGACTGTGTGAGAAGGGGCAGCAGTTTGGCTGTGGAGTTTGTGATTGTCAGTGTCATACCGTTATTGGGCAGTCTCGGTCCGGCCCCTGTAGCGCAGAGTGGAGAAGTGTGGAGTTGCACTGCATGTCTGTAGAGGCTCTGGGGCTCTCTCTCATGGGACCACCCTCATACTCTACCAGAGACCCCTCCGCTCACTGTGTTTGGCCCCCCACACTTCCCATCATCCATTTCCATTTGATGCCCCCAATCAGAGGTGCACTGTCGTATAAAGTCTCTCTTTCTCTTTAACTAAATCCACTCGGATGGCCCGCATCGGCAGGACGACAGCACCTCTTCCCAAAAGGTTCCCTGAGGCACCAGGCCATGCTTCAGTCATACAGATGCCACTCGTCCTCTTCCTCCGTCCCGAACCCACCCCATTTTACACTGTCACGCCCCCTCAATGCCTCTAGACAGGCGCCCCACTTCTGTAAGTACATATATGCAGCAGTAAGTAGCCTTCAACACTTGAGTTTGACACACTGTGCTCTTCTTCTCTCTCTGACTGTCTCTCTGACCGCGGTCTCGCAGACGCATTCCCCCTACGGGACGCTCTCAGCCACGTGTCTCAGCTTCTTTAATCATCTAAAGTGTGTGTTTATGAGGGTTGTCGTTTGATAGGTGCTGAGGTTCAAGGGCTCACAGGCTCACTGAGCTCCCTGTGCATCCTCTGCTTCTTTTGAGGATGCTGAAAAGGAAAATTGGCCCTCTGATATTGTACTCTGTGAGGTCGTCAGTGCACATCTAGAGGACTTTTTCTCAGATTGTGGTGGTGCTGAGTGAGGTTGATCATTGACGGTTGGGGTGGCCAGCTCTACCCGAAATGTCCGCAGCAACCGGTAAACCTTCTGGCCTCCTAAATCTCTCTCTCTCTCTGTGTGTCTCTTACCCAGATGCCAAACACAAGGCTGAAAGTGAGTTGACTCCACAGACACGTCCACGCAGTAATACTCTGCCCAAGAGCTTTGGATCCACACTGGATCAGTCGGCTCACGAGGGCCCTGTGGAGAGTGAGGCACGGGGACATCGGCCCACCCGAGAAGAGACTCTGGAGCTCATTCAACACTGCATCCAAACCAAAAGAGTCGAGGATGGATGGCCGGAGGACGTCAGAGTGAGTTCCAGCTTCTTCAACTTTAATTCGCTGCATAGATCCATTTCACACTCACCGTATCAAACGTTTTCAAGAAGGTATATTTGTAACATTCAATGGCTGGAATAAACGACATGACTTTTGCACCGAAGTAATGTTGCTGTTTGAGCAGAAACAGTGTGAGTGATGAGTTGAATCAACTCCACAGAAACTACATAAATTTATCCACTAACCGTTCAGAAACGTCCAGTTTCATTCTAAAAGTTGAGTCTCTCCATCAGTGTCGACTCCTGTTTGAACAATGTAAGGCTGAACCCCATTACTGATAATTGTCATTTTGGCTCCGCGAGATTCTCCAGTTTTATTGTTTTTGAGCTGTTAGAGCTCCGCCCTCTTCTGGAAAGGGGGCTGGGAGCAGCAGCTCATTTGCATTTAAAGGGACACACACCAAAACGTTGTGTTTTTGCTCACACCCAAATAGGGGCAAATTTGACAAGCTATAATAAATGATCTGTGGGGGATTTTGGGCTGAAACTTCACAGACACATTCTGGGCACACGAGAGACTTATAGTACATCTTTTAAAAGGTGTTGGTCCCCTTTAAAAACGTTCATGCGCTCAACAGATTTGTTTTCAACGCTCAAAAAACAAGCGTAAAAAGAAATGTTTAGTGCACCGTGAGCATATCTAATGTAATGCCGCAATCAACGTTTTTTATTCATTTTCACGTTTCACTTTAACCGTGACAGTCATAATCGATTTTGTTTCGTTATGTGATGGCATTCTTTGCCTCCATATTTTGAATTCGGGGGGCATTTTTTGCCCCAAGCCCCCGTTAATTTCCGACCCTGCTTCATACTGATTCCATCCAGCTGGAGATTATCAAACGTTTGATATTTTCTGTCGACATTGTTTTCAATTCTCTTGCATTTCCTTGCAAGATGTATGGTATTGTTTGATGCCCAGCTCTTTCTTCTTTTTTTTTTCTGTAAACATTTACAATGGTGGCAAGTATATGACGCCTATCATTTTAAAACTCTAAAAGTCTTGACGTTTATCCAGCTTTAACATCTAATTTAAGAAGCTGATTTGTTGCTCACACAGAAAATGACCAAGGAGCATCTTGCTAGTGAGAAAACTGTACTGCAGAAGAACCTTCTGTTCTATGAGGGACTTCATGGGCGCCCAGTAGGTGTCCTACACACACAAAAGCAGAAAAATTGTCCTCGTGTACACAATGCTCTGACCAAAGTCTTCCTGCAGGTGACCCGAGAGGAGCGCTTGATTGTAAAGCCCTTGTATGACAGATATCGTCTGGTCAAACAGATGCTCACCCGTGTCAGCATCACCCCCATCATAGTAAGACACTCTGTTCCTCTTTTTCATCACACCCATATTAGCCTTTACTTTGTTGTTATATAAATAATATATAATTAGTTTTTGCAATCTGAAACCAAATTCTGTATATTCTATGAATTATATTGAAGTGGCTGAAATTGAATAGGATGGTGAAATTAAAGCTTTGTTAACCTGAAATGGGAACTAGTGTTGTTTTCGGATTGAATGACATTCATGCGTGTTTAAGAAAGAAAGGCAGAATAACCAGATTCTTCTCTCTCACACAGACATCTCCCTCCAGCAAACGCCGCAATCAGATGTTACAGCCCATTATCGAGGGCGAAACCGCCCACTTCTGTGGTGAGATCGAAGAAGAAGAGGAGGAGGAGGGCAGGGGCCAGCAGGAAAATGTAGACATGCAGACCGAGAGCTCCGAAATCATCATGGACTCGGTAGCGCAGCCCAGCTCCCAGCAGCCCACTCAGGAGAACGTCCTCAACTCTGGGAAGCTGAATCTCGATCTGCGTCTGTCCAGTTCCAACGCCTCCTCAATGTGAGTGCAGACCAGGAAATTGAGATTTATTTTCTCACTAAACCCAATACAACAATATAGTGAAAAAAATGGAAATGCTGTTTCATCAGAATAGTCCTCAGTCTGGAATTTCCCAGCCGGACTCGGGTTTAAAGTGTAACACCTACATTGATTTCTACACCTTGATTTATGTGCATGCGCATCCACGCACGTAGTCCCGCGATTTATCAGGTAGGAGCAGCAATCGGCTCGCGCTCTCGTCATATGAGCTCTATTAATAGAGCTTGGCAGGTGCCTGGAAATCTGCAGGAGTCAGTGGCCCGAAAGCCTCGATCTGGATCAGGCCGTAATCTGGTATGAAAACAACTGCGCAGGCAGCCAGATCTAAGTCTAGCTTACTGTATTAGGTGCCGCTGAGATCCATGTCACCTTGTTACTAACTTTTACCGACCCGAGTTAACCCCGGAGCTGTGCGCTTGTCATGTGCTGTTCAAAGGTTGTTTCCTGCTCTGGAGTGTTTTGAGTACACGGTTTCCTGTTGCTATAGTATCAGGAGAATTACAGCTCCGTATTTGGAAATCCAGCAAATTAACACCACCTGTATCCCACAGGCCCGAGCTCCTGGAACAGCTATGGAAGGCCAGAGCAGAGAAGAAGAAACTGAGGAGGACTATCAAAGAGTTTGAAGACGAATTCTACCAACAAAATGGCAGGTAGGCCTCCGACGTTCATGTCATCTAAACACACAGAGAGGAGAGGGGGGGGGGCATACAGGACATGATCTCAAGATCAAACTCACCTAGACCTGGAAAAACGAGTAGAGGTGGTTTAATATCAGGGAACATGAAGTACTTGTTCTAAGTAGGGCTGTGCAATTAATCGCAATCGCAATTTGAGCACATGCAATTTCTAAATCGCACAAGTCTGCAATTTTTATTTGTTAATTTATTTATGTTTTAATTGAGAATACTGCAGCGTTACTGTGCGCGTGTTTAAGATGTGAACCAATCAGAGCTCGCTCCGCACCAATGAGAACAAAGCAAAGCGGGAGAACAGAATAGGCAAACGGGAGGAAAGAGGAAAAAATATGGATGCGGTTCAGAATAAAAAGAGAAATTCAACATCAGTCGTTTGAGAGAGTTTTGGAGTCAAACACTGGACAAAAGACACCAGCTGCAACTCACACTTATTTCACACGAGCTGCTGTATGAGAAATGTAAGGCGGGCGTTGAATACGAGTTTAAGCAGGTGAAATAATCCTCATTTATTTGATGTTTCTGTTTTTAAGACACAGTTTTGATGATCAAGCAGTTCATCTACTGTACAGTGTTTCTTCATTCACTGAAACACAGTTTTGAAGTTACTTATTATGACTGGAATTTCATGTTAGTTAACCTTCATTTATTTGATGTTGTCTGTTTTAAAGATTGCAGTTTTGTTTATGAAACTGTAAATACAGTTCCTTCATTGTGAAACATTTTGTTCTGCACTTCTCGTGCACTGAATACATTCAGAATGAAGCATGTTTGAAAAAGCAAAAACAATTACCAAAATTGCAAAATAAATAGTAATTGCAATATTCATTAAAAAAATCGCAATGTGATTATTTTGTCCATATTGCACAGCCCTAATTAATTATCTAGCCAGCTTTATATATGTGTGTGTATATATTTGGCCTGCCGATCTAACACATCATTTAGATTGATTAATTAATTACGGTGAAAAATAATGCATTATAATTATTGACGCATTTAACTCGCACGCCCCGCCCCAGACCTACGCAGGTCATGTGACATTTCATACGGTTGATTGATGACACATATGATGCAGGGCAACAACTCACTGCACGATGAAAGATATGGGGCACAAATCTCACAGTTCAATAAATCAGAAGTTCATATTGTGGCATTTGTGCAAAAATATAAAGACGAAGCAGAACTGCTCATCTCTGAATCCGCATTTTGAGCGAATTGGGTGAACCACAAGTCTTGTCGGACCGGTCGGTATATGTCATTAAACTACTGTGAGAGTGATTGAGAAGCATACGGAGGCGTCTGGTCTCGAATCGCTCTTGCTGTACTTTCATGTCATACGCCGATCCGCTTCCAGTCTAACAAACCTTAAAGATTCAATGGAAGAACCGTTTACTTCACTCCGGAATGAATCAGCAGTTTGATCGAATCGAATGAATGAATGAATGAATAGGCTAACTCAACGTCTTAATCATTGAGACATTTACCGCCACCTACTGGCAGTTTTAGTTTCTTATTTAGAGTATAATTTCATATTTCTCTAGTAATAAAAAACAGTAAAGATATAATTCACCCAAAAATGAAAATCGTCATCAGTATGTGTCATGATTAATTCCTCTCCCTCGTGTCTCCGTTCATCTTCAGAACGCAAATGAAGATATTTTTGATGAAATCCGACGGTTCAGTGAGTCTCTATTGACACTTTCAATGTCCAGAAAGACACTAAAACATATTTAAAACAGGTCATGTGACTACAGTGGTTCAACATTAATGTTATAAAGCGACGAGAAAAACAAAATAACGACTTTATTCAACAATATCTAGTGATGGACGATTTCAAAACACTGATTCATGAAGCTTTACGACTCTTTTGATTCGAATCAGTGATTCAGTTCGTGAATCAAACTGCCAAAGTTTTGAAATTGAACTATTGAAATTTACGTAACGAAGCCTCGTTTACTGAACCACTGATTCGACACAAAAGCTTCGTAAAGCGTCATGAATCAGTGTTTTGAAATCGTCCATCTCTAGATATTGTTGAATAAAGTCGTTATTTAGTTTTTCTCGTCGCTTTATAACATTAATGTTGAACCACTGTAGTCACATGACCTGTTTTAAATATGTTTCAGTATCTTTCTGGACATTGAAAGTGTCAATAGAGACTCACTGATATGAAAAATATCTTCATTTGTGTTCTGAAGATGAACGAAGAGACGAGGGAGAGGAATTAATGACTGGATTTTCATTTTTGGGTGAACTAACCCTTTAAAACATAATGTTTATAGCATTAAATGAAAGCAGATAAAGAACTCCACCTGTCATGACCAGCGGTTTAAAAAGCGCCCGAGTTAAAGACTTCGTTCGATGTCGGACAAAAGCATCAACCGAAATGTTTCTCACCCACAGGAACGTCCAGAAGGAAGATCGCACGCCTATGATGGACGAATACAAGGAGTACAAGCGCATCAAAGCCAAACTGCGGCTTCTGGAGGTCCTCATCAGTAAACAGGATTCATCCAAGTCCATCTAAAGCACCCATCAGATCAGACTCCATCAACTTCCACCGTCGTTCCTCCACACTCCACCGCCGAAGAAGATGAAGAACCCGACCTCATCTAACACAGGGGAAGGAAAGAACTTTAATATTCAGACTTTTTCCACATTGACTGAGCTTTCTCATACTGAGAATCCACAAAAGACTGAGTGATCGCATCAGTACGTGTACATGGACATCAGACCGAACTCTTCCTCAGACCACGCAGATGGTCATCATGTTTCAAAGACCCAAATCACACTCCTCCTCCTCCTCCTCTCCCGGAGTCACGGGGGTCTTCATGCTATTTGAGGGTGTGATTTGGGTTCTGTGTATGTATACTGTGTACATATCTATACTATACTGTATGTAGGCATAAATATTTCAGTGTTTTTCTTGATTTAAGACTTTTAACGGCTCAGTGAATTATCAAATGAGGCGTTTCGCCCCTGCGCCTTTCGGTCACAAATCAGAGGACTGCTGTATCAAGCTGGTGCTCCTTTTTTTTTTTGTAATGACACTTGGATCAAGAGCAACTCCAGCTGAATTATCACAAACTCTTCCTGATTCATATGTAAACGACACATCCGTACGTCCGCTCTAATACTAAATTCATACCTGTGATGTACATTTGACTAACGGTTGCTGTAACGCCAAACGGTTTGTCTGTTCGATCATTTCTGACACTACAGTGTAAACCTGATTTTTTTGTTGTTGTTTGTTAATGTGTCCTTATCAGTTTTTCTCACCTCTAGACTCGGTGTGTGTGTGTGTGCGCGCGTTCAACGTGCAACTTCAGTCCCTCTTCAAACGTGATGTAATCACGTGACTCTGTAATGGAGGTTTTAGGAAGTTGCAGTGTCATCATGACTCGTAATCGTGTCTTTAGGGCGTGGGGTGAGGTTTCTTCCGCGTGTTGGGTCTTCAGTCTTCAGCATCACTTCTGTCACTTTTCAGCTGCCATCTCATATCCTGCTGGCGCTGAACTCAACAACAACTGCGTAATAAAGTCTTATCGAAGAGATAAGGAAGGGATTTACATGGGGTCGCTGGGATGGACGGTTTGAGCGGTCCGATGTGTCGAGTGTATGATGGTTGTGAATATCCGCTTTCACGGAGGAGGTGTGTTCGTGACAGATGAAGGAGGTGATGGGAGATTATTTGCACAGCATTCTGGGAATGCAGTCTGTTTTTTCAAACACTACTCGCCCGTTAAGGCTGGGATCGCAGGTTGTTATTTGACGCATTCTGGCCCATCTATCACTGTGTGGTGTCGTCCTTTTTTATGACCATTATTTTGTACTCTTGTTTTTTATCGTCTCGCTTCCTGCAGTTCATCTTGACCGTGTGGTTCCTCTGTATTTAATGAAGCACTTACTTTGTCCTGTTTTGTAAAAGCTTGTCAGTAGTAGATTTGCATGGCGAAAATTTGTATTTCTATTTTTGTGCCATGAAAATTGAGCAATAAATTAGCATCGGGGCCTGTGTCGGTGGAATGAGAGGCCTCTTGTATCCAGTATGTGCATTTTCAATAAACAAGCTTGTGAGTATTATTACCCGTTTGTGTTGATGCCTTTTTTGGTGCCAGTAGGGGTTACAAAAATCAGACAAATGCTGCAAAAATGTCAATGTATACCGTAATTACGCCACAGAAGAAGTGGCTGAAATTTCACGTGACGTCACACCTTTGTAGGAATAAAACTCAGTACAAACCTGGTAGAAATGACTTTTTTTTTTTTTAAAGAGATCAAGAATATAAATTTTCCTTGACCGTTTTTGACATATTAGACGTAATATAGAAATATCCTGTAAGTTTCAGAACTCAAAACTTCTTCGTTGGAACGAAAACGGCTTTTATTGAAGCCCAAGCTCAGGAAACGATTAATTTTGCCCTCGAGATCTTCGTTAAAGTGTTTATAAGCCATGAATCAATCCAACTGACTACAAGGTCAATTATGACATTAAAAACTTTGATTTGAAGCAAAAAAGTATTTGATAATCGGAGGCGTTTGTGAAGGAAAGAACGACAGTCCCACGAAACATAAACGATGGGAAATGTAAAACTGCTCATTTAACAATGTTAGTTATATAAAACAATATGTTTTGTTTATTTAGACCAATTATGTGTGCAAAACAACAATGACGTTTTTTTATGGGCGGGGCCTACCTGGTTGCAGAAAATGTCCTTTAAGTAAAGAATAAAATTAATTAGAATTAATTTCCAGTTTAAATCTCACAATTCTGAACTTTATCCCTCGCAAATCCCAGTTTATATCTCACTTCTTAGAAGGAAAAACAGACATACTCGATATTGTTTATTTTCCTCAGAATTACATGTTTATATCCCGCAATTTTGACTTCCCCCTCCCGTCAGATTTGTGATATAAACTCACAATTGCGAATTATAAAGTCCGAACTGAGAGATATAAACACGCAAATGCTTCTTATTCTGTGGATTTTGCACATTTTCCTACCGCTATTTTTCAAGGGAGTGGGCGGGGCTAAAATAACGTCTTTTGGCGCGTTTTGCTCGTCCCCCCTCTCTGATTGGTGGAATTGTCTGTACTGGGTTTCGCCACAGTATTCTTATGTAAAACACGATTAATTTTTTTTAAAAAGTTGAATTGAAACGCTTCAACAGAAGCATTTAACAACCACAGTATATTTAAAGATTTATAAAAATCGTTAAAAATCAATTCATCTGTGGAGAAAATGGAGTTTTTACGTCCTGACATCTCCAAGATCCTTTTCATCTTCTCCTCTTGGCGATGCATGACTGACTGCTGCCCTCTGGTGGTAGTTCATAGACTAGCAAAAACACATTAAGACATAGCAATCAAATTCTCTTAACAAAGCTTAATTTAATACATTTGTTTAGAAATACACAACACCTTGTTCACAAACCACATTCGTGCACGATCCATAGATGATGCACCACACTGGAATGTCATAAAGTTGTGGATAATGAGACGTAATGGCAGCAGTTATACCAGGCATAGCACAAAATAAGCTCTGAACCACTGGGAACGACAACAAAAAAACATTATAAGCAATGTTTTAATGCATAGTATGACTTTCATATCAATATCCCAATGAACAAAGTATAGCTTCGTGTGAGCTGGGCAGCTGTTAATGAATCATTGACATCAAAATTCATTTTCCTTTCACAATAATCAGTATTGTAAACGACGAAGCTTTACAGAACCTATAAGTCATGAATGAGGAAAACAACATCAGAAGACTTCATATTTTTAAAATAAAATAAAACAGTCTTCAAATGTCCAATTCTGTTGAATCACAGATCCAAAATACCCAGTGAACCAACAGGTTAAATGGTGTACTTTCAAAAATATTTGCTGTCTTGCGTTTGAATTGATGAACAGTGCAATTTTACCAAAGAGACACCAAGCCAGTGTTGTTTTCAGTGACTGCATCCATAGAGTTATTATTAGAAAAGAAAGAGTCCGTGTCCAACATGGACGATTGCACACCAAACTGCATCATGAAAGAAAAGCTTATGTACAAGTAACGCATACAGTATCATCCATTTGCTTACGAGTTGCATTTGGCACATTAAGGTGCGGTCACGTTGTTTTGCAAACGTTCACAAACAAAATCCAGTCATTTTAATAGAAATCCGCGCCCTCTGGATTTTATGAGGGCGAAAGATTTCAGTAACCTGCATGGAGCTGTGCTTCATTCATCCCTACAGTACGCGATATTTTGCAGAAATGGTGCTAAAGTGACCGCACCTTTAAGGCCCGTTCACACCAAGAACTATAACGATATTTGCGTCCACGCCAACAAACAGAAATGGTCCATTTCAAAGTGCGTAAAACAGTTTAACCAGCAGGGGTCCTCAGCGTGCTCTGTTTCGAGTGATGGATCTGATCTAACAGTGAATTTAGCTGACAATACAGTGGAATAAAAATGTCAAGTCTTTTTCACTGCAACTTCAAAGGAAGCTAGACCGTGTTGACGAAACTAGCGCTGGATACCTGAGGTCATTTTTTTTTAATTTTTACGCCGTTTGCTAGTCTGGCATAAGGATCTGATCGTTAAAGCTTCTCAACATTTATTCCGACTCTTTTCCATAAGGGGGTTTGACTTGTCCGATTAACTTCTCTGCGATCTCGTCAGCCGTTTTAAATGCGCGAGCCCTTAAAGTGATAGTTCACCCAAAAATGAAAATTCTGTCATTTTACTCTATTAAATTGTTCCAAACATGTATGAATTTCTTTATTCTGCTGAACACAAAGAAAGACATTTGGACGATTGTCAGGAACCAAACAGCTCTCATCCTCGATTGACTGCCATACTTTTATTGCCATTTATTTTTAATTTTTATTAAAACATTTTTTTTATTAAATTTAATTTTTATTTTTAATTTGACTGCCATTTATTTTTTATTTAAAAAATTTTTTTTTTTAATTTTAAGTTTTTTGTTTTTTTTTATATTTTAGGAGGGTGAGATTTTTTTTTCCCTTTAAATTAGAATAGATTCTGATTGGCTGTCAATGTTTTACCGTTCTTCCCAACGATATCGTTTCTCTACATCGTTATCGTAACAGGCTATTCTCGTACATTTCGAACGATTTCATAACTATATTTTTATCGTTATCTTTAAAATTACCGTTCTTGGTGCGAACAGGCCTTTACCCTGTAAGATTTATATGGTTATTCTGTTTAGTAGTTGAACATCCTCAATACTACATGGCACGAAAGCAGCTGGTTAAAACAATTTATGGAATTGTTCCCATATTACTTTTCATACAAACATAATACATTAAGTAACCCTGTAACCAAAACAACAGAAGTCAGTGATGTTCAGTCCTGATCCAGTTTAAAGGGTGTCTCAAGCGTTAGTGTAGAATCAGCTTTGACATCTTACGTGAGTGTCATAGTTCAGAGTGTTGTGTGTCAGTAGTAAAGCAGGCAGAGAGGCCGATATTGGCACATTCTTCACCCGCACCTAGACTACCACCCAGATCCTGCACGGTCGTCCTTTACACGCTCTGTCCTGGCAGATTCGGACCAGTGTAACTGAGGTCTGATTGAATACTCAATGTATGGGGCGACCATGTGACCTCTCTGTTAATAACAGAGCTAAATGGCACTTTCTGGAAGGGCTCGGTGTGTTTGTGAGGCAGTCAGGCCTTTTAGAAGGAGAGCTTCAAGCACCTGTCAACATCTGGACTCTTCCTTAAATCACCGTCTGTCTGTCACAGGTGCGAAGAGGCCCGCTGCCCAGGACTTTTAGTCATAATGTCTTGTCAATAACTGACACCCCTGAAATAGAAAAAACGGCAGATTAGTTTAGCTTTAAATTAGTCAAAGCGACTTACAAGGGAAGCAATCAAGGGCACTTTAGTCATGGTATCGAAGGTGGAGAGAGTGCTGTTCATTCACAGTCCCCACCTGCGTGAGAATCGAACCAGCAACCTTCAGGTTACAAGCCCGACTCCCTCACCACTAGGCCACGACTACCCCCAGCTTTAGCTGCGTATAGCGGTCGTAAGAGTGAAACGGACCTGCGTAGCTGCGGCCGTTGCTCATGTTGGTGGGGATGAGACTCCATTTATCAGCAGCGGGGTCGTAGTATTCTACAGAGGACAGGTTGCACGACCCGTCATCTCCTCCGATCACATACAGTAAACCGTTTATGGCACACACTCCTAGAGACAAACACACTTAACTCAGAACTTTCCTGCTCTTCCTTTAAAAGACAACGATTTTAAAGGACTTTCTCAACAGGAGCCCATGTGAACATGTTTATATAAACGATATAAAACCATTTTCTTCAGGTCACTTTTGAGCCGGAAGAGACTTCGAAAAGCTTCAAGTATCCAAACTAGAATAAAACAAGATCCAAACGTTGAAAATGTGTTAAGACTACTAAAATCAAATTTACATTTTCTAGGTTTGTTTAAAAGTTTTTAAGGGAGATAACCCTTAAAACCCGTTTTTTTTTTTTTTTTTAATTGCTTTGGTGAAGTTTTCATAATCAAAACTCTTAGCACTAAAATCCCAAAGGATCAATAAAAGTGCTTTTTTTTTTCAAACATTTCAGCATATTTTCAACTGTGTTACTACAACACACAAAATCATCTTTTTAATTTGCTTCAGAATTCAAATTTCCTGATAATTTACTCACCCCATGTAGATGTTTATGTCTTTCTTTCTTCAGTCGAAAAGAAATGAAGGTTTTTGAGGATTTTTCTCCATATAGTGGACTTCACTGGGGTTCAACGGGTTGAAGGTCTAAATGTCAGTTTCAGTGCAGCTTCAAAAACTCTACATGATCCCAGACGAGAAATAAGAGTCTGATCTAGTGAAACAAACTGTCATCTTATAAAGAAAATGAAGATTTATATCCTTTTTAACCACAAATGCTCGTCTTGCACTGCTCTGCGATCCGCCACGCATTACATAATCATGTTGGAAAGGTCACGCAAAAATTCCATCTCATTTTCTCCTCCAACTTCAAAATCATCCGACATCGTTTTACCTTTTTTGTAAAGGGCATTTGATTTAGTCTTTGCACATTTACTTTGTAAACATTGGATCGGTACTTCCAGCTTCGTCACGTGACCTTTCCAACGTGATTACGTAATGCCTGGTGCATCAGAGCAGTGCAAGATGAGCATTTGAGCTTAAAAAGTATATATATATATATATATTTTTTTTTTTTTAGAAAATGGCATCATTTTACTAGATCATGTAGATCCTTTGAAGCTGCACTGAAACTGACATTTGCACCTTCAACCCGTTGAACCCCAGTGAAGTCCACTATATGGAGAAAAATCCTGGAATGTTTCCCTCAAAAACCTTCATTTCTTTTCAACTGAAGACAGAAAGACAAACATCTTGGATGACGTGGGAGAGAGTAAATTATCAGGAAATTTTAGTGAACTAATCCTTCAATGGTTAATCAGTGAATCATTTGGTAATAATTCAACATGAAAGATGCCCATTATAGAAAATTGATGCAAATAATGCTTGAGAATAAATTACTTTTACACAATTACAATCCTTTTTTCTTTCCGGACAAGTAACCTTTTTTTACTCACACAAGTGAATGACCAATTTACTTCTCTGAAAGACAAGCCCATGACTGCCCTGCTGTCTCTCCTCCGGTTGCTCACCTGCGTTCCTTCGGCACATGTTCATGTCACACACTTGTCTCCAGCTATTAGTGGCAGGGTCATAAACCTCCACACTCTTCCTCACCAGAGGACCATCGTGTCCACCTGCAGCATACAGCTGTCCATTGAGCACTCCAACACCTGTACACACAAACAATCAGTGAATACATGGAGGTGTCAACTGTAAGAACCCTCAGAAGTGAGCCTAATGTAATTAAAAACATGTCCAAAGAGGAACTAACCAGCTCCACTGCGTCTAGTGCTCATGTCCGCCACATAGCACCACTTATTACTGACTGGGTTAAACTCCTCTACTGTACTCAAACACTGCCGAGACGCTCCGTCATAACCTCCAACAGCATAAAGCTTTCCTGTACAAGCATCAGACACACTGTGTGAAATCACTATACAGAAGAGTGTGTGCAAATGAACACAGCCGCAAAGTAACAACAAACAAAAAGGCACGTTTTTGTGAAATGTTCTTTGCAAATTCACTATTGCAACATTAAAGTATTGTTACATGCAGGTTGCTCAACGCACATGTACTCGAAATGCTCACCATCAACCACGCCCACCCCAACACTGCTCCGCCTGGTGTTCATGGGAGCCACAAACACCCACTCATTAGCCTTGGGGTTATACGCCTCCACTGACGATAGACCTGCAGAGATATATCCATCAGCCATTCAAATTGTCAGTGAAACGGATAAAAATTAGGCTGGTTGTGCATGTGTTAAAACCAGACAGAGTCATGTTTACATCCGCCAACATGTACAAAAAAATATATATATATATAAAGTACACTACCATTCAAAAGAAGTCTCTTATGTTCAACAAGGCTGCATTTATTTGATCAACAATACGCTAAAAATAGTCATACTGTGAAATGATACAATTTAAAATGGGTATTTTTTGATATAATTTATTTCTGTGATGGTCTTCAGTGTCAGATGATCCTTTAGATATCTTTCTAATGTGATGATTTGCTGCTAAAAAACCAAAAACATGTATTATTATTATACATTTATTACTACTGTCAATGTTGAAAATAGTTGTGCTGCTTAATATTTTTGTGGAAATTATATATTATTACATATTGGCCAATATTTGAAATGGAAATATTCTGTATGGTTACAAATGCAGTTATTATGCCCCTTTTTTCAAGATGTACTATCAGTCTGTGGTGTTCCCAGAATGTGTCTGTGAAGTTTCAGCACAAAATACCCCAAAGATCATTTATTATACCATATTGTAAATGCCCATTTTTGAGTGGAAGGGCAAACATGCTGTTTTCATGTCTTTAAATGCAATTGAGCTGCTGCTCTTCGCCCCGCTTTCCAGAAGTGAGCGGACACAGCTCGGATACTCTGCCAAAAACTAATATCTGTGTACAGATGACTCAGGACGGGGTCTATGCTAACAGGGCAGAGTCCATCAGCAGTCACTTGTTCTGAGACACTGCGTATGATTTATGGGGATTAAAAAAAGAGGTCATGGTGGATTTTTCCCATTGTAGGTGGTTGCGTTCACGCACTGCCGACACACATTTATGTTTAAAAGAGAATTCTGCATAATAGGTCCCCTTTAAGTAGTGTATAAATAGACCTGAGATTAATTTTTCAAAGATATACCTGTACTCCCGTCAAAGCCGCCGACAGCGTACAGCAGGTCTCCCAGTACGGCTGCTCCTAAAGTGCTGCGGCGCTCCTGCATGCTGGGAACGGAGCTCCACTGATCCTTCAGCCCATCATACACATCCACCGTCCGTACGCGCAGAGAGCCGTTGAATCCCCCCACGGCGTACACCTTACCGGCCATATACACCACACCTAAATGAGCCACGCAGACAGAGAGTAAGACCAAGAGAAGAGCTCACATCGAGAGATAAGGAACAGAACAGAGAGCAACCTGCTCGACAGCGTCTGGAGGGTAAGTCAGCCACCTGGTACCAGCGGTCCTCCTGAAAGTCATAGCACTCCACACTGCGGATGGCTTTAGGTGCCTGACCCCCTACGACCATCATCACCTGCAAGATTCAAAACTAAAATCAACCTGCTTTCTCATAGATGATGTTTCTTATGCTCAAATAGCATTTAAAGACTTCTTTTCCATAGAGCAGCCAATGCACAATACGAGCAAGCCTCAAAACACTGACTGTTTCGAAGGGAAACACAGGCAGCTGATGACTCTACCGATTGGCTTTTTTATTTCGAAAGCGTATTCTGCAGTTTTCTCATTCATAGTAATTATGAGTGCAGCATCTTAGAATATATACAGTGTTTAACCCTTATGCGCTGTTTGATTTCTGTGTACACCCTTTATGGAGCGGGTCAAATTGACCCTATAATTGGATTCAATGCAATTCCTCAAAAATCACAATATGAAAAACAACAAAGATTCAGGTACAAACTATAAACTTTTAATATCAACATTTGTCAAATATTCCAAAAGATATATATCTGAAGATATGATTTAATGAAAATGTTTTTTAACCATTTTTTAAAACTGATTTGTTTTGACAAAATCTGAAAATAAACAGTACATTTTTAAATACAATAAATAAATTATATTTTTTTTCTTAGAACTGAACAATTAAATGTAGCTGTATAATGAAAATATGTACTCTTCCTAAGTTGGCTGTTTTGTAAACTCATTTCATAAAGTCAAGTTTTTTTCTGACATGATGAGCAAGTGTGTGCTTTCTGGATATGAACTTCACACACATTTTTCTGTATCGAAATAAGTGTGGAAAACCTCATTTTTTAGCTTCACAAGGTAGTAAAAACATAAAATAACAAAATATAACCAATAAATGTTATTATTTTGGGTCGGTACAGTTGCTTTAGAGCGTTAAAATATGCGGGTCAAATTGACCCGGCGAACATCACGAACGTAACAGTCGTTTTGTTTGTATATGTCAAAAAACACCAGCATGTTGAAACTTTGCATGCGTGTTCATGATGATAAATGAGAAAAAGTCACAAAACAGGTTAACCAGTATTTCCAACAACTTGAACATCTAAACAGGTCAAATTGACCTGCAACATAACACAAGGGTTAACAGAACAGCCTCAAGCTGGCTTGTGGTTAGCAGATTAAACGACTAAGTCAGTGAATCGTTCAGAAAACCAGAGATAATAAAGAACTAGTAAGTACATCAAAACTTGCCTGTTTTTGTTCATGAAGTAAAGTTTGTGTTGCAGTATATTAATACCTTAGGCAGACTGACTGGAGTGCGTGGTCTGGTTCTGTCAGTTTTTATGAGGTGCCGCTGGTCCGCAGGTAAAAGGTGGTACTTCATCGCCTCAATGAGGAAGTCCTTGCAAGTGTTGTTGTTTTTTATTAAGGGTTCCTCCTCTACAATCTGTACAAATACAAATTCAAATGCTACAAATAATGCTTAAAGGGATAGTTCACCCGAAAATGAAAACTCTGTCATTAATTCCTCTCCCTCATGTCGTTCTACGATCTTCAGAACACAAAGTAAATTATTTTTTATGAAATCCGAAAGTTTTTTTTTTTTTTTTTTATCCAACATTGTTTACGTCCAGCACTTCCAGCTTCTATACCAGGACACCGGCTCAGAATTGGTCGACGATGTTCACGTGAGCCAGCCAATAATGAGTCGGCTTTCTGATGTAGAACCTGGAAGTGCTGGATGTAAACAACGTTGGAGAATGACACAGAAGAGAGGATATTGTTGAATGAAGTAGTTATTTTTGTTTTGTTTTTGCACACAAAAAATATTCTCGTCAACGGTTTTAACGATGTCTTTAGTGCCTTTCTGGACCTTGAAAGAGGTGGTTATATTACTGTCTATGAAAAAAAAAAACTCTTGTATTTCATTAAAAATATCTTAATTTGTGTTCTGAAGATGACGGGTGTGGAACCACATGAGGATGAGTCGTTAATGACTGAATTTTCATTTTTGGGTGAACTATCCCTTTAAAGAAAACCAGAAATGCGATCACAACAAACATAGAGAGCTCGCCATACCTGAACCAGGTAATCTCTGGATAGCAAGGGGAGTCGAACATGTTCCATGAGCTTAGGCATGTGTTCTAAACGGGCCTCTTTATCATGCTTTATCCAGGCGATCATGGCCTCGAAAACCTGGTGGTGTAACAGACCAGAACAAAGTGAAACTATATTTTTCTCTGCATACTGTATGACTGCATCTCAAAGCCACAGCAGGCCTGGCCGTCATCCTCGCTGCTCAAATGACACTGAAGCATCTGACAGATGACAGCTGCCGTCAAGTGGGTGTGTGAGCTCAGGCTGGAGACGCAAGTTACTCGTAAGCAGAGAGCAGCTAATGCAGTGTGACTGACAGATGGCTCGGCGTCTCCGTCAGCGCCAGCATGTGTGTAAAAACCAACCATCAACTGTCTGCTGTCTACAAATAATGCAAGGCTGGACTAAAAACAGGCTCTGTGATGTGGCGAAATATTGAAATTGAGACAAACAATATGTAGATGAGAACAGTAGGAAAAGACAAAAACCAAGTAAATGAACTTGGCAAAGCGTTACCCTCTCTTCAGTGGACACGGTCAGTTTGTCACTGGAGATCAGACTGCACACCTGCTGCAAAGAGAGGGCCATGAACTCCTCACCGACCATGACATCAGTGAAGTGCTGCTCTGTTTGAAACAAGCAAACGTGTTTAAAAAAAAAAAAAGTATCTTGACATAAAAATACATACTGGTGGGTGGCTTGTTCGACAAGCTGTTACCCATCCCACAGTGACTCAAGAAAGAAGAGAGCTCACCGGCATAAGCGTGGGCCTGGCTGAGCAGTCCCGTGCAGGCGTGAAGGTCAGCGAACGCTCGGATGCCCAGGCAGTTGGTGGGATGAAGCTGCGTCTGCAGGAAGTCACAGCAAACCTGTCGAACATCCATCAACTGCAGCAGGCTGGCAGCTGGGAGTAACACCTGAACACAAAGAGATGAAAACACATCACACACGATACGTGATGTAACCAGCCAGCCTGTGGAGCGGATTCATGACTGACCAGTATAGGACTGTGCACTTCTATAACTACTATATTAAATATTTTGACTGTTGCGATTCCAAATCGGTTTAATGACCCGTAACTCTGCCTGAGTATCGGACAAGTGTTCACTGTTGGCCAGAGGAGAACTGACCCCCGACTAAGCCTGGTTTCTCCCAAGGTTTTTTTTTCTCCATTTGTTGGAGTTTTGGTTCCTTTGGCTTGCTTAAGTTGGGGACACTTGCTTGATATTCAGCAGTGTTTTTGATATGCCTGCATTGGCGCCGTTGTATGTGAACTGAGCCGAGCCGGACGATTACGTCATTGTTTTCTGCAGTGCTGATATACCTAAATTAACTAGACTAATAACTATTGATATTTGCAACGGAAAGAATCAATAATATATAGAATAAGCTGCACAATGACCCCATTTTCTTATTAATGTAAAGCTGCTTTGCCACAATTTGCATTGTAAAAAGCGCTATATAAATAAAGAAGACTTGACTTGACTTGACTTTAACTGTCTGGTGTGGGTCAATCACCATATCAGACACAAGTAGATTGCAATGGACTGAATTGCACTTATGCCCTCAGGAAGACCCTATAAATCTCCATCTCCACCTTCAACAGATATCACACTAATATCTACCTGTTTTTACTATATCCTTTGGTGTTTATGCCACCCATGCATTGTGTGATAATAATTCATGTAAATACATATTTATATATATTCATACAGTTGTTTGTAAAGTACTTAATACCGTGGGGGAAATAAATATTCAGCATATCAACATTTGTTTTACTAAACACAGTTACAGTTCAGCAATTCACATGGAATTTTGACCAGATATTGGTTTTAACTCAAGAAATCACGATGTTACAGTCCATAAAAAAAGTCGTATGTAATGAAGTAAAATGGCACAGGAAAAAGTACTGAACATGCTGTTTTTAATTCTTGGTAGAAAAGGCTTTGACAGCTTCAAGACACTTCCTGTATGAATAAATCAATCTGTCATAGTGCTCAGGTAGGATTTTGGTCCATTCTTCTAAACAGAGCATCTTTAAATCTGGAATATTCCCTCTTGTGGTCTTTAGTTTCTTACAAAAATTCTCTATTAGGTTTAAGATTTGGTGATTGACCATTCCAACAACTTTATTTGCTTCCTCTGGAACCCATTCAGAGTCTCCTTTGCAGTGTGTTTAGGATCGCTGTCCCACTGGAAGGTCCACCCTCGTCCTCATCATCAAACAGATTCATCTCAAGGATTTCCTAGTACATGGCTCCACTCATCTTCCCTTCAATAATATGGATTCCATTTGAAAAGGAACCACCTCCAAACTTCACTGCTGGTATGGTATTTTTACGAGCCATTTCTTCTCTAAGCATGTCGCGTGGTATTATTGCCAAAAATTTTGATTTTTGTAACATCTGACTAGACTACATTCTCCCAGTAATTCACAGACTTTTCCAAATATTGTGTAGCAAACTTCAAACGAGCTTCAACATGCCTTTCTTCATTAACGGACCCTTTCAGGGGCGAGCGTGCATGGATCGTGGCGTCATTGCCTATTGTTTTCCGTGTGACAACTGTACCTCCAAGACTTTCCAAGTGGTCCTTGGCTACTCTTCAAACTAATCTTCTGATCAGAGATCTTGTGAGGAGCTGCTGTGCGTTGTCAGTTGAACTGCTGCAGAGGAACTGTTTCATAAAATACTTTTTCCCCCAGTGTATATTTTTCAAAAAGGCATTCTGATAGAACTTAATTATTAGTGAATCATTGAGAAAAGTGTAGAAGCTCCACATCTAATTATATACTGAATGAATTATATGAATTAAAATGGTGAATTATGCTACTTAACATAACAGCAACAGCCACAGGGAAGCACGAGTGAATTAGAAAAGAACATCTGCACATTGTAACTCTATGGGAACATTCGTCCTAGAAAAGGAATGGAAATGGTTTATAGGGAAATATAACATATGGTGAATCACTGCATTGAATGACATTGTTAAAATCCCCATGGACCAACTAAGCCATAAACAGCCGCTACCCCCACTGGAGCATCTGCCCATCCTCTCCAGATGAAAACTAGGCCACTTCACACTGCTCTCGCACGAACAGCATGAAGCTTCTCAGATCATCTGTTCTCCTCTGCTGTATTCTGTACATCTAAACAAAAGGCTCACAGACAAACAACAGCACACACTGGGACAATAAAACTCCAACACACAGGGCAAAGAGCACATCACAGAAAACTTCCTCTCCCGTTCTGCTCATTTCCTCTGTTAATAATGAGAGGAAATGCCCTGCCTTTCAGCGCTCACAGCAGAGCCACAAGCTCCAGAGCCTTTACACAAAGAGCTCCAGTACATGTGCCTTGACTTACCTGAACATTATCCTCAGACACTTCGATATCAGCGGTGTAAATATAATCCACCAGCTTCAAGAGCGTCTGTCCATCAACATCCCTGATCTGGACATGGTGAGCCTTGCTTTCACTCATGTCACCTGGACACATCAAGCGCAACACGGAGCATGAGCACTACACATCTAAAAGATGAACTGTTGAAAATGAGACTTAAATAAGCAAGAATGAACATCATAAGGGTTTTATGCATAATAATCAGCAGGGACACTTTGTATCACCTAATGTCACATCAAATACCTTATAAACATTTAGGTGTCGGTCTTCATAGAGTTAAAAAGGAAAATTTCCATTCTTTATTCACCCTCAGTGTTGCTCCAAAACTGTATGACTTACTTACTTTCTTCTGTGGAAAAATAAAAGAAGATGTTTTGAAAAATGTCAATGGCCACCAAAACTTTTGGTTACCAACATTCTTCATAGTATCTTCTTCTGTGTTTTCCAGTTTTGGAATGACATGAGGGTGATTTTAATTTTTTACTTCCTAAATGACAATCATAGATCCTACATTGCTAAGAATTGAAGCGAGGGACATTTTGCTCCCATCAATGTAAGAAAAGCATTAGGATGTGTTTATAAAGAGTACCTGTGAACATGGCGCAGAAGTAAGGACTGCAGGACGCTAACACTACTCTGTGAGCTGGTACCTCCACTTCACCCGCCACCAGCAGAACATCACAAAGCATCCTCCTACTGCGATTACACAGAAAATGAAAGAAAACTGAAGATCTAGACCAGGACTATTTCTCCTAGAAGCATAATAAGCCTACATAGGTTGGCACCAATGCACTCTATGATCTACTTAAAGGGATTGTTTACCCAAAAAATGAAAATTCTGTCATTAATTGCTCACCCTCGTGTCGTCCCACATCCGTAAGACCTTCGTTCATCTTCAGAACACAAATTAAGATCTTTTGATGAAGTCTGAGAGGTTTCTGTCCCTCCATAGAGATCCAATGCAACTACCACTCCAAGGCCCAGAAAGGTAGTAAAGGGGCCGTTCACATATCGCAAAATGGAAGCGACGCGGTCGCGACCCGCTCGTTTTTACCAGGCGCGCCTGTGCCGCGGCGAGATGAATACATCTCAACTTTTCAGAATGCTGCAAGCGCACCGCAGGTCATGTGACAAGAACCATCCAATCAACCCTTTCCCTTTGCCTAACGGTCACCTAATCACCTCAGACGAACGCAGAGCCGTTGTGCAGGAGTGTTGGTTTCACAGTAGAAGCTCTGTTTGGTGATGCTTGGGCCAATTTTTCTTAAAAGATTATCAAGCTGACTTTGTCAACTCTGAAATAGACTTTGAATCTCTCATCGTCCAGACGGAGCTCTTGTGAAATTCTCACTGCGGGAGTTTGTTTTTTTTCTTCTCCATAAATAAATCTTATACTAGAGCTTCTGCAAGGGCTTTTCGGTGATGGAAATCCATTGAAATTACCTATAGCGTAGTCGTGGAGAAAGCTGCTCATGGCTGCATAGCAACGACAGACGCTACAGAAACACGAGCTCCCGAACGCTTGCAAAAGAAGGAGGCCGCGCTGAACGGCCCCAAAGACATCATTAACGTACTCCATATGACTACAGTGGCTTAAACTCAATTTTATGAAGCAACGTGAGTGCTTTGATTGTACAAAAAAAACATAATTTACCACTTTATTCACAAAATAATATTCTCCAAAGCGTGTTCAGCTCTCGAGAACAATCGTATGAGTCGTGAAGCTCTAGTGAATGCGTTTCAGATCAATATTTTTTCAAGTAAAGAGGTAAATTAAAGTAAATTAAGTTTGTTTTTCTTTAACGCAAACAAAGCACTCGCTCCATAAAACTGAGGTTAAACCACTGGAGTCACATGGATTACTTTAATGATGCCATTCCAACATTTCTTGACCTTGTAAACGGTGTTCAGTTCCGTTAGAGGGACGGAAACCTCTCAAACTTCATCAAAAAGATCTTAATTTGTGTTCTGAAGATGAACGAAGGTCTGACGGATGTGGAACGACACGAGGGTGAGCAATTAATGACAGAGTTTTCATTTTTTGGGTAAACAATCCCTTTAAGTAGATCGTAGAGTCCATTGGTGCCAGTGTTTCCTACAACCAAAGAACAAAGTATTTAATGACAGAAATTTCATTTTTAGGAGACCTAACACTTTACACTCACAATACTTTTGGGAAATGAGATGTCTTGTAGAGATGCGGCATGCACAAATTAGTAATTAACGTCACATTTAGCACTTTTCACAGTGCAAAATGTTTTAATGTTTCAATATCTTCATGGCCCTTATAGTCACATTTTACAGATTAGAGTTGGGCGGTAATAAATATGCTATAGTAGTAGCATATAGTTCAACTTTCTATAAAGATAATAGTTACATTTTCAAACCAAATTAAAACTTCAAGACCATAACTAAATCTTTACTTGTGTCGGGGACCAAATTTAATGTTCAGAATCAGTGAACCCCAGACTGAAAACGGTGGTTACCCTCACCTGAAAAAAGGTTTTGAGTAAGTTTACCAACCTTCTCAAGTCATTCATAAGCCGAAAGGCTTTCCTCATGTGTGTGTGAGTGAAGGAGAGCAACCCTGGATCTTTGGCATCCTCCTGTGAATCCAAACTAGGCAGAGGACAAGGGACTCCATATCTAATGAATGCAAGAAAAACATGTCAAATAGCACTTGTTTTAAAACCATTAAACTCTAAAATCACGGATCTCTTGCTCTTAACACAAACTAACTTTTACTAGTTTCCTGTGACAGCTTCACTACACCTAATATTATGATGATAAAAGCCACATATATTTACCACATACTTTGAATATCTCGTCAAACTGCTGGTCTGGGATATTTCACACGCTTACGAAGATGTTTAATCAAATTCTCATGTATAAAACTCAAACATGATTATGCATCATGTTAGAATGAGACGTTAAGTGAATACACAACACCGCTAGCAATTTAGCTGCTACAAAACTCGCTCTCCCATCCGTTTTATGGTTAAAATAAACAACTTTATCGATTACAAACCACGTCGGGTTGCTCTTTACCAAAACCTTGGCTAGTTTAAATGCATCTTTTTTCGTTAAAAACACACACTGTTTACCCGTCACAGTCCATCTCCGAGCAGTATCGCGCTATACAGTTGGCTAAAGTTAGCTTGCTACATTATTTTCGTGCGGGTTTTTATTAGTCTCGGGGTTTTTTTTTAATGACGTTACTGGTCGTTTAAAGCTTCAAGTCGAGTGGGTAAATGTTTTCATCGGTCTGTTTCGTTGTCAGTGCTGTCTCTCGTGAGCTGAGCGTGGTTGTTGTCTGACTGGATAGCAGCTCGAGCTACCGCTGGCTTTGACTTTACACCCGAGCACGTCGTTACGGCCCTCCCCCCCACATCATCAGCGCGTTGCCTGGCAACAGTGATACAATCGCTCCATAGTCGCCAAGGTCACTCATCACTGCACTTACATGGTCACCAGCAGCTATATATCAAAAGTTAATCATTGACACAGTCATCAGTTTAAAGCTAGGTAAATGTTTCACGTTGTACTCAAAACCTTAATAACAGACTCAGAATGTATCCAAGTTCTTTTTTTTTTTATTGAATTCATACAAGACCAGGTTCATATACACATGTACAATTACATTTGGCATTTGATTCAAGTGCAGTCGAAGCATGATCTTTCCGAATGAAGCCAGCCTCCAGGTACCATCATCTACGGCATCATTCTTGCACCAGGCCTGCAGAGACAACAAGACATTTTTCCACCCCAGTTGAACAGATTTAGACACAAAAGATAAAGGAGAAAATGCACCACAATCCAAGCAGAAATTGTTTGTTTTCTATTACACCCCACTCTTGACTTCAAGTGGCGCTCTATCAGATGCTTTTTCAGACACCTGTTTGAAAGTAAAAGGTGTTGTCATCGGTTCAAGTCTTTTATGAGATCAAAGTGCAGATTTAAATGAAGCCTGTCGTCTCCCTAAGAGAGCCATTTCCTGATACTCCCCCCCACCCCAACTCGCCGCCCCCCTCAACCCCTCTCACCCCCCTCCCCCCCCCCTTCCAGACCCCCTCCACCCAACCGACCCCAACCCCAATACCCCCCTCCCCACTCCGCAGGACCCACTCGCGACACCCCCCTCCCCACCACAACCCACACCCCCTTCCCCCCTCCCCCCCCTCCCACACGTCCCCCCCCACCTCCAGCCCCCCCACCCCCCCCTCCCCCCCCCCGCCCCCCCCTCCCGCCCCCCCCCCCCCTCCTCCCCCCTGCGCCCCCCCCCCTCCCTCCTCACCCGCCCCCCCCCCTCCCCCCCTCCCCCCCTCTCCCCCCCCACCCCCCGCCCCCAGACAGAGTCGACTCTCCGATCCAACCGTGTCGCTTCCATTTACTTTTAAATGTGTCACTCCAAATGTAGCTCATGTTCATCTTCGGACAGTCACAATATGAGATTCTTTGTTGATTAAATCTAGAGAGCTTTCTGTGCACGCTCTGATTGGACAGCCTATAACACTTTCAAGCTCCCACGATAAGGTAGGTAAAGCACTATTTAAATGTTAAATCCATTTGTGTGACCGGTAGTTTACCTAAATTTTATGATGCGATGCAATAAGAAGTGTTTGTGCAAAAAAAAAAAGCAATTTGACCACCTATTTATGAAATATTAAGTCTCTAAACGAGCGCACTTACGCAAGCATGTGTGCTGTACCTAGGAGCGCAGGACGTGTGAATAAACGTGCTTAAATTTACTTTGTTTGCTACATGATGAGCATTTGAACATCATCGATAAAAATATGAAAACCACCATGATTCTTTATTGATGTTGCTCTTTAAGTATCCTTTCTGGACCTTGAAAGTGGAAGTTGGTTTGGGTCACATATGGAGGGACAGGAAGTTCTCAGATTTCATTAATAAAGATCTTCGCATTTGTGTTCTGAAGATGAAAGTTTTATGGGTTTGGAACAACATGAGGCCGAGTAATTAATGACAGAATTTTTCATTTTTGCTTGAACTAACACCAAGTCAAAACAGGGTTGGCAATATCATACAAGAGCGAAGGTAATATATTCATCTAATTAATCTGAACTGTCAGATGAGGCTGATATAACATAGGAGAGCTCAAGATATTAAAAATAATATTAACAATAATGTACACATTAATCACTTTATTCTTGTTGCAGTATTTGATTAGTTTAATGATTATGAACAAATTAGAATACCAAATAAATAGAACACTGATGAAACCACAAAACTACATGCATAATTATTTATGTATATGCATAGTTATTTTAAATAATCTATATGTATGACTTTGTGACCGACATTGTTTCTGCAACAGATTTCAGACACAAACAGAGTTGATTTCAGTGCTGGAGTTGAACAGTGTTCGTATCATCCAGTGCTGAGAATTCCAAAATTCAGACACAGTAATGGGCGATTCATTTCCGACATGTAACATCGGACCAATCAAGCAGAGAAGGCTGTCAGAAAGCAGGGGTTTTTAAACTTTATCGAAGCGGAACGGTTCAGCAAAAATCCCCGCCTGCAACCAGTTTCATTGGCTGAGGCTAACAGTGACGGGCAGGTGTTACTCTGATTGACATGACCAATGAAATGTTTAGGATCGGCTCCAGGGCGGGGAAAAATAAATAAATAAAATTCACGCTTTATCAAACCTTTTCAGACACTGAGAAAGACGTGATACAGATCACAAAGTGTTTATTTTTTTTTCTGCTGTACGAAACCTCCAAAGCAAAATAAGGAAACTTTAAAACTACATAATAGCGGACTTTAAGGGGAAAATAATAATAATAATAATCTCGGTGATAAGCCCCACAAAATAGCATAGTGTGATGTTTGATAAGCCACTAAAAATTCAAAAGGATTACGTAATTGAATAAATTCTGATCTCAAAGTAAAATCACTGAAATTTACAATGCATTGCATTGATTGTCAAGATACAAACCCTTACCATAGGCATCCTGCCTCTTAAGAGGGCCACAGGAACCTAGCATATGCGTCGTTCATATGCAAACTCTGCTAGACTGCAAAAAGAGAAAAAAACAAATGTAAACATAACTAGTGTGACTGTCATGTGTATATTTGTTATATAATTCATTTTTACTTGCTCACCAATCTGGAGTTCTTCCATAGCGTTTCAGAGCAACTGGATCACAGCCACAGCAGAGGTTCATCAAGCGGCCGCACTTGGAAGTGAGATTTTATTTAAATCC